>SJYO01040405.1:27993475-28329019 GCA_006410555.1 Capra ibex
TATGTCTCACTTCATTCGGTCTTTCTTTTTGTGGTTATGTCATATGATTGTGTATATATACCTTAAATCTTTCTACCGTTACTGCTGGGACATACGTTCTGTCCTTTTTTCTGTGTCTACACATATTGCCTGAAAACCTGAGTCTCCCTCTCCCTCTCCCACCCTACTAAACCCTCTTACCGTAAGATTGTACATATGATAGTACATTCTTAACTTAGCGGTCAGATACAGACTGCGTCCTATGTCGTACGAACCCCGACCACGTACCCCTATTGGGTGTCTCTACAATACCCCTCCCTCCACCCTCCCCCCACGTACAAACCTTTGTGTACATTCTTAATTTCTAAAATTTTAATTTTTTTAATTTTTTTTTTTTTCTTTTCGTTCCCTCACTCCCTTCCATGTAGGTTAATTTGTGTCTGAATTTTTTTTATCGATCTTCTCTGTTTCACTTCACTTCAGTGAGTCAGCATAGGTTGAGAAAGGTTGGGGTACCTGATATGGGATGGTCCAAGGAGGTAGGTACCCTAAAAGGTCAGTTCTTATTACATCACCCAACGGTAAAGAAAGTCCTCTAGAAGGTCTGGGTCCCCAACTTGGACCCAGAGGGGTGACATCCATATACGAAATGGTAGACTCGGTGGTCCTTTCGAGTTTCAGAAGAAGTCACTTGTTGTGAATTTTTAACTTCTTTTGTTGTTTTCCCCTTTTTGATCTCTAGAGAATTCCTTTTAACCTTTATAGTTCTCTCGTAAGGTTGGTTTTTTACCCGTGTTATTTCCTATTTTTACCATCTCTGGACCATCTGTGACTCTCTAGTTCTTCTCTACCTTTCTTATGTACCTTCTTGATATATTTTTCTAGAATTACTTGACCTAATGATGTCACCAACACTACTCAGTGGGTCTCGGCCTATAAGACCTCACGTTTCAGTTCACCCCGAATTCTTCGTGACGACAATTATTTCGATCATCTACGATACTTTAAGGTCGTCTTGATAAGTTTAGGGTTTTCCTCCTACAGTAGTTCTAAAGTGTAAGGTAATACAGTTGTTTAGACCTTCTGGATCGTCACCGGTGTCCTGACCTTTTCCAGTTGGGAGTAGGGTTAAGAGTTCTTCCCATCATGGTTTCTTACACGATTGGTAGTCTGTCAACGTGAGTAGAGGGTACTGAATGATCGAATTTTAGAACGTACGATCCGAAGTCGTAATACCTTTGGTTCTTGAAGGTCTACCGGTTCAAACCAAATTTTTTCTTTCTCCTTGATCTGTTGTTTAACGGTTATAAGTGGTCCTATATCTCTTTAGTTTCCTTAAAGTCTTTTTGTAGATAGGGACAAAGTAGTTGATACGATTTCGGAAACTGACACACCTAGTACTGTTTGACACCTTTCGAGAATTCTCTACCCTTATGGTCTGATAGAACGGACAGAGGACTCTTTGGACATACACACAGTTCTTCGTTGTCAATCTTGGGACATACCTTGTTGACTAACCAAGTTCTAGCTCTTTCCTCATGTTGTCCTGACAGACGACAGTGGGACAAAGAAATTGGATATGCGACTCGTGTAGTACTCTTTAAGATCCGACCTACTCAATGTTCGTCCTTAGTTCTATCCACCCTCTTTGTATTTGTTGGAGTCTATACACCTACTATGGTGGATGAGTTACCGTCCTTCACTTCTCCTTGATTTCTCGGAGAACTACTCCTACTTCCTCCTCTCACTTACTCGACCGAATTCTGATTTATAATTTTTTTTTTTTTTTGATTACCCCTCCCTCCACCCTCCCTCCAAGTCCTAACCCTTGTGTACATATGGGCACCGTCTAAGTACAACTACATACTGTTTTGGTTATGTCATAACATTTCATTTTATTATTTATTTATTTACCCGTTGTAATTTTTTTTTTTTTGTTTGATTCTAGTACCGTAGACCTGAACAATGACGTACCGTTTATCTTCCCCCTTTCAACCTTCATCACTGTCTAAAGGAGAAGAATCCGAGATGTTATAGATTTCTACCACTGACGTCGGTACTTTAGTCTTCTGCTAGCGAAGAACCATCCTTCCGCTACTGTTTGTATCTGTCACACAAGTTTTCATTGTAATGAGACGGTTGTTTCCAGACATATCAGTTACGATACCAGAAGGGTCACAAGTGTATGTCAACACTGTCGACCTGACATTTCTCTCGTCTTGTGGTTTCTTAACTACGGAAGTTTGATACCACGACCTCTTCTGAAGATTTTCAGGGAACATGTCGTTCTTCTAGTTTGGTCAGTTAGAATGCCCTCTAGTTGGTCACTTATAAGTGACCTTCCTGACTACGACTTCGACTTCGAGGTTATGAAACCAATAGCTACAATTGTCTACTGAGTAACCTTTTCAAGGACTACGACCCTTTCTGACTCCCTCCTTCCTCTTCTTCCGTAGTCTCCTACTCTGCCGATCTACCGTAATGACTACGTTACTTGTACTTGAACCCACCTGAAACGATCTACCATTCCCTGGCCCTCCGGACCGTACGACGTCAGGTCCCCCAGTGTTTCTCAACCTGTGCTGACCCATCTGACTTGTTGTTTTTATCTTAAGAAATTTATTTAACTACTTTGCTTATTAGAGAGACGAGAGACGATTCAGTGAAGTCAGTACAAGCTGAGACACGCTGGGGTGTCTGCCGTCGGGTGGTCCGAGGGGGTAGGGACCCTAAGAGGTCCGTTCTTGTGACCTCACCCAACGGTAAAGGAAGAGGTTACATACTTTCACGTTTCACTTTCACTTCAGCGAGTCAGTACAGGTTGACAATCGCTGGGGTACCTGACGTCGAAAGGTCGGAAGAGGTAGGTACCCTAAAAGGTCCGTTCTCATGACCTCACCCCACAGTAACGGAAGAGGTCTTTGTTTATTATCCTATTCAAAAAAAAATTCAAAAAAAAATCAAATTTGAGAAACTAGTTCTCGGACAAATGACTCAGGGTTCTACAGTGTACTAAGATCAAAGGATGAAGAAAGAGTTCTTACTTCTTTCGGAACCTTTTCTCACTAACTACTTAGAGATCTTCCTGATGAGTCGGACGGAACCCTCGGTTATCTATGGGGTTTCTTAACTGTGTCAATCGAACCATAGGGGTTCCATTAAAACAAAGACACAGATAGAGATTCACACATAAGTTGATGTTTATTCTCGTTTGTCAATATTAAAGGAAATAAAAGGAAGGACCAATTCGAACATATAGTTTGAATGTGAGGTTAAGAAGGAAGAGTCAGATTTTTACTATCTATCTATCTCTTTATCCATCCTAAGGATCCACCATTATCACCATTTCTTGGTGGACGGTTACGTCCTCGGAATTTTCTACTCCCGAACTAGGGACCCAACCCTTATATGGGACCTTCTCCCGTACCATTGGGTGAGGTCATAAGAACGGATCTCTTATGGTACCAGTCTCTTCGGACCACCCGATGTCAAGTACCCCAGTGTTTCACAGTGTGTGTTTACTCACTGATTGTCTGTGTTTATTTGTGTGTGTGTGTATGTGTGTGTGTGTATGCTCACAATCAGTAAGTCAGCATAGGTTGAGAAACGTGGGGGTAATTGATATCGGTTGGTTCGAGGAGACAGGTACCTTAAGAGGTCCTTTCTTATGACCTCTCCCAAAGGTAAAGAAAGAGGTCCTCTAGAAGGACTGGGTCCGTAGATTGCTATCTTGGATCCAGAGGATCCAGAGGACGTGACGTCCGTCTAAAAAATTGTAGACCTGATGATCCATTCGATATATATATACTATTTTATAATTCAGGAGATTAAATTCTTGCACCAAATTTTTGTTAGGGCCCTTTCACGGTAGATTTAGTACCAATTCTTTAAACCGGGAACACTAAAAGAACGGATTTTCACCACAATATTGTAATCTAGAGTCACGAAACGAAATAAAAATAACCATACCTTCAAGGATAACGTCATCATAAACCTTAATGGTAGAGGTCTATGGAGTACTTTCAAATTAGTAGTGTATCCAAAAGGTAATGTTTCATCTTAACTAAACGGAACCTTATTACATAGTATCATCATATCCTTCTACACCCTCTTCCCCTTAATCCCAATGGGTTTTAAAAAACCTTAGTGTCATTCGTAGTAGTGTTTTTCCAGGTACTCTGATATCTATATCGAGGTAAACATTTCCTCTCTCAAGATTTACCATCCGTTTAGTTTGAGATAAAAATTATGGTCTATTAGATTTTAATAGGGTCCCACTTAAGAAACCAATTAATTTCTTAGTGAAACTTGAAATTAACGAAACCTTAAGGTTCCGAGGTCAAATGAAAGAATTTCATCCAAGGTAAATATTTCTAAACACCCAAAAAGAGACAGTAGGAGTAAAGGCAGAACAAACATAGTAGTTTTTGTAGTAGAGGTGAATTTGGTGTATGTGGTAACCGGTGTAAAAACGGTTCTTTGTCTTTCTTTTGTACCAGAAACTTTTTCGGTTTTAGAACCCTTCACCCTCAACTATTTAAAGTAAAGTAATACTACTTTGTGGAAACTATAGAACTGTAAATCACGAGTGTGATTTAAGAAGATTTTATATAGTGATTAGACGAGTCTCAGGAGTACACCGTAGGACCATACTACTCCTTCGCTTATAACGTTTCAACGGTTTTCTGGTTAAAGTTGGATTAATCCTGAACACGACGAAGTCACCTCCGATGTATTTGTGAGACAATTATAAGTGTCGTAGTCGAAACAGCTATTGAGGGGGTCTTAGAAGTTTAAATATTACCTTTAGTCGTTTGATAACTAAAGGACTGTGACTATCTAGATAGGTCTAAGTGCCGGAAGAAAGGGTACGGAGACGGGGTTATCTCCCCTGTTTACGGTCAGCGAGATTAGCCGAGGATTTGTGACTTCCTAGTAATAATTTCATACCGACCGTAGGGACTAGTAATTAATATTAGAACACGTGTATACGTCACACTAACGTCCTTTATTAGTCGAAACAGACGGTTTAACCGTTGTAAATCTTTGATTAAACAATACTGTGTCGTAGTTTCTATAAATTTGTTGTTTGAGTTCCGAGACGACGAGACGTATGTACAATTTTATAGTCTATTGTAGTAATTTTTTATCAATTGTATAGGTCTCCCTCCACCATACATAGGAACTTGAAGGTAACCTCAGCTTAATAGTTTATATTACAAATACCCGAGGGGTAGGACGTCAGTGTACAACCCCTACGGGGAGGTCGTACTGCCGGTGAATCCCCCGACGGATCTTCTCGTCGACAGTCAGATCACATTAATTCACCCGTAACCCTCCTACTAAGTTTCACACGCCACCTGTTTCTAATCTGTCCTAACGATCAAAAAACAGACCCTATGTGATCTTAAGTAAATGCATGAATTAAGAACTACCCAGTTTAGTGTCGTCGTCGAAGGAGTATGAACACATGTGACATCACTTCATCTTTTTTTAGGAAAATTCCTTCAATACAAGTAACGTACGGGTTACGATAAGACAAGTGAGGTCTCACTCTTACGACTTAATGCCTTGAGACTCTACGTGTGACACACAGAGAGAGGGAGAGGGCTGGAAAGTGAGACCTGTCGTTACATTGAGAAGACTCGGGTGTAAAGATGGTACCGATAATTCTCTTGACAAAGAATTCTAACGTAGACTAGAAAATAAACGTATTAAAACAATATACGGATAAAAGTTTTTTACCGTTATAGAATTATTTTTACTTTCTTATATACATGTTTAAGTTCGAATTGTACTATCGTAAATGTTGTCTTTTACTCTATTTATAGACTTAAGTATGAGTATATATTATTTACGACTATACATAAGTAAGAAAAAATAACCTCATATTAACGAAATACTACAACACAATCAAAGACGACATATCGAGTCACGAGACATTATTGGATATCACGACCCTACCCCCCGCCCACCTTCCCTCCGAGTTTTTCCTCCCCTATATACATATTTAAACCGACTAAGTCCCATGAAAATTCGGTTACGAAAATGAGGTAACAGAGGAAAATAGAGGGACTCTTCTTAGTTCGGGTTCGGTCACGAAGTAGGAGAACGGTTCGACAGAAGTTGAGGGATTACGGAGAGTTTATGTGTGCGTACATTCAAACGAAGTAAAGAAAATGTGTACTTTTATGTTTAATATTATAGCAAAAATATTGTCAAAGAAAGTTTGGTAAGGTTAATGAAGATCTTTACAATGATAACTAAGAAAAAGTATGGGGTGGTTTTCCTCAATTTATAATTTGTCACAGTTATTGGGTGGACATGTTTCATTTACAGAACTCACAAACAACCCTGTTACAAGGGGTGAGGTCGGACTCACCCATATGTGAAACCGGAGAGAGATGTCAAAATAAGTGAGGTAAGCCCAACTCCCACATTAAACCCCTTTTTATTTGTTCTGAATGTATCGGTCTTGGAGGAACGAAGGAAAACTCTGATTCAACGGGTGTCTTCGTCGATAAATAAGAGGTGACAAGAGGGTCCCGTGAGAAACGGGTAGAGATGGTCGACCCCGGACGGATTCAGGTCACGATGGACAGTAGACAGGTAGTCAAGTCAAGTCAGTGAGTCAGCACAGACTGAGAAACGCTAGGGTATTTGGCGTCGTGTGGTCCGGAGGGACAGGTAGTGGTTGAGGGCCTCAGGTGGGTTTGGGTACAGGTCACTCAACAACTATGGTAGGTTGGTAGAATAGGAGACAGTAGGGGAAGAGGAGGACCGGGATTAGGGAGAGTCGTAGTCCCAGAAAAGGTTACTCAGTCGAGAAGCGTACTCCACCGGTTTCATAACCTTAAAGTCGAAGTCGTAGTCAGGAAGGTTACTTGTGGGTTCTGACTAGAGGAAATCCTACCTGACCAACCTAGAGGAACGTCAGGTTCCCTGAGAGTTCTCAGAAGAGGTTGTGGTGTCAAGTTTTCGTAGTTAAGAAACCACGAGTTGAAAGAAATATGAGGTTGAGAGTGTAGCTATGTACTGGTGACCTTTTTGGTATCGGAACTAATCTGCCTGGAAACAACTGTTTCGTTACAGAGCCGAAAAATTATACGATAGATCCAACCAGAGCCCCTTCTGTTACAGTGGGTGAGGTCATGAGAACGGACCTTTTAGGGTACCTACGTCCTCGGACCACCCGACGTGAGGTACCCCAGAGATTCTCAGCCTGTGCTGACTCGTTGAAGTGAAAGTGAGAAGTGAAAGTACGTAACCTCTTCCTTTACCTTTGGGTGAGGTCACAAGAAGGGACCTCTTAGGGTCCCTACCACCTCGGACCACCCTACGACTGATACCCCAGCGTGTCTCAGTCTGTGCTGACTTCGTTGAATCGTCGTCGATCCAACCAGTATTGAAAGGAAGGTTCCTTATTCGCAGAAAATTAAAGCACCGACGTTAAAGGTAGACGTCACTAAAACCTCGGAGGGTTTTATTTCAGATTGTGAGAAAGGGATAGATAAAGGGTACTGCACTACCCTGGTCTACGGTACTAGAAGCAAAAGACTTACAACTCGAAAGTCGGTTGAAAAAGTGAGAGGAGAAAGTGAAAGTAGTTCTTCGAGAAATCAAGAAGTGGTGAAAGACGGTGTTCCCACCACAGGAGACGTAGAGACTCCAATAACTATAAAGAGGGCCGTTAGAACTAAGGTCGAACACGAAGTAGGTCGGGCCGTAAAGAGTACTACATGAGATTTATATTCAATTTATTCGTCCCACTGTTATATGTCGGAACTGTATGAGGAAAAGGAGAAACCTTGGTCAGACAACAAGGTACAGGTCAAGATTGACAACGAAGGACTGTACGTATGTCCGAAGAGTTCTCCGTTTATTCAGTCCACCAGACCATAAGGGTAGAGAAAGTCTCTACAGGTAGACAGGTATTCAGATGGATTAAAACCTCGAAGAACACGTTCAAGTAAACCGGGAATTTGAGACGATTCAGGAAGTCGAATCGTAAATGGTTTTTTATTTTGATTGTAAGACTAACAACAACCGGTAGTAAAACAAAATGAAAAATTTTAAAAAGACTTGGAACCGTTCCTTTATCCTACGATAAATAACCTGGAGGTGTTTCTACTGTTGTCAAAGATATAAAATATATTTTTTGTCTTCGTCTTTTATAATTCTTCTCTACGTACTACCACACTAGTGAGTGGTTCTCGGTATATAAGACCTTGCACTTCACTTTACCCGAAATCCTTTTTAGTAACGTTTGTCAATCACCTCCACTACTTTAGGGTCAAATCGATAAAGTTTAAGATTGTCTACTACGACAATTTCATGACGTGAGTCATACGGTCGTTTAAATCTTTTGAGTCGTCACCGGGGTCCTTTGTCAGTCAAAAGTACGGTTAGGGTTTCTTTCCATTACGGTTTCTTACAAGTTTGATAGTGTGTTAACGGGAGTAAAGTATGCGATCGTTACAATCCGAGTTTGAAGAGTTTCGACCCGAAGTTGTCATGTACTTGACTCTTGAAGGTGTACAAGTTCGATCTAAATCTTTTCCGTCTCCTTGGTCTCTAGTTTAACGGTTGTAGGTGCCCTAGTATCTTTTTCATTCTCTTAACGTCTTTTTTTGTAGATAAAGACGAAGTAACTGATGTGATTTCGGAAACTGACACACCTAGTGTTGTTTGACCTTTTCAGAAGTTATCTACCCCTATAGTCTGGTGGAATGGGCGGAGGACTCTTTGGACGGACGTCCAGTTCGTCGTTGTCAATCTTAGTCTGTACCTTGTTGTCTGACCAAGGTCTAACCCTTTCCTCATGTAGTTCTGACATATAAAAGTGGGACGGATAAATTGAATATACGTCTCATGTAGTCCGACCTACTTCCTGTCGACCTTAGTTGTAACGGTCCTCTTTATAGTTATTGGAGTCTATACGTCTTCTGTGGTGGGAATACCGTCTTTCACTTCTCCTCTACTTTCACTTTTTCCTCTCACTTTTTCGACCCGATGTTGCATTGTAAGTTTTTTGCTTCTAGTACCGTAGGTCAGGGTAGTGAAGTACCGTTTATCTACTCCTTTGTTACCTTTGTCACTGTCTGAAATAAAATAACCCGAGGTTTTAGTGACGTCTACCACTGACTTCGGTGTTTTAATTTTCTGAACAAAGAACCTTCTTTTCGATACTGTTTGGATCCGTCGTGTAATTTTTAGTCCCTGTTATGAAACGGTTGTTTTCAGACATATCAGTTTCAATACCAAAAAGATCATCAGTACATACCTACACTCACGACCTACCGTTTCTTCCGACTCGTAACTTCTTAACTACGGAAACTTGACACCACAACCTCTTCTGAGAACTCTCAAGGAACCTGACGTTCCTCTAATTTGGTCAGTTAGGATTTCCTTTAGTTAGGACTTATAAGTAAGCTTCCTAACTACGACTTCGAGGTTATGAAACCGGTGGACTACTCTTCTCGGTTGAGTAATCTTTTCTGGGACTACGACCCTTTCTAACTTCCGCCCTTCCCTTCCCTTGTTATCTCCTGCTCTACCAACCTACCGTAATGACTGAGTTACCTGTACTCAGATTGGTTCGAAACACTCTACCACTTTCTGTCCCTTCGGATCGTACGACGTCAGGTACCCAGAGTTTCTCAGTGTGTCCTGACTCGTTGACTTGTTGATGTTGTTATATTTATTATTTTTACTTTGTCTTAAACCCTCTTATTTTATACCACATCTCTTTAAAGATCATTCCGATCCTGTACCGACAGATCCAGACGGAGGTTGGTCCACCATTTAGACGGATTATGATTGGATATAGGAGAGGAGGTAGAACATAAAATAATCATTGCTTTGACTGTAAAGTTAGTGGTAGTTTCAGAAAAAAAAGGGGGAAGTAAAAAAAAGTCTTGAACTTAACCCTCTTCGAAAACTTCTCATCTTCGATATTATTATCCTTTCACTCTTTCTTCTTAGTAACTTGATTATACACTAAATTAATTTATTAAAAACAAAAGAAGTAAAATTTAATGGTTACATGTGTCTGACGTACTTTGTATGAGAAATAAAGTATTGGTCGTGGTAGATGAGAGGATTCAATACAATACGAATTATTCCATGATTTATGGATGGAGAGGGGTTAGAGGTAACGACTTAGGTAAAGAACAAGGTCATATTCTTGGTGTTTCAGTGTTTAGACAAGATAAGAATTAGATATAAGTAAGTAATATCCAAGAGTAGGTTAAGTGACCGAAGTTTCTCCTCGATTCATAGAGCTGGGAATGAATTTTGGGTGTGAGTGTATGGTTTACCGATGTACTATGAAGTCATATCGATTCTTTATAAAAGTTGAATGGGATAGGTACTACCTGAAGGTCTAGAAAGACGGGTTAAGGCGAGGTGTACAGAACACTACTTCGGAGGTACTTCCCTACCTATGTGCACTTTCCTGGTCACCTCCTCTTGGTTTTGGGGTGGAAATCAAGAACCGGAAGTGGTTGACAGTTTGGGTACTCCATCCCGAAGGTTTTGGTTCGTCAGGGGGTGACTGACGGGTGACTGGTAGATTCGTGAATGGTTCGAGTCGGTGGAGGGACGTCGTCTCAGTTCTGTAGGGCCGGTGTGGGAAGGGTGTGCCGGTTGTGTGTGTTGACACTCGTTTAATCACCATCAATAAAATTCAGTGATTCCTAAGACTATGGAAAACCTTGTCGTTATTTATGGACTATCCGAACCTTTGTATTCCAAGAACCACTGAAGAGTGGTGTCAATCTTCCTTTAGGCTTCATACGTGGCGCTGAGATCAAAGGTTCTGGATTTGGAAGACCAGAGACCGAGAGTTTTTGGAGGACGGTGAGAGGTGACAGGTGATGTCAGGTCAGGAGTCCGGAGACACACCAGGGTGGTTTCTTCGTTCCGTAGAAGATGGAGTCTCGAACATATATCGAGAAGAGGGACCCCTAAGAAAAGACGATTTATAATTGACTAAAATGAAGACGTGGAGTGGCGAGAAACAATCATGTAGTAGAGGAGTCTCTCTTGAAAGGACTAGTGAGATAGATTTTGTTTTTCGTTGTTTTGTTTTTTTAGGGTCTGTGGTACAGGAGAATGGGTCAAAATGAAAAGAAGTAGTTATAGGAGTGGACTATAGTATATCTACTTAGATATGCATTGTCATACATTAATATACATTGATCGTTGTCATTAACGAACAACGTATAACGAATATAAGGGTTCCCTTATAACCGAGTTATTCTCTCTGTTTAACAAATAAGAATAAAAGGGTTGTGGACTTTGTACGATAACACAAACGAGTCAACGATTGAACACAGACTGAGAAACGTCCGGGTACCTGACATCGGGCGGTCCGAGGAGACAGGCACCCTAAAAGGTCCATTCTTATGACCTCACCCAACGGAAAAGGAGGAAGTTCCCTAGAAGGACTGGGTCCCTAGTTTGAGTGTAGAGGACGTAACCGTCACCTAAGAAATGGTGACTCGGCGACTGTTTACGACCGATTGATACTTACTTACTTAGCACACTGAACTGACCTTGTGTCCTATTCATTTCTCGTCGTCATCCTTTATTCGGAAGTATCCTTCTGACGTTCACAGTTGTCTTTTTCCACGACCTGTAACAACCGTGAGACGGATGGAAGGAACGTCAGGACCCGTGACTAGGGGACCGGACATACGAAACGAAGATAACCGAACGTGGGTTTTAAAAAAGGACTTCTACAGTACGTCCAATACAAGTTGTGAAACTGGATATGTCCGGTTTTAAGTCTTTACGACCCTCAAAAACAGAGAGGGTCCCACTGAGTAACGGTTACTGACTGGTCTTTATATTTCGGTCGGGGGAGGCGTAGGAATTACACCTTATCTGGAACTCCACATTACATATAAAGTCTCGAGGATACTCTAGGTCACTCACGAGTCTGCAGTAGACTTGTGTAAGTATCTAGAAGGGGAAGGGACAGATCTAAGGACGTGAAGTGACGGTCAAAGAGGTCCGTCGTAGAGATGTCCACTAGTGTGTGTACTTTGGAGAAGGGTGTCAGACGAAGGTCCTTCGAGGTAACATAGAAGGGAAATACTTGTTGCCTTTCAGTAACAACCAGAGACGTATCCTTGTATTATTATCGTTCATAAATGACCTACGATTCACGAAGTCAAGTCAAGTCAAGTCAGTGAGTCAGCAGAGGCTGAGAAACGTTGGGGTACTTAGCGTCGTGCGGTCCGGAGGGACAGGTAGCGGTTGAGGGACTCAAGTGAGTCTAAGTACAGGTAGCTCAGTCACTACGGTAGGTCGGTAGAGTAGGAGACAGCAGGGGAAGAGGAGGACGGGGGTTAGGGAGGGTCGTAGTTTCAGCAAAGGTTACTCAGTTGAGAAGTGTACTCCACCGGTTTCATGACCTCAAAGTCGAAATCGATTCACGAATCGGGACATAATTCATCCTTTAAAAGTAACGTTACCACTTACCTTAACAAAGGAATCAAAGAGATAAAAGAGTAATAATCACATATCCTTACGTTCCCTAAAGACACACAACTACAATATAGGACGCTGAAATGATATAAGTAACTAATCGAGATCATTAAAAGACCACCTCAGGAATCCCAACAGATACATCTCCTAGTACAGTAGACGTTTGTCTCAAAATGAAGAAGAAAAGGTTAAACCTAAGGAAAATAAAGAAAAAGACGAGACTAACGACACCGGTTTTGAAGGTTTTGATACAACTTATCATCACCACTTTTACCCGTGGGAACAGAACATGGACTGAAACTCCCTTTACGAAAGTTAAAAAGTGGTAACTCTTATTACAAACGATACCCAAACAGTATATATCGAAAATAATACAATTCCATACAAGGAAGATAAGGACGAAAGATCTCTCAAAAATAGTATTTACCTACAACTTAAAACAGTTTCCGAAAGAGACGTAGATAACTCTATTAGTATACCGAAAATAAAAAGTTAAACAATTACACCATATAATGTAACTAACTAAACACTTATAACTTCTTAGGAACGTAGGGACCCTATTTCGGGTGAACCAGTACCACATACTAGAAAAATTACACAACAACCTAAGACTAACGATCTTAAAACAATTCCTAAAAACGTACCCTTGTGTACGTGTGGGCACCGTCTAAGTACAACTACACACAGTCTTGGTTATGTTATAACATTTAAAAAATTTTTTTAAAATTAAATAAAATTTTTTTCTTGAAATTTACAAAATATAGAGAAAATTAGGAGTGTTGGATTATGGTAGGGTAAAACCATATTGTTCATAAACATAAATTATTCAGATAAGTTCGTCGTCATATATCCTAATAATTGACGTCCGGTAGATCAGTTTCGATACCCAAAGAGTCATCAGGACATACCTACACTCTCAACCTTATATTTCTTTCGACTCACGGTTTCTTAACTACGAAAACTTGACACCACAACCTCTTCTGAGAACTCTCAGGGAACCTGTCTTTCCGCTAGTTTGACCAGTTAGGATTTCCTTTTGTTAGGACTTATAAGTAACCTTACTGACTATGACTTCGGCTTCGAGGTTATAAAACCGGTTGACTACACTTCTCGGTTGAGTAATCTTTTTTAGGACTACGACCCTTTCTAACTTCCGTCCTTCCTTTCCCCTGTTGTCTCCTATTCTATCAACCTACCGTAGTGAATGAGTTACCTGCACTCAGACTCGTTCGAAGCACTCTACCACTTCCTGTCCCCTCGGACCGCACGACGTCAGGTACCCCAGTGTTTCTCAGCCCGTGTTGACTCACTGGTTTGACTTGACTTGACTTTCTGTGGTCTCTCCTCCGAGGACGTCATCACGTCCGTTCTCTATTGTTCCTAACCCTAAAACAGTGGTCTTTATCTTTGTCCTTCCGTCGGTGGTCTTTGGTTTCCTTGTATTAAACCCTAACCGAGACGGTTTAAAAGAAAGGGAATCAAAAGACTTAACATTTCTTTACCCAAACCCTTTTTCAACAGAGTCTCAATGAAGGGAAGTCCTTTAGGTCCTTCTGTGACCCGTACTTCAGAAACTTTCACTTGACTTTAAAGGGGACTGAGGAGTGTCGTACCGTGTCTCCTTTGTTACACCCACCATCCGACCAGTGTAAGTTCACTTCTAAGCATAAAATACCCAAAAAAAACAACAAAAAAAAAAACGAGTGACTGAGATCTATTTAATTTAGACTACTCAAAGTCTCATGAATGGACCTTTTACCCTTATTGGTAATGGAATGGCATGAAATGGAATGTCCATTCCGACTCTTAACACTCTTATTTTATGTTCCACGGATCATTAGACTCAAATAATGAGACGTTGAAATAGAGTAGAAGTAAACAAATTTAGATTAAAGGAGATCATTTTATAAAACTAGAAAACAAAATAATTATCGTAATCTTATGTAAAGAAAGAGATTTAAAATAACATTTTACTTCACATATTTAATATAATACCTCAATTTATCCTATAAAAATACGACCGGACCTTCTGTACAATAGTAAAAATTGTGACGTAGATATACGATTTTTAAATGACCACTCTAGTTTCTAAGTGTTTATATAAAAGTGTTTCCTTTTACGATGTACTTTGTCAAAAGTACTTCAACTCTACTTTACAACAAATGAAATGTGTATTTTCCTTCTTTACCTTTTTCTTGTTCTTCATTTCCCTTCTCTTATTCTCTTTCGTTTCTCTTAAGTTTATTCTCTTAATGTTATAACTCAGAAGATTAAGATCCTATATTATATCGATGAATGATTCAGATTAAAGAGAGTCGTCACAAAATTCTAAAAGTTCTATTTCTTCAACTTATAGAATGTAATCTAAATAAACATTTCCGAATTATGGATATTTTCAAATGATGACTGAGTTACCTGTACCTAAATTCGTTTGAGGACCTCTGTCACCTTCTGTCTCCTCGGACCTCACAACGTCAAGTACCCCAACGTTTCTTAATCTGTACTGAATCGTTAACTTGTTGTTGTTTTTATGAAATTACGATAACGTTTAGTATACAAAATTTTTAAGTAAAAGACTATAAACCAATCAGCTATTTTTACTAGTGTATAAAAAATATAACTGAAACTAAGACGACGACGTCGACGATTCAGTGAAGTCAGCACAGGCTGAGACACACTGGGGTGTCTGCCGTCGGGTGGTCCGAGGAGACAGGGACCCTAAGAGGTCCGTTCTTGTGACCTCACCCAACGGTAAAGGAAGAGGTTACGTACTTTCACTTTTCACTTTCCCTTCGGTGAGTCAGTACGGTCTGAGAATCGCTACGGTACTTGACCTCGGATGGTCCGAGGAGACAGATACCCTAAAAGGTCCGTTCTCATGACCTCACCCCACGGTGACGGAAGATCGTTTGTAATTTAATTGACGTTATTAAACATATAAGAAGACTAAAATGTACGTGTGTTAGTACAGTCGATTTTAATGTCGTAACAGAAAGAAATATTGAAAATAAAGAAACAGAATAATGTGATTCTAAATATCATGTTTCAATTTATAGTTAATATTAACACTAATATTAACGGGACACGGGTTTGAAACCTTCTTTCCTAAATTATAAAATGATAGTTCATACTATGTTTGAAAATTTTTAAGTTATCACAAAGAGTATAATTTATTTAAAGGGTCAACTCTAAAAAATTTTTATGCTTACAGTAAGTCAAGTCGAGTCAAGTCAGCGAGTCAACACAGACTGAGAAACACTGGCGTACTTAACGTCGTGCGGGCCGGAGGGACAGGTAGTGGTTGAGGGCCTCAAATGGGTTTGAGTACACGTAGCTCAACCACTAAGATAGGTCGGTAGAGTAGGAGACAGTAGGGGAAGACGAGGACGGGGGTTAGGGAGGGTCGTAGTCCCAGAAAAGGTTACTCAGTTGGGAATCGTACTCCACCGGTTTCATAACTACAAAGTCGAAGTCGTAGTCAGGAAGGTTACTTGTGGGTCCTGACTGGAAATCCTACCTGATCAACCTAGAGGAACGTCAGGTTCCCTGAGAGTTCTCAGGAGAGGTTGTGGTGTCAAGTTTTCGTAGTTAAAAAGACACGAGTCGAAAGAAGTGTCAGGTTGAAAGTGTAGGTATGTACTGGCGACCTTTTTGGTGTCGGAACTGATCTGCCTGTAAACAACTGTTTCACTACAGAGACGAAAAGTTATACGATAGATCTATCCAGTATTGAAAGGAAGGTTCCTCATTCGCACAAAATTTAAGTACCGACGTTAAAGGTAGACGTCACTAAAACCTCGGGTTTTTTTATTTCAGACTGTGACAAAGGTGACAAAGGGGTAGATAAAGGGTACTTCACTACCCTGGTCTACGGTACTAGAATCAAAAGATTTATAACTCGAAATTCGGTTGAAAAAGTGAGAGGAGAACTTGAAAGTAGTACTCCGAAAAATCAAGGAGAAGTGAAAAACGGTATTCCCACCATAGTAGACGCATAGACTCCAATAACTATAAAGAGGGCCGTTAGAACTGAGGTCGAATACGAAGAAGGTCGGGTCGCAAAGAGTACTACATGAGTCGTATATTCAATTTATTCGTCCCACTGTTATATGTTGAAACTACATGAGGAAAAGGACAAACCTTGATCAGACAACACTTACCATAATCTAAAATAGCTTTCGTAAAAATAAGTATATAACTCTATTAGTATGATTAACTAAGACAATTACACCACTTAATATAACTAAGTAAAATCTTACGATTTAACTAAACTCTCACTAAGTTTAATATCCTTTTAAAAACTCCATCTAATTGAAACCTTATAGTAATTTTCATTCCAAAATTTTTTTATTACGATTAAAATTTTATATACATTTTATATAAGTACAACATCTACGAAATAGAGTACATTGATTAAACAGATTTTCTGTTACGAGATAGACAAAGTTACTTTTGTACCTGTTCTCTTTGTCGGACCTTGTCGGTAGTCATTATTTACAACTCGTCACCGTCTTCCTCGGACCAAGAAATGATATGTCCACTCAACGGAGAGATCAGGAGTATACGGACAGGAGTGTAAAGCACCATACACACCATTCAGATGAAGAGGTGACTCGAAGATAATGAATTTCAGTTTGTATTATTACAGATCTTCTCTTATATAAAGGTATTTTAATTAAGTTTGACCCGTGTCTTTTTCACTACGTCTCTTTTATGTAATTTTTCAATAGTTCAGCGATAGGAACCGAACGTTTTTATGTCAACTACGAAAAAGGAAACTTAAGTACTAACAAGTCTTTATTTTCCGAAGTGGATAGAGAACCGGGTCGGTGAAGTGCGTACGTGTAACACTGTCACGAAATCAGGTCTAGTATCCTGGTAAAGGTATTTGGGAGGGAAGAGACAGGACCCTTGACCTGTCAGTTTCATAAAGTGAACACCCCACTTGGAAAGTAGTCATTCCCTTCCTTCGGTCAACTGTCAAGAGGGAAAAAAGGGGATTACTTAACAGAACTCTGTGTCACACGTACCGAAGACGATCCTGAAACGACGACCTACGTCGTTAGGTACCACGAACCCTCACCGGTTGACTATTCCGTAGTAGTGGAACAGAAAGGAAGAGGAACAAAGTAACGGAACGGGGAGTTGGACAAGGAATCCTAATTTATATGTGCGACAGACAAAGTCGGGGAGGAAAGACCCTTTGGGTTCGATTTTGTTATGTAAAGACATAAGACACAAACATTAGTAAGTGTCTATTATGGTTCAGTTCACTAATAGACCTTTTATATAAAAAAACGATAAAAGTTTTTAAAGGGGTGTGTTAGAAATATAATAAAATTTAAAATTTGGAGAGAAGGGTACGAAATTTAATCAGTACTACTAAGTTTTTTTATTTTATTTTAGTGTTGTTAAAGATTAAGTTTGTTACCTTATAATGAGTCGTTAATTTTTCTTATGTAAACTTAGTCAAGATTACTCTGCCTACTTTTACCTCGGCCAATATGTCTCACTTCATTCGGTCTTTCTTTTTGTGGTTATCTCATATGACTGTGTATATATGCCTTAAATCTTTCTACCATTACTACTGGGACATACGCTCTGTCGTTTTCTCTGTGTCTACACATCTTACCTGAAAACCTGAGACTCCCTCTCCCTCTCCCACCCTACTAAACCCTCTTACCGTAACTTTGTACATACATATGATAGTCCATTCTTTGCTTAGAGGTCAGATACAAACTATGTCCTATGTTCTACGAACCCCGACCACGTGCCCCTACTAGGTTTCTCTACTATACCCCATCCTCCACCCTCCCCCTAAGTCCTAACCCTTGAGCATATGTGGGCACCACCTAAGTACAGTTACATACCGTTTTGGTTATGTCATAACATGTCATTTTATTTCATTTTTATTTTAATTTTTTTTTTTCTTATATGGAAAATTTCATACGTTAGGGACTTCTAAGGAAGTCCTTTATAAATCCAGTACAAAAGTAAACTTTTCAGTTCTATGTGGTTTTTCGAATCCATTATAGTACGGATCTTTAGATTTACTAATGTTTTGAATGAAATATTGAACGTTCTAATTTGAAAGTAAACGGTAAAAAAAGTAAATAGTTAATTATACGGTTTATGGTATAATCTTTCGTCTCTGTAGTGAAACCGTTGTTTCCAGGAATGTCAACTTCGATACCAAAAAGATCATCAGTCCATACCTATACTGTCAACCTGGTATTTCTTCCAACTCACGACTTCTTAACTACGAAAACTTGGTACCATGATCTCTTCTGAGAACTCTCAGGGAACCTGACGTTCCTCTAGTTTGGTCAGTTGAGATTTCCTTTAGTTGAGACTTATAAGTGACCTTCCTGACTACGACTTATACTTCGAGGTTATGGAACTGGTGGACTAACTTTCTCGGTTCGGTTGAGTAACCTTTGCTGGGACTTCGACCATTTCTAACTCCCGTCTTCCTCTTTCCTCGTTATCTCCTACTCTAACAACCTACCATAGTGACTGAGTTACCTGTACTCAAACTTGTCGGAGACTCTCTGTCACTTCGGAGGTTCTCTGTCCCTTCGGACCACACGACGTCAGGTACCCTAGGGTTCTTTTACTTGAGTTTACTCACTGACTTGTCGTTGTAAATAGTTAACGTAATACTTTAGATACACTGTTAGATGTTTACAAATTATGAGTAGTGTAGGTTACTTCTATATTAAACAGAAAGTTTATTTTATAAATCTACATGAAAACTTAAGGAGATTAACTTTAGTTTTATATATATTATTTTTATAAACGTAATCCCATTATATAAAATTTTTAGTAAAATCTACGTATATACCATCCAAAATAAACATCTGNACAAATTATGAGTAGTGTAGGTTACTTCTATATTAAACAGAAAGTTTATTTTATAAATCTACATGAAAACTTAAGGAGATTAACTTTAGTTTTATATATATTATTTTTATAAACGTAATCCCATTATATAAAATTTTTAGTAAAATCTACGTATATACCATCCGAAATAAACATCTGGACTTTTTTTATCCAAATTTTTATATGAAATTTTTATCGTGAGGAAGTATAACTTAACCTTCTCACTGGGAGTCAATACACTCTCCAAAAGACTACTCGTCATTGGTTTCGTCATCCACTGTCGTTTATTAAAGTGATTTTCACTCGGAATCCCTATATTTTATATTTTCCTACCATCTTTATCCATAAGACGGAGATTTATGTAGAGCTGTAAATAGCTCAGACTTAAAGTGGACATATTAAAAATAAAAATCAATTTTTACAATAAAATAATTCTAATTTTAAATTCGTCCTTCTTATTAAAATTTAGTATTTAAATGTTTTATGGTGGTATTTTAGTTGTTCTGATAACCTATAAACAATTTACATAAAATACATAGTTTTGACTTATGAAATATACATAAATAAGTAAAGAGTATCGGGATGTTTCGTCCTTATTAATAATAAGGGTGAGATGTGTACTTCTTTTATTCCAGTTCTTATAAAATTTTTTAACGGGGTTTCAGTGTATTAATTCTTTATTACCTTAACTTTAAACTTGAGTTCTACAGACTGAAATACGATTTTTGATCATTGTAATACTTTTATGACTTAACGACTCATATGAGTAAAGAAAGGTCATCGTCAGCTACACTGTCCGAAGTTGACAAAGAGTTTTCGGTCCCTGTAGTAGACCTCATAAACTTACTGTCAAATTATCCATCTCTTAGGTGTATGGTAAGTCCGTTATTTGTTATGTCGATCCATCTCCTGTAAAATATTATGCCTCTGAACTTGTGATCCGTCGTCCAAGATTTCTGTTCGTTTAGTAGAACCAAAAGGTTCATCTGTGTAAAATTCCGATGTCTAAGTAAGGCTTTATAAAGATAATGAGTTTTACAAAACATTTTGGAGAAACCCTTAACGGAAAGTCTGATCAAAGATTCAATGTTCTATTTGAGTAGTGATAAAAAGAAAAGGAGAATTTGGTCTCGTGTCATTCAGGGGATGTATACTTGGAAGTTCAACTCTCGAAAGTTTACGTTTACACGTAAGGGTACAGGTTAGTACATAATCAAGTACTCAGACCGTATATAACAGTGTACACACGTAAAGATGTTCACCACACGAAAACACATGAAATACCGTATTATGACACATCTCATGTCATTATTTCATAAAATAAAGAACGGATAAATGATCTATAGTCACACGGTCAACTACATGACATGTGATACGAAAAGTTCCACGACATGACATTCCAATTAAAAAAAAAGAAATACATAATAAACACACTTTTCACAATATATATCGGATAACACAATCTGTTCACCGATCCGATTGAAACAACCATAATTGTTAACACGAGAATCTTACCTTTAACGAGTATACACCCTCTGAAGTCAGTCAAGTCGAGTCAAGTCAAATCAGCGAGTCAGCACAGGTTGAGAAACGTTGGGGTATTTATCGTCGTGTGGTCCGGAGGGACAGGTAGTGTTTGAGGACCTCAAGTTGGTTTGAGTACAGGTAGCTCAGTCACTACAGTAGGTCGGTAGACTAGGAGACAGTAGGGGAAGAGGAGGCCGGGGGTTAGGGAGGATCGTAGTCTCAGAAAAGGTTACTCAGTTGAGAAACTTACCCCACCGGTTTCATAACCTCAAAGTCGAAGTCGTAGTAAGGAAGGTTACTTGTGGGTCCTGACTAGAGGAAATCCTACCTGACCAACCTAGAGGAACGTCAGGTTCCCTGGGTGTTCTCAGAAGAGGTTGTGGTGTCAAGTTTTCGTAGTTAAGAAGCCACGAGTCGAAAGAAGTGTCAGGTTAAGAGTGTAGGTATGTACTGGTGACCTTTTTGGTATCGGAACTGATCTACCTGGAATCAGCCGTTTCATTACAGAGACGAAAACTTATATGATAGATCGAACCAGTATTGAAAGGAAGGTTCCTCATTCGTAGAAAATTAAAGTACCGACGTTAGTGGTAGACGTCACTAAAACCTCGTGGGGTTTTATTTCAGACAGTGACAAAGGTGACAAAGGGGTAGATAAACGGTACTTCACTACCCTGGTTTACGGTACTAAAATCAAAAAACTTACAGTTCGAAATTCGGTTGAAAAAGTGAGAGGAGAAAGTGAAAGTAGTTCTCCGAAAAATCAAGGAGAAGTGAAAGACGGTATTCCCACGACAGTATACGTATAGACTCCAATAACTATAAAGAGGGTCGTTAGAACTAAGGTCGAACACGAAGAAGGTCAGGTCGTAAAGAGTACTACATGAGACGTATCTTCAATTTATTCGTCCCACTGTTATATTTCGGAACTGCATGAGGAAAAGGATAAAGCTTGGTCAGACAACAAGGTACAGGTCAAGATTGACAATGAAGGACTGGACGTATATCCAAAGAGTTCTCCGTCCAGTCCACCAGACTATAAGGGTAGAGAAAGTCTCAAAAGGTGTCAAATAACACTAGGTGTGTCAGTTTCCGAAACCGTATCAGTTATTTCGTCTTTATCTACAAAAAGATCTTGAGAACGAAGAAGGTACTAGGTCACCTACAACCGTTAAACTAGAGACCAAGGAGACGAAAAAGATTTTGGTCGAACTTGTAGACCTTAAAGTAACAAGTACATAACGACTTCGGACCGAACCTTTTAAAATTCGTAATGAAATGATCGCACACTCTACTCATGTTAACACGTCATCAAACTCGTAAGAAACCGTAACGGAAAGAAACCCTAACCTCACTTTTCACTGGAAAAGGTCAGGACACCGGAACCGACTCAAAAGGTTTAAACGACCGTATAACTCACGTCGGGAAAGTGTCGTAGTAGAAAGTCCTACACTTTATCGAGTTGACCTTAAGATAGTGGAGGTAATAGAAACAAATATCACTACGAAAGATTCCGGGTGAACTGAAGTGTAAGGTCCTACAGACATCCTCTGAAGGACATAGTGTTTGGTAGTTATAGATAGATTAGATATTCTGAAGTTGGGTTTAATTTAAGACGAGATCTCTTATTCTAGAGTGGTGTGATTGTTATTAGTTTTCTTATATACCCTTCAGGATCCTTGAAGGTCTTATAAAATTCCATTTAGTCAGTGATGATTCCATTTTCTTTTTTAATAATAAACTCTAAATATCCTATAGACTTCTTACAAATTTGTACGTTTGAAAAAAAAAAAACCATCAGTTTAGAACTACTAGTATCACACTCAGTTAAGACTCTAGAAAAGTCACTACTCGCTTTCTGAGACTCTTCACTCCCGACCTCCTTTCTTGTGTCCTCTCCACAAACCCTTCCATACAAATTGGACGGCGGGTCGTGTGACTCCCAATAAATCATTAATAGTCCACCCAAGGTACTATTAAAAGAGAGGAACGAACGAAGTCTTTCACTAAGTACCCGTACCATACTAAATACAGAGTCTTTATAGAAGTTGGTTGCTTCTACAGAGGACGCCTACGTCACACGTAATTGTCAGAAGCAAGTTACATTTCTTTAAACCGGATGTGTCATAAATCGACGAGAGATTTCTCATTTTAAAAGATATGTCTAAAAATAGGGATATACATAACCGAGGAACGGATAAAGCATTCGGGACTTACCGTCCTTACGTAGTAGGGTTCCTTTCCGTCCCACCCTTTATTTTCATCTCGACGGTTCCGTTTTATGAATTTAACACACTAACGAAGAGGTAAGAATTGTATTATTGACAAATGAACTCCTCTAATATGAAGTAGTGTTACAGATAAAATCAGTTTCGTCAAATACGTTGTTAAGGGATGTAAAAGGGTATAAAGAGTCTTATATGTCAAGGTATAATGACTTTAACGTAAGTCTTTTCGCCAAAACATATTTGATAAAGTGATCAGTTAACGATAGTAGTTGATGACTTTATTTCCATTGCAATTAGAAAAGGGATATGACGTACAATAAAAGATCGTAAGACAAATATAATTTTGTAAAATCTTATGAATTTGTGTTGATATATAAAACTCAAAACCCTCAACAATAACCCAGTAATCACTATTTGTAAGGAATTAATAGATGGGTGGAACTTCAGACTTTACATTTTGATTGAGTCAGTAAACTCACATAATTCCTCTTCTATGGAGTTGTCTAAATTGTGTCGAATTTCGAAAAGGAATTTTTACGAACGTCGAAGACGTAGTCATTGTTTACATAAAAAGAAACAAGACGCATTATCTTTACTGTGTACTTTAATTTTATTCGAGGAAAAGTTTTGTTTTTAACTTGTGTATTTTTAGACCACATATGTAAAGTCGAAATCGGAAACTCGAAAATTGTAAAAGGAAAGGATAAACTGACACGTATTATTTGTCATTCTTTTCGTGTTCCGGTAATTAATAGGGATTTGTTCCTGTAAGGGGTTACAACAATAAACTTAACCAAGTGGCAAAGTTCTCTCTTTAAACTTTAAATGATATCTTGACCCGTTAATAAATATTAAAAAATAAGTGAAAGAAAAAGGAAGAATTTCAGACAATTCCCCCAAAATCCGGTAGGTGCTTACGTCTAGTCTCCATGAACTGTTCTTTGTCACTGGACGTGATATATAAGACAACTGATGTCTCTTAAAAGAGAAAGAACCAAACTAGAGTTTCCTTCTGGAGTCACTTTATTACGTAGACGTACTTATCCGATGTCAAAATAATATAAAAACATGACATAAGTTTTGTAATCCGAATTTCCCTCTTTTTACCGGGAACTTTCAATGATGAGGTATGTTTGTCGATGTCTCATTTTATATGTTATGTGTGTGTAAATATGGGTCTCAAATTAAATTAGTAAGGTTGTGACATACCAAGTCTTATTCATACCTGTTTCAGTCCAACTGTTAGTTCGACATGACAACTCTATAGGATTAAAACGTTGTTTACTCCTATACTAGTTATAATTTACCTAGACGTAAGTAGGCACCCTTAAGACTGTTATTGAGAAATATCAGAAAGGATGACTCTCACGATATACATAAATAGAATGTATAAGGATTTTATAATCCCCGTGTTACAAGAGACTCAAGACACAATAGGTCCATTTTATACAAGGTAATAGATAATAAAATCACTACTTCGATTTAACTATTACAGGATTGATACCTTAAAACGGGATTTGGGTAATCAGTATCTTCCATAAATAGGGTGTACTAAATTACTTCATTCTTTTGTAAGGAGTGACCGTATCTGTGAGTCTAATCGGTCTCACAAATCAAATTAAACCAGTCCGTCGGTCAAGTGTATATTTCCTAAAAACTCCTTTTTGTCCTTCTCGTTACGAAAGAGGTCCTCCGGATGGTAAAAGTGTAAGTTGGACCGTATCTTCTTTATCCTACTGTGGTATACAGTAAGATTTCCGATTTATTCAAGTTCAGTCAAACTTTTTACAGGTATAAGATTATGTTTCTACCACCACCACCAAAGTAGTGATTCAACACAGGCTGAGAACGCTGGGGGAACCTGATATCGGACGGTACGAAGAGACAGGTATCCTAAGGGGTCCGTTCTGATGACCTCATCCAACGGTAAAGGAAGAGGTCCCCTAGAAGGAATGGGTCCTTAACTTGCGTCCAGAGGACGTAACGTACGTCTAAGAAATGGTTGACTCGATACTTATGTTTCTGTTTAACGTTTATAGGATCGAAAGTTTAAGATTATATCCTAATGAGACTAGTCAGTACGATATATAAAATGACGTATGACAGTAATAATTAGTGTTGTACCGGGGAAAAAAAGTGAGAACAACTGTGGAGTAAAGAGGTTGGTAAAGAGTCCGTGTTCAGAATATGTGAATTATACGTAGGAAAGAGAAGTGGAAGGTATAAAATTAACTATATTTAAACGTGGGTAATTCTTGTATATCCCCCGAAGAGACTACCGAGTCAACCACTTCTTAGGCGGACGTTACGGCCTCTGGACCCAAGTTAGGGACCCAACGTTTCTACGGGACCTTTTCGCTTGTCGATGGGTGAGGTCACAAGACCGGACCTCTTAAGGTACCTGACATCTCAGTACCCCAACGTTTCTCAACCTGTACTGTCTGACTGAAAGTGAAAGTCAGTGAAAGTTGTTGTATATCCCATCAAAGTTATTTACCTGTCATTTTACTATAAAATGGGACATATAGGAATTCGTAGAATGAAAAGTAACAAGTTACGATACAAAAACTCTACGGAAATATACCCGTGTAGTCTGATGGACACTTACTTGACTGAATTCAATAACCGAGTGTGTTTATTAACACGTTCATATGTGCACACATGGACACAGGGTCGACCTGTTGGTCAATTCTTCAGTTTTTTAGTCGGTCTAGTTTAAAAACCATAACTCTACTATTGGTTTCCGACTAACTAAGTGGGTCTTCGTTAGTTAAATGAAATCCAGTTTGTTGATCAACTATCTGAAAAACAGAGTTATCTTACCAACAATTCAATTCTGGAAATACCTCCCGAACGTCGAAACGAGGTAGAAACAACGGATCATTTTCCAGACAATCTTATTACTGAACTATAAATTGACCTTCAGTAATCAGAAGGATCTTGGGTGAACGGTTCGAGAATCATAAAATAATTATAAATATTGTAACTATAAAGTTCCTATTGTAAAATTTAGTTGTTTTCCTGTCTCTGGAACTACCACGTAACACAGGGTGATTCGTTCCGTCCACAGTCACTAAGTTCAGAGATTAATCGTATTACAGTTATACGTCGGACAGGGTAGGTCACTGAGAAGGGAAAATCTTTAGAGTGAAAGACATTTAAATGTAAAAGATTACGATCGCAAAGGAAGCACACTTTTGTTATTTAAGTAAGAAATGTATTCTTCAATTCATGAAATCAAAATTTATAATCAGACACTTTTGTTGAGATCGTCGAAAGAAAATATTCGAAACCCACTATAAATTTATTATTAGTCTACAAAATATTTACCTTACAGATATCCATCATTTATTTTAAAAGTAATTAAATTTAATACACGGTTACTAATTAATGTCAATTAAAGTTAAAATAGAAAACCACTGACCACAGATTCTCTGCCTAAACAAATCGACGGACCAGTACTCATGAATCTTCAGAATAAAAGAGACTACTTACGAGAAATCCTCGTGATCTTCGTATTTTTAGTAAATTCCTCCGAAAGTTTAGTGTATATAAAGGATGTACTTCTATGTAATAAAATGTATACTGTTCCCTTACCCATATAAAAGTTTACAAATGTTATACATTACACGGTTTGAGATTTAAGTTTATTATGTAAGATTTATTCTTTAGGAATATGGATAAAATTGTACCTCTTCGTCTTGGTCCTTCCTTCCACGTACGAGAACGTACGTACAAGTCAGTGAAGTCAACACAGACTAAGAAACCCTGGGGTGTCTGGTATCGGGTGGTCCAAGGAGACAGGTACCCTAAAAGGACCGTCCTCATATCTCACCCAACAGTACAGGAGGAGGTCCCCTAGAAGGTCTAGGGTCCTAGTTTGGGGGTAGAGGACACAGAGGACGTAACGTCCATCTAAGACATGGTGGTCCTTCCTTCTGTTGAACAAGTTAAAGTCTATTCCTCATAAACTCGGTCCTGTCTTGATTCTGGAAACATTGAGGTCTCGATTACCTCGAAAGTTATCAGTCGAGGGTTGTATACTCAATGTGAAGGTTACTTTCTTCGGAACTCCGTGTAAACCTGGAGTCTTTAGTTCGAAACTTTCTCCCTTTGTATGGTTGAAAATTTGACGGGAAACTTCAACCGGTCCATATTTTTAATGAAACAACCCTTTTCTACATCCTTGCCTGATATTAAAGGAACTACCCTGATACCCTGGGAAGTCCGTCACAGTTACCCATTAAAATTACAAAACCAAGGAGTGAAAACGGGTATAGTTGAATTTATTTTATAAATCCTTTTGAACCAATAAGAATACAATAACTACACAGATTGAATAAGTTCATCCCTAGAGTGAAAAAAAAACGTACACCGTCCCCGATAAGACTAATAGTTGACAACAATAGATTCTATTTGTTAAGTCATGCGTACAATCGTATACAAATACAACCGAATTAAACATTGTTACACTGTTGTGTATCCATTATGTCATCATTCACCTTGTACAGAGATTTTTTCTTCAGAGAATCTGAGTCCCCACCTTTAGTGTATTTTGAACCATTATAATACACTCGTGACGTTTTCTTTGAAAAACTAAATACTATAATACAATGTGTGAACCCCTATGAAATCCTATTTTCCCCATAGTTTTAGATTAAGGAAAAAGAAATAATGTCCATGTTGATACTTTGTTATAAGTGATCTACCCTAGTAGTCTTGGGTAAATGTTGACGATATGAAAAACTTTTACGTCGTTAACATAGTCTATACGTAAGTAATGTCCGGATGACATTGGTTGTCCTCGACTACTACCGAAAAGACTTTTTGATGTCTTACAGTTTACCCTCGACGAAGATGAAATACTTATATGATAAGAGTCTTAAGTTTCCGTTTTCCACATATTCCGTTACAAATAATAGATAGGAGAGTTGATAGTTACAAATTCCATGAGTACGTTGAGTGACAAATAGATAAAAATATTTATATACCATGATAAGTTTTTCACTGTGGTTTGTATATGACAGGTATATATTGATTACGTTTTTGTTTTTATCATTTCCTTTTAAGTTAATTTCCGAGTATACCATGGAAAGACGTCCTCCTTTACCGGCGGGTGAGGTCACAAGAACGGACTTCTCAGGGTACTTGTCTCCTCGGAAGTCAGGTACCCCGCCGTTTCTCAGTCTGTGCTGACTCGCTGATTTGTTGTTGTTTACCATGGAATAATGAGTCTAAAAAGTTGAACTTATTTTTGTATAGGGGTTAACACTTAAGAGTGACACTCTCGAAATCCTCTTCTTACCATGGACCGGGTTAAAACTTTAAAATAACTCTAATTTTGATTTTTATGTAAAACACGAGATATAAAAATAATATAAATATAATAAAATTTTTATTGTTGACTTTACATATCTACTACCATGTGGTAACACACACAAACATACACAAAATATAGACACATAATCTTTTTGCAGATCATTTAGAATACAAAGTTTTCTTTTAGTACTTCCACCGTTATCACCGTTTCGAAAACTTAAAGAAGTTTATGGGTAATAGTTTCACTCGTCTACTTGATCTTCATTTTGGCTTTTGGATACCTGTAAATATTGCTTGATCCATTCTTGAACGGGATGGTAGGGAGTTTTGTTCGTCTACCCCTGTTTCGTGGTCGGTGGTAACGGTGACTTCCTTTTTTTCGTCGGTCTTCGTTTCTATAAAGCAGTTGGTCTTTTGTTGTCTTTGGGTATTATAGACTGTCCATCAGTGACCTACAAACCACCTAGTTGAACTCTTGTCATCGACTTGAACTTCCACAAATGAGTTAGCTTTTCGTCCGTTCAAATTCCGTGAGTATAATCGTGAATCCTCAAAGGGACCACGGAGTCTGACATTTCCTAGACGGACTTTACGTCCTGTGTACCAAAACTAGGGACCTAGACATCTAGGGGACCTATTCCCTTACCGATGGGTGAGGTCATAAGAACGGACCTCTTAAGGTACCTGTCTCCTAGGACCACCCGATGTCAGGTGCCCCAACGTTTCTCAACCTGTGTTGACTCTGTCTTCTTAATATGTTTTTTCTAGAAGTACCGGGTCTATTGGTGTTACCATATTATGAGTGGATCTCGGTCTGTAGGACCTTCCGTTTCAGTTCACCCGGAATCCTTCGTAGTGATACTTGTTTCCATTACCTCCACTGTCTTAAGGTCAACCCGATAAAGTTTAGGACTTTCTACTACGACACTTTCACGAAGTAAGTTATACGGTCGTTTAAACCTTTTGAGTCGTCACCGGTGTCCTGAAGTTTTCCAGTTAAAAGTAAGGTTAGGGTTTCTTTCCGTTACGGTTTCTTACTAGTTTGATGGTGTGTTAACGTGAGTAGAGTATACGATCACAACCTCTTCCTTTACCGTTGGGTGAGGTCACAAGAACGGACCTCTTAGGGTCCCTTCCCCTCGGACCACCCGACGGTAGATACTCCAGTGTATCTCAGCCTGTGCTGACTTCACTGAATCGTCGTCGTCGTCGTGTGCGATCGTCTCATTGCGAGTTTTGAGAGGTACGGTCCGAAGTTGTCATACACTTGACACTTCAAGGTCTACAAGTTCGACTTAAATTTTTTCCGTCTCCTTGGTCTCTAGTTTGAGGGTTATTGGTGACCTAATAGCTTTTTCGTCCTCTCAAGGTCTTTTTGTAGATGAAGCCGAAATAACTGATACGGTTTTGGAAACTGATACACCTAGTGGTCTTCGACACCTTTTAGTAATTTCTCTACCCTTATTGTCTTGTGGACTGGACGGAGAACTCTTTGGATATACGTCCAGTCCTTCGTTGTCAATCTTGACCCGTACCTTGTTGTCTGACCAAGGTTTATCCTTTTCCTCATGTAGTTCCGACATATAACAGTGGGACTAATAAATTGAATATACGTCTGATGTAGTACTCTTTACGACCCGACCTCCTTCGTGTTCGACCTTAGTTCTAACGGTCCTCTTTATAGTTATTGGAGTCTATACGACCACTGTGGTGGGGATACCGTCTTTCACTTCTTCTTGATTTCTCGCAGAACTACTTTCACTTTCTTCTCTCACTTTTTCGACAGAATTTCGAGCTGTAAGTCTTTTGATTCTAGTACCGTAGACCAGGGTAGTGAAGTACTCTTTATCTACCCCTTTGTCACCCTTGTCACTGTCTGAAATGAAACCCCCCGAGGTTTTAGTGACGTCTACCACTGACGTCGGTACTTTAATTTTCTGCGAATGAGGAACCTTCTTTTCAATACTGGTTGGATCTATCGTATAAGTTTTCGTCTCTGTAATGAAACGGTTGTTTCCAGGTAGATCAGTTCCGACACCAAAAAGGTCATCAGTACATACCTACACTCTCAACCTGATATTTCTTTCGACTCGTAGTTTCTTAACTACGTAAACTTGACACCACAACCTCTTATGAGAACTCTCAGGGAACCTACCGTTCCTCTAGGTTGTTCAGGTAGGATTTCCTTTAGTCAGGACTTATAAATAACCTTCCTGACTACAACTTCGACTTTGAGGTTACACCGGTGGACTACACTTCTCGACTGAGTAGTTTTTTCTGGAGTTAGGACCCTTTCTAACTTCCAACCCTCCTCTTCCCCTACTGGTTCCTACTCTACCGACCTACCGTAGTGACTGAGTTACCTGTACTCAAACTCATTAGAGACCCACAACCACTACCTGTCCCTCCGGACCGCACGACGTCAGGTACCCCAGTGTTTCTTAGTCTGTGTTGACTCGTTGACTTGACTGACTGACTGAGAGACTCGTTGATTGTGAAAGTAATTCCATGCTTCTTCCGTTTCCTCTGATTAGAGACACTTGACTATGGATGAGACTCCTCTTTGAAGACTTTCTCCTTAGTTTTAACTCGTTCTAAGTCTGTTATATTCGTCTTCTGTCTTTAAAGTCCATTTTAGACCCTCACGCCTTCGTCTTGTTTTGGTTCTTTGGAATCACTTACTCAGAGTGACACTTGTGATTTACTTTATCGTTCTCTCTTTTGTATAAAATCCTAGATAAAACTTGGTATGGGAGAAGATTTTTAGGTCATTTTAATTATTTTAACTCGTTCTATTTTTCTTTTTACAGTTCAAGATGAGTCCATAATATCCTTTTTATAGTTTAAGATAGATTTTAATAATATTCTAAAAATTTTTCTAGTTTTAATGTAAGGATGTTCGTAAAACTCGTAAGATCTTTCTGTGTAGGTTTTTTGTCTAGTTTGGTGTGAGATGAGAAAGTTTTGTTAGATTTTCCGTAATTTTTTTACTAGTCACTATATTTTCTTGTGGTGCTTAGTGTTAATCTTTTTGAATTCTTAGTCCACTGTTTTGAGTTCTGTGTTAGTCTTTATTTTCTTTTTTAGTTTTTACTTCCGATGTAATTTTTGTTATGTAATCATTTTTTTTTTTCCTTCGATTACGATATTCACCTCACTTTCTATAATCATTTTCCTTCTTAAAAATTAAATTTTTTAATTCTTTTTTCTCTTTTCTCTAGAATTTTAGAATTCTGAAAGGACTTCTTTTTAAAATTTTACGGTGGACTTTGAATCTATAACTTTCTCGAATAAAATTATACCTAGAATTTAACAAATTTTTTCTTATAAAATACGTAGCTTCGTTCTTCTCAATCACAAGAATATTGTCTTTATTTTAGTCTATTTTATTTTAGTCTGAACAATTGTCATTGTGAATACTATGAGTTCCTTTCCTTACATTCGGTTTATAAAAAATGGGTCGTTTAGACTGTGAGTTTGTGTTTCTTATCTATGTTTACCAATAATGTACGTCCTTCTGTTTTATAGTAAAGGTACTCAGGAAAGTCTTTTTATTTCTTTTTGGAAGTCTGTTAATGTTATTGGTCTCTTTGAAACTATGTTCAAATCATCATTCGTAATTTCCACCTCAATTTTTACCTCTAATTTCCCTCTTCTACCAACCATTACTGAAATCCGAGACTTTAAAATGTTTATCATGTTGATATTTTCTACTTCACCACCATTCTCGTATAGTTCTTAAAAAAATTTTTATTAGAGTTAATGTACAATTCATCACCATCATGTACTCATGACACGGTGAGGTCGAAGAAAGGTAAAGGTAAACGTACCTTGTAGAAAAAGGTAGGGGAGTGAAAGTCATACACACACAGGGATCCAGACTTCACCTAGAGAATATCTGAGGTATATATGTCCATAACAAAAATAAGTCGGTCAGACGTAGAAAACAAACCTCGACTCATGAAGTAGCACGATGACAGTACACGGGTTATACCCTATAAGACAGTAGTGAATTATAGGAACTCTTCGTCCGAAATACCACTTCGTTTTACCTTATGTATCCAGTATATTTATATAATTTAAATTTTTAAAATAACACGACATAAACTTAATCTTTATACGTGTACTTGGGTACTCAGTGTGTATGTGTCTGTGTGCACACGTGGGTGTTTATGTAGAAGATGGATTGAGACGGATGATTTTTACGGATCTTTTTTACTGGGTGTGTTGACTCTGGTTATTTTAAGTGATCACCTATGTATACAACCGGGACTTTATGGTAAAAGATGATTTTCTTGGGTCTCGAAGAACGTTCTTACCGTCAAGGGTCAGGTGCTGTCTTTTATTTCCATTTTTACCTCGTATAACAGTATGAGATATCGTACTCTCAATGGCTTTAGATAATTTTAATATTGTTTTCTGGAGTCAATAGTTGGACTTTTCCGAGGTTGACCGGTTCAACCCTTTTTAACTCGAAGTTAGTGCTATAATTAACGTTGACCACTTCGGGTGGGTTCATACAATTTTGTGTTCTTAAGAATGATTTCTTATTCATAAAATTTCATTTTTGAAGTACCAATATACAATGTAAACCTCGTATTCTTAGGTTAATTAAAAGAGTTTTTGACTAAAATTTTTAGTTCGTTACTACGACAAAAAGATGTCTTCACTTTCGTGATCCATCGGTTTATCATATACTCTCTTTCATAAGTAAAAATACTCATAAGATAGATTATTACTTTTTTTACTGTCTTAGGCTTATAATGGTTTAGACCGTTGATGGATTTAAGAATGTTGATCCGTAACTTGTACTTGTCGATAAATGTAGTAGTGTCTTTCTCTTTATTCCCCTATAAAACGGGAAGATTTTTTTCTGTGGATCTTAGGACAGTTCCCCTAACATGTACTAAGACTTTTCAGTAGACCTGGGTCGATCGACGTGTTGAAATCCTTTGTGTCTTCAGTCTCCTTGTGCAATTTGTCATGGATTTCATATGTGAGAAGTTATAAGTTCGAATCTTTGAGACATCCCGACTATAAGTATAAAAGTCATTTATTTACTATTTCTTTTTTCGATAGTTTCCACTTTAACATCTAATTATTTTTTTAAAAATTAATAGTTTATTTTTTAAACTATTCTAATAAATCGGAATCTCTGGACGTAAACCCACTATTTTATTATTTCTTTAAGTTCCTTCACTAACGATATTTTTAATTCTATCACTAGTCCCACTTCTTTCATCATTCTAATCCTATTCTGTATATGTCACTGACTTCTGTGAGAAAGAACTGGATCAATCATCAATGTTCAAAAGTGAACTTTATTCGGTAATTCAATGTATAAACAAACCACACTAAAAGATCTGGACACAAAGTACAATTGTTTATAAATTTGGTTTTATTATTACCTAATTATAGGTTGGTGGTCACATATGATTAAAATTTAATTAAGTAGATTAACATTTTTACATTCTATATTAATTTCGTATATTAATGAATCTCATATAAACACTTAAGGATGATTAAATGTTTTAATTGTTTAACAAATAAACTAATCCCGATAGTGTGAATGTTCACTCCTTACATTTTGTCTAAGTTAAATTTCATCGTGGCTGTTTTGGTTTCTTGTCGAAGTTTTGAAGAAAATAGATGCCCTTTGACTACTACACCCTCCACGTCATTACAGACCTCGAAAGTGACACCACCCCGACGGTAGAACTCGGAGGCATGGTCTTTGACTCGAAGGTGAACGAGTCCGACCCTACTCCCGTCTTTACTTAGTACGGTTTCTCCGACTATGACACCTTTAGTGAAGGTCAGGAAGGCCAGTGAAGAGACCCATTTCACAGTGGTACTCGTCTTTCGGTTAGGAGGTATTACTACTAAATGTCAACCTTTCACCGAAATCCTGTCTAAATGACAACGGGATAAGTGTGGTGAGACAAAGATAGTGGTTTTTTGTAAAAAGGACATTTTTCGTTACAATCCTTTCCTGTATATGTAGTGTCGTACAATTATTTGGGGGAAGGAAAAGGGGAAGTTCCTTCACTCGTCAAGCTTTTCTTTCTCTTTTTTACACGTGATTCTCTCACTTATTTTGTAACTTCTGTGGATTCCGAACATGTCCTCTCTTATTTGTAAAGTCGTTTATGAGTTCAGTGATCTGTATTTGAATAATAGATCTTTAGAGCCCAATGTCACTATTAATGTTCTAACTGTGTAGAAGTCTCTCACATATATCTATGTGTAAAAAGAACAAGAGTTCGTGTCACTAAGATGTTTATGGTTCGTTATTACCGAGGGTGTATGACCAGTGGATGATACACGATTCACGATTTGTGTTAGTAAGTTAGAATTTTTTTTTTTTTTTCCGATCTTTTGAACTCGAATCTTCTCAATTGACTGAGTTCCAATATAACGAAAGAGAATTGGTTATATCTTAAGGTATGAATATTTTTCTCTTCAATTCTACAATGTAAATTCGACACTGAGTTTCTATTAGGAAGATGTTTTTACATTTTTTTTTTTTCCTAGTCTATCTTTTAGACTAATTTTTCAGTTATTTCAAAAATTTTTTAGACCATTTTTTTACTAATTCACTTTTAACAAGTTTCCTCCACAAGAGGAATTCTTGAAACGTGTGTGTCTACACGTTCACTAAGGAAACCTGGTACGTCCGGAAAATACTCTCTTCCAGGGGCACCAAGAAGAATTCCAGGTAGGTTCTTCTGATGGAATTCTCCTTTGATCTCTTTGATTTCCATACTAAACTAAGGATTGTCGTCTCCTTACTCAGTCAGTATCTTGGTCTTACCTCTACATAGACTGGAAAGGTTTCCCTGAGGGTCCTTTCTTAGGAGTCTTTATCCCCTTAAGAGGTTTCCTCGGTACTTTGCGAGTCCTAACCCCACCTGAATACCTCTCTGGTGATCGAAATTAGTGGGTGTTATAGGTCTTTCGTGGTTGTAGTCAAGAGTTACGATAGTCACGTCATCGTGTGAAACAATCGTGAAATTTTTTTCAAAAGAAAAAATTTTATATATAAATGAATAAACCGACGAATAACCCGAAGGGGCCACCGAGTCACCCATTTCACAGACGGATGTTACACCCTCTGGACCCAAGCTAGGGACCCAGCCCTTCTAGGGGACCTCTTCCTTTACCGTTAGGTGAGGTCATGAGAACGGACCTTTTAGGGTACCTGCCTCTTCGGACCATCCGATGTCAGTTACCCCAGCGTTTCTCAGTCTGTACTGACTCGCTGAAAGGGAAGGGATAAACCGACGTGGTCCAGAATCAACGTCGTACGTCCTAGAATTCAACGTCGTATGTTTAAGAATCAACGTGGTACACCCTAGATCAAGGGACTGGTCCTTAGTTTGGGTTCGAGGGAGGTAACCTTCTTGTCTCAGAATCGGTAACCTGGTACTCCCTTCAAGGAAACATTGTGGAAAATAGAGGAGGAAAGAGTATGTGGTTCACCAGTCTTTGACAAAGTCCCTTGTTCGATTACCTTCCCATGTTTTGGAGACTACCCCATTCTCTTTTACAGTGGAGGGAACAAGGAATACCATCTAAAGGGTGGATGACGTCCCCCTCCTCTCCTCAGTTGTTTAACGCCCCGGACTTATAATAAACCAAAACTACCATAATTGGTACCAAAAATGACTCGACTCGGACCCAAAACACTAACTTAAACTAAGAATAAATAATGAACTCTCATTCCTCTTTACAATACCCCGGACGGTCCTTCTCTCCTTTTTCTTCGAGGTCTCCACTTAAATTTACCTCTTTTCTTTTATTTATATTTCAACAAAATACTAAAGGAAGGGACTCAAAGTTAACGAGTTGTATCCTCAATGTAACTGTAAACACGAAGACCGGTTTACACCTGGGGTATTGAACAGTCACCTTACTAATAAAAACGGTAGTATAATAACGGGGATATACGGAGTATGTATTCAAGAGAAAAAATATAGGTCCTTTTAGAGTAAACTGTACCAATATTGAGTGTATGGGTACACCACAAATTTTTTCCGACTGCTGGTTATTAACAAAAGTCTCTCGATAAAACTGACACTTCAGTGTTCAGAAGAGACCTAACGGATGTTTTACAGTAGGAATAGTGTTGAGTCGACGTTGACACGAAGAGACAATAAACATGGTGAGTACACTTTAAATAAATAACCGAAAATAGTACTAAAACTAGTCTATGTGTTAGACAGAAATAGTGTATATACACACGATAGAAAGGGTTTAATCTGACGTAAGAGAAACTCTTGACCAAGAGTCTGTAGAAGAAGTAGTTAATTAGATATCGTGGAATGTCTTGAAATGAGTGTTACCCGAGTTCTTTATCCATTACAGATCTTTTTAATCAATATTCAATCGTTTGGTACAAAGTAGACCACTGGAGGTTGTGAACAAAGATAAAGATATAGTCGAACTACGTCTTATTTAGTAAGAAAGGTATTAAACTTTCGTAGTTAAGAATCCACTTGTTACGTTTATTTATCTCCTTTTGTTATTTTACCCTTTCTGATCTCTAGAGAAGTTCTTTTAACCTCTATGGTTCCCCTCTCTAGGAAAGAGGAACCTTCTTTTCTGTTTGGATCTCTCACATAATTTTTCGTCTCTGTAATGAAACGACTGTTTCCAGGTATATCAGTTACGATACCAAAAAGGTCATCAGTACATGCCTATACTCTCTGCCCGTTATTTTTTCCGACTCGTTACTTCTTAACTACAGAAACTTGACACCGTGATCTTTTCTGAGAATTCTCAGAGAACCTGTCGTTCCTCTAGTTTGGTCAGTCAGGATTTCCTTTAGTTGGGACTTATAAGTAACCTTCCTGACTACGACTTCGACTTCGAGGTTATGAAACCGGTGGGACTACGGTTCTCGACTGAGTAACCTTTTCTGGGGTTACGACCCTTTTTGACTTCCGTCCTACTCCTCCACTCTACCAACCTACCGTAGTGACTGAGTTACCTGTACTCAAACTCGTTTGAGACCCTTTATCACTACCTTTCTCTTCGGATCGTACGACATCAGGTACCCCAGTGTCTCAGTCTGTACTGACTGACTTTTGTTGTTTCCTCTTTCTCCTATGTAGGACAGAATAATATGTTCCACAAACGTAAAATAAATTCGTTCATACCTTCAAGTCCCGAAATTGTCACTCCACACCCTGTAAAGACGTCTAGGTGTTCTAAGTCCCCCTATACGCCAAAGTTGTAATAATTTATATACTGAGTGTATAGATTAGGGTTCCGGGTCTCAGGGATAGGAAGGGTTAGTCCCAGTCTCTTGTCGTTTGAACGGTCTAACTCTTAAGTCGGGAGATTCTTCGAGATAATAGAAAAATTACTTCAGGATCCGTGGTCGAAAAAGATAGGAGACCAACGTTGTTTATTGTAGGAAAACATACGTGACTTCCTTGGAAAGACTGTAAATGATAAATGTAATTCCACCACTATTTAGTGAGAAGTATAAAGAACCAGATAGAGGTTTTCTATTGTATATCAGTAATTCTCAATATCCTAAGGTACAGGGTATATTATTGATGTATGGGACTTGAAGAGTCCGTGGATTTTATAACATACCGGTTACTTTGAGAAAGGATCAAAAGGTACGGTGAGTAGGTGACGACTTTCGACATTGGTGACGTTGGTTTCCGTAAGGTCTCGGGTAGACATGAGATGGATGGTGGTCACTGTCACGGGAGTAATGGTTGGTAAGTGGTTACTAAGTCAAGGCTGTAAGGTAGTCCAGACAAAAAAGGGAGTCAGGTGAGACCCCTTGTTGACAGAATCTAATCTACGGCACTCCAAATGGTCTTGTCTACACGCGTGTTCTTCGAATGACCCCTTACGAGAGTGTCTACGTTTGTTTCTCCTTTACGGAGCCCTCCTTCGACTTGATATCCTGCCTCGTTTTTTTCGACTTCACTCCGGAGTCGACTAAGGAGTTCTACCGAGAAGTTTCCACAGGGTCTATCTCCGTTCTCCTATTCGGACACAGGACGGTGCGACCGGTAGTACGGTACACCAGGAGAGTCTTACATTAACCAGAAAACTTTTCCTCATGATCTACATTCTACTGCTACTTCAGTATCGATTTGTAACAGTTGGTTCAATTTTCCTCTTTTGTTTCTGGAAACTTATATAACTTCCGACTCTTTTAATCAGGATACATGGGACATTTCTGTAAAAACTCCTTCGTAAAGTTCTGTATTTTCTCTTCTCCTACACTTTGAGGTTGGGATCTTTCGTAGTCTCCTTGAAGTCTTTTCTGTCTACTCGGTAAGAGCGACGGTTGGTCCCCAAGTCTAGAGACCAGAAGGTTCCGGGATCCATGTTTCGGTAGAGAGACAATCAGTAATCTTTCTGGTTTCGTTCTAAAATTATTTTGTAAAGGATGAACATTCACGAATTATAAGGAATTTACATATATACACATATATATATATATATATATATATATATTATCTCATATCAACTAAATAATTATGTTACAGAATCAAAGTCCACATATCGTTTCACTTAATCAATATTTGTGTGTGTATAGATGAGAAAAATTCTAATAAAAGGGGATATCCGGTAATGTCTCATGACCCATCACAAGGGACACGATAGGTCATCCGGAAATAATCAATATCAGATATGTATCATCACACATATATAGTCACGGTTTACAGGTTAAATGGAGGGTGAAAGGGGACCATTGTGGAATTTGTTTCGGGAATAAACAAATAAATTTACATTTTCGTTTATGATGATATCTTTTTTCTAGTTTCCTGTACCTAGTCCAAACACTTTGCTCCTATAGGTTTTTAAATGATTTATGCTTTACAATCTGGAGTGGTTCATCATTTCTTTTTACTTAAAAATATTTGTTACTCTATGGTAAATCCGGGTCTCTAAACTTTTTGGATCACAACACGTCCCCTGTTTATAACCGGGAGAGTCCGTGACGACTATTCACATGTTTAACATAAGCAGTAGGACCTCCCACTAATAATTCAAATTGTTCCACACTGAGCTCAATCGTTAGACGTGGTCGCTATAAGTCTCATTAAGACAAACATTATCGTTCCTTAATTTTTATCGAATTATTGGGTTTTATCCGAACTTGTATATTTGATAAGGTAACTTGATATTTTATTTTATCACAGAACGATTATTGTTTCCATAACATGTTTTTTGTCCATAACATATCAAACACCTGGTTATTTGAATTAACGTAGACAATACTCGGAAGATAAGATGTTCCTCCTCACTCTTCCAAACTATACGCGTGAACGTACATCCCTCTCTACCTCTCATTTTCTTCAATCTTTCTTCCTTGTATTCCTCCCTTCAACTGAGTCCGTACTTGGCTAAATTAAGGTAGAACACCGTTCCCTCATACATTTGTGCTTCGATTCTCAAACGATCACTCACTCGTTTCTAGTGTCTAAGACACTATAAGAACCCCAATTTTTTAATCATACAACGGGGTTTACTGTGTCACACCGTGTTTCTAATAATCGTAGATTTGTGTGCAGAATCGGATGGAAACCGGGGTACTACTAACTACTGAAAATAAACAAGTATTTCAGTAAGTTAAATGTTCGTAAATAACTCGTTGTTACCCAAAGGAACCACTGAGTCAACCATTTCTTAGACGGACGTTACGTTCTCTGGGTCCAAACTAGGGACCCAACCCTACTAGGGGACTTCTCCTTTGCCGGTGGGTGAGACCATAAGAACGGACCTCTTGGGGTACCTATCTCCTCAGACCGTCCGATGTCAGGTTTCCCAGTGTTTCTCAGTCTGTTCTGATTCACTGGTTCACGTGTGTGTATATAGTGAGTCACTTTGCCGGTACTCTAATTTATACGTAGGAACATAATGAAATAGATTTTGTTTTTTTAGGAAACTGAGAGTACCAGACAGTCACCACTGTCACTGACAGAGATGAAGAAGAATCTGCTTGACGGGAGAAGGGGGCTCATGGTGTCCGACAGACTGGATACATGGTCTACCGGTAGAGTTCCTTTCGTCCCCACTGTAAGTACCACGTTCACCCACCTGTACTCTCCCCCGCCGACGTCTTACAGAGTCGTCAGTAGGTCAATTTGAGATCCACTTCTTCTTGTTTTCCTTTGGATTGGGTTCCTCAGAAAAGTACGATACAGATCATGGAGAATGAAACAATGATTTGTCTACCCATACCTCGAGACTCTCAATTCCTTTTGTCCACACAAAGGATATTTCTCTTGTCCGGGTCGAAAGTTTTTCTCTTTCGGTACTCGCCTTAGACACGAAGTCCGAGGAAGGGAGTTGTCTTAGTAGTCCGAGGGGTACACCCCGTCGTGCACCCTTGGTTTCTGGAAACACTCGAGATGTCGACCCCATCCTTCAGAACGAGGGTCAGGGATACCTCGTAGTGTAGTACGGGTCTTCGTACTCCTATAGAAACAACAATAGAAGGAGTGTCACGAAAAACTAGGATGATCTTCAAGACCTTTTACAGTAAAAATAAGTATATTTAAGACTCAGGGATGTTTCAATAAACAAAGTCACTAAAAGAAAGTGATCGTTACTTTAGGTACCCAACTAATATCCGATACAGACATTTTTTAACTTTCCTAAAGAAAAATAGGTAAAACGTAAACATACGGAAAAGTCAAGGTAGACCTCAGGGGGAACCAACATAAGACCCTCGTTCCACTCATGGTCAAAATCGAAAAGTAAACACTCTTCTTTTAGAGGTGTCCAACTTCCCAAGTGACCTATGAATTTAACTATGGGAGTAACACCAATATAATTCGATACGTTTAGAAAGATATTACGTTGTCCTTTTACGTAAAATTATCGTGTACGGTTATATACATCTCAGAATCTAAAATGAGTAGAGTTCTTTACGTATTATAGGAATTGTCAACCAGTGTAAATCTACTTTAGACTTGTGTAAAACGTAACTCCAATGTCAACTATTATATAATAAGGTGTCAGAGAAAAAGGGACAGAATAGAGAAAGACGGTTTCGTCACTAGACTTTTCGGTTTCCATTATGTCTAAAATGAATTTAGTGATACCTTTGTGTTATTAACGACTCTTTCTATTGGAACGATTATTCAACCCACAAAATACCCACTTTCTCAAAAATATGGATGTCCGTTTCAATCATTTAATTAACTGAGTTATAAATAAAGTTCACTTGAGTTACTACGAGTAGAAACGAGGGACTCTTCTGGTACGGAATCAAATAAAATCGCAGGAATTGTGAATGGTCTGACAGATCAAACGATTGACGAATTCTTTATTATTAATATATCTGATACCCTACCTATCTATCACACCTGTCTGATGTTACTTTAGTACTTGGTAGATCCCCATCCTGTTACTTACTCGTTACTGTTCGTGAACACTTGGGTCGTGTAATATCTTAAAAATTCTCATCGTCTAGTAAGAAAGGAGATAATAGATCCCTTCTTCCATTTTTACTGTAATTCTGTAGCGTCAGAACTAACCCTTTGAGGATCAGAACAGTTGGGGGGTTCTTAGAGTTTTCTTACAATTTCGTTTATAAATTGTGTTCAGGGTTAATTGTATATTCCCGGTAGGGGGTTCTTACTATCACAAACATATTTTTTTTTACTTTAATCAACCTCCTAGGTTATTTTCGGTAAGAATCGATAGTTAGTTTTCTACCTTTCCTCCTCTTCCTCTCTTCCTCTCCAGCAGAGTCCTTTGTAAATTTTTGTCCTGATGTAAACGCATTTTCGAAATACCATAGTCCTCTGACGTAAAGAAGTGATGATCTTTCGATCTCAAAATTCGTCGACTTGTGAAATTCTGGTACACACAAATGACTAAGAGAGGAACATCCGTTTGTGTTGTTTTGTCTTACAAGGAAGAAACATTTTATTTAAGATTGGAGTTCTAAGACTCTAAGGCAAAATGTCTTTCACTCCTCTCAATTTTATATGATAAGTCTCTAAAAATCTCTGAGTTTTTACTAACAAGGAAACCCTTACCATGGAGGATTTACTTGGTCGTAAATTAACCTTTGTCTTCTACGGTAACAGTTTCAATGTTGTCTGGATAAAGAGGTCCGTACACACGAGTTCATAATGCACGTGTATGAATCGTCCGAGAGAGAGAGACACTCGATGTACACCGGGACCTGGACGGAAGAAAGGAGGGGTCCGTACATCAACTCGATATTTAAACAGTAATTTTAACTTTTGGATGTGTAGCACAAGTATTATTATCTCGGAAATAAAAGTCCAAATGACCCACTCTCTTTCATCTAGAAGTTTATCACTCTCGTTCCGTATTAAAACTACGTTTGAAATCAGAAATTAAAGTTCGTTCTATATCTACAAAACGTTTCCCTTCGGGACATCGGATACCCCCAGTGACCGTCTTCTAGTTAGTCTCTCTTTGTCTCTAAATTTACCGAAGTTTGGTAATCTAAAAACGATTAATAACTCCACCATACAAAACCAAAAAAAAACCCCCCCCCCACACACACCCGTCCCCCCACCAACAGCCCACCTCTTAATACCTCGTACCTCCTTTCTTTTCTGGTTCAGAATTTGTTGAAACCCGAATCCAGTACCTTAAAATTAGTGTATTGGAACAATGGGGAACAAGGTCTATAGATAACGACGTATTGTTGGTAAGGTCTTTCATGACCTCATTTTGATATTCGTGAAATAATACGAGTATTAAAAAATCCAGTCCTTAAACTCATCCCACGTCACACCTTACCGAGTGGAAACGACGTATTATAGACCCGGAGTCGTTTCCACCGCACCTACCCGCGTCAACCGACCCCGACGAGTTGACACCAGAACCAAGTCGGACAACTTCGAAGTAACTAAGAAGAGATGAACACAGACGACCGTGACTTTACAAATGTTACCGAAGAAATGAGTGTACAGACTATGGATCTCGACCCACGACCTTGTCAATCCTGATAGACATATAGAAAGAGGTACACCGAACAGATACATCGATCTAACTAGGAGGGACGGCGTACCGTTAGAGTCCCGGGACCTTACAGAATGTGTCTCCGACCGAAGAGGTCTTTGGTTGTAAGATTCTGGTCAAACTGAATCGAAGTCTGAAAGATCTTGTAGTGAAGATGGGGTTAGATAGTCAGTAGGTTCAGTAATTCTTTTCTAGTTTAAGTTCTACATGTAGAGTTTTCCTCTTCATTCTTCATGTCGGTAAAAGTTATATAGTATGGAGGAGGAGTATCATTTTGGGGTATAGTAAAAAAATTCAAAATGATATAAGAAAACAAATTTTAGAAAATTTTTCCGTCTTCTTTTTCGTTACCGTATTATTCTAGTTTTCTAAGTAATAGAAGGTAAAATTCTTATAAGAGTGGGACCACCAAGGATAACTTTACCCTTTTTCTATTAATGACCATTCGAAGCAACAGATCAGTTATGCAAAGGAAACTCCGTCTTTAGATTTATGGTACCTTCCGTTTTAGTTTACATATTTAGACCGTATAAAATTAGGTGAATTTTACATTTCAATAAAAACAAGAACAACAAACATTGAGAGGTTACCTAGGAACACTTTCTTAAATTTCACCTGATCAAGATTACTGTCCCAGAGCTTTCTTAGGACATAACAATAAAAAGTAGTGATGGAGGAGGACAGCCCTCACCCATTAAACGTGTGGACGACGGAAGGAACCTACACGATCGGTAAAGAGTCCGAGGGAGAGACCTTAGTTTGGGACTAAGGGGTAGTGGGTACCAGTGGTTCTATCCATGTCACTAATGGTAGCGTTCAACTATTCCGTCTGTAAACTTATCCAGGAGTGGCGGTATCCCCCACACGTTAGTCGGGCTCCAATAGATCTCAGTGGTTTCGGTGACCGAGGGTGGGAAACCGGTTCCGGTCCTCTTCCGACTACCTCCGAAATGGTTTCATCTTTTTCTGTGTACATAGGGTAGCAAGTCACGTCGTGATAAATGTTATCGATCTTGTACCTTCGGTGGAGCTACAGGTAGCTGTCTACTTACCTATTTTTTCGACATGTATATGTGTTACCTTATGATGAGTCGGTATTTTTCCTTACGTAAACTCAGTCAAGATTACTCCATCTACTTGGATCTCGGATAGTATGTCTCACTTTATCTTTCTATTTTTGTGACACATGATTACGTATATATACCTTAGATCTTTTTATCATGACTTTTTAAATAAACGTCCCGTCGTTACCTCTTTGTCTGTATCTCTTATCTGAATACTTGTACCCCTCTCCCCTCCTCTCCCACTCTACATACCTATCTCATTGTACCTTTGAATGTAATGGTATACATTTTATCTATCGGTTACACTTAAACGACATACAGAGTCCTTTGAGTTTGTCCCCGAGACATAGGTGGATCTCCCCACCCTACCCCTCCCTCTAAGTTTCCCTTCCCTATATACGTAAGGATACCAACTAAGTACAACTCCAAACTATCTTTTGTTGTTTTAAGACATTTCGTTAATAGGAAGTTAATTTTTTATATTAAAAAAAATTACATTTCGAAAAAAAAGATCCCATCAACACTGGAAGGTTGAAAGATACAAAAGGGAGTAAGTTTTGTGAGACCCGAATGGATCATTTACATAGACTTTAAAGAAGAACATCCTATATAGATTTACACGACACTAATTGTCCTAACATAAAGTTCATACAAGATTAAGTTAACATAGACATTTAAAACATTAAACCGGAAACTTGAGAATATTGTTCATTTTCAAATTTACCTTTAATATAAATAACTCGAAAGTCAGACACGGTTCCTTATAAAATTCGTGAATTATAGATAATTGAATAAATTTAGAGTTTTAACGGGATACACATTATAATAGAGGTAAATTATTTTTTCTATAGATTTTGAGTCTTTTCTAGAACGGGGTCTAGTATGTTCCATCGAGACCCTAAGTCTAGGTCTATCGATCGAAATGAGTAACAAGATTGGTGGTACCATAATATGGGTCCAGAAGGCGTAACATCTGTCTGCGAAATGGCAGATTCGGTGGTCCCTTCAGGGTAATATGACAGATTCATGAGAGTTTACAATGTCGATCTCTGTTTTTACTGAAATGGATTAAAGAGATTGAGACTACACAAGAAGACATATATTTAAAACTTCCTACTTAGGAAACAGAGATATTGGATTTTAGGATGGTTTTGTCTTTCTTTTATATTCGAGTTCTTTGTTTGTTTTATACCTCAATTAAAAGATAACAAAGATTCATTTCCTCATAATTGTGTACGTAATCTTGTATAAAACCAATAGACATTAACCTGGGTGAACTCCTTTACCGTTGGGAAAGGTCATAAGGACGGACCTTTTAATGTACCTGTCTCTTCGGACATTGGGTCAGGTACCTCATCGTTTCTCACTCTGTGGTGACTCGTTGACTCGTACTGACACTGGACCTAGATCGTAATTTTAGGACGACCCGTAGTCCCTGGGTGAGTCCTATCTATAACAACGAATGTAAGTCAAAAAGGTTTAGTACCTTGCATTAGGGGTATATATTCACAGTTCCTAAAATGCTCGGACAGGAAAGACAACTGTATACGTTTGTTGTCTTACGTCCTCAGTGACACCTCGATTTTCAGGTTCAACTGAAACTGGAAAAGGGTCGCACAGGGCCATGTTTAGGGTCCATGGCGATCATCTGGTACGTATAGTTTACCTACTATAAATATCCTTAAATTTATTGCGAGATAGTCTATGTTAAGATCTATTGTCCTATTACCACCATAGTCTAACCCGGAGACTCATCCATGACTTCATATACAGTAGAGATGAAGACTCTTCTATATCCTTGTTGGTCCTTTTGGTATAGTTTTATCTGTAGGCTCTGAAGGGACCACCATGTCCCCTATTTTAGGTGGAGGGTTGTGTTAGGTTAAGTTAGAGACCAGGTCCTTCTAATGCGTACGGTGTCTCGTTACTTTGGACACTCGGTGTCGACGATCCAGGGACACGACGGTGACAACTTCGGACACCTTCATCTCGGACATAAGACGTTGTTCTCTCCGGGGTGTTACTCTTCAGGTACGTGACGTTACTTCTTGTCGGGGGCGAGAGGTGTCGATCTCTTTCGGGTGCGTGTCGGTGCTTCTGGGTCACGTTGGTTTTTATTTTGTTGAATGTATTTTCTATCTGTGGAAGTTTCTCACTTACCCTATGATCTCTGCACATTTGTGTCCCGTGTCTCTTTCCACTCCCACTTGCCCCAAAACTCTCTCGTCTTTCCAAGAGGTGATAGTACAACAGTTAACGGTAAACGGTGTAGTAGCAGTATTTCGTTCACACCCCAAAAGGATTTCAAGTGTCGGAGAACATTAATTGACGAGGTCTTGATATAGGGAGTATTCCAGGACACCCCGTCACCTCTTTACTGTAGTCAGTACTGTGGCAGAAGTCACCGTTGGAATCCTGTTCAGTATTAAGAAATCTTCAGATTAGAAGTAGTAGTCTTTACAATGAAAGACTACTCAGCAAAAGGTACTTATACTTTGATCTAGATTTGTAGATCCTGACAGGGAAGGACCCAGTTTTTCGGAGACCTATTTTATTGAGAGATTGTAGGGAAAGACTCTATACTCAAGATTAAAAAGGGTAAAAGAGAAACCCGAACTCGGAAGAACGACATACGGAAAAGGACCTCTAAGTTTTCGAAGTATTAGTTCGGAATGGATGAGTCAATTCCTTGACTCATTTGTCCTCGAATTTGAGTGGATAATATTTAAGTCAAATATGAACTTAAGACCTTCGACCTCGGAGAACCCCTTACATTCACCCATCTTATGTTTATAAAGTGAAACACGGAAAATAAAAGACTGAATTTTTTTAGAATGAAAAACATGGCGGAGTATAATCGGAGAGATTCTATTGAACTTGGTAAAAGAAACGGGAAAATAACTTCGGTTACCCCGTAACGTTTAATAGTAACATGATGACTCAGTCATTATCGGTATCTCAAAATTTTTCGTAATAATTTCCTTGATTAGACTTACGTGTAGTTGATGAAAAGAGTAAACTTATTATGTCGGTACATTAAAAATTTTGACATAATTTTACGGATCAAATTTAATGTCTTATGGCAAGGGTAAATACTCCGAGATTGTACCTAAAAACTTTGTTCCTAAACGAATTAAAAACAAAAATATAACGAAGACTTTGTTTAATCTTTACTTTTCTTAATTATTTGTTTAAGAATTGGTTCTAAAATTAAGTTACACGACTACATTAACAGAAATTTTAATAATATAAAGTTCCCGATAGTGTTTAAAGGTACGTCAGATCGGTATAATCTCTTCCTCTTGATCAGAGAAAAGTGGTAAAGAGGTTGTTAGGAGTTTATCTCTTTCTGTTGTCGTTGTCATTAATTGTGTATCAACGAACTAAATCTACTCGTCGTGGTACGGGACACAATATTTAATAGAGTAAATTAGCAGGGTTGTTAAGATTCGTAATTATGGAATGTGATATACATTCCCTAATAGTAAATATGAAGAGAGACGAAATATGAGTGGATGAACAGTGGTGACACACACACACACACACACACACACACGTGTGCACGTGAGTCAGTGAAGTCAGTGCAGGTTGAGAACCGCTAGGATACCTGACATCGGGTGGTCCGAGGAGACAGGTTCCCTAAGAGGACCGTTCTTATGACCTCACCCAACGGTACGGGAGGAGGTCCCCTAGAAGAGTTAGGTTCCTCTCTTGAACGTAGATAAAGAGGACGTAACGTCCACCTAAGAAGTGGTGAATGGGTGGTCCCTTCGGGGGACAATGGTGACATACATAGGGTTTAGAAGTCGTGTTGGTACTTACGATTTTTTTTTTTTTTTTTTTTTTTCAAACTTGAGATAAGACCTCTGTAGTGCAACTATCACCATACAAAACCCCCAAAGTATCACTATACTGGTCTCGATTCGCAGTGTTTATATTTAGCCTATAGTTATACGTGACATATCATATCTTTTACGTGACGATCTGTCTTTAGGGTTGTTTACGGGAACGTTATCGAGTCATTACTGTGTTGCTCGGGTCGTAGAGACCCTCTACCCTTTTTCTTTCCTTGGTCACCACTTACTTAACACCTCCGTAGTCACGGACCTGGACTCCTCACACACTTTCTGTCCTCCGATCTACTTGCCTGAAACATTGCTTTCCACTCTTACAATTGTCTTTATCACGTCTACCCAATCTGTCTTGTCGTACCCCTCTGAGAAAACTCTGTACAACCAAATTTCAGGATCATCTTGGACATCCATCTTTACGGGTTGAAAGGAAAAACTGGTCTTCTCACTTTACTTTTGTGACACAACGAATACTTTCGTTTAGTTTAGCCTTCTTGTTTTCCTTTCTGACTTATCCCCTCCCTCCTCTACGCCCACCGTCCGTTCGCAAAGGGATGAACCGACACGCGTTCCCTTCTAAGACGCAGAAGAGATATGACAACTGTCTCTTCTTCAAGACGACAAGGGTTTCTTCACTACACTGAAATGGTTTAGTGGGTTAGTCTACCGGGGTAGTTGTTTGGATTACTTATTAATTTTGAGAGACCTCGGGTGTCAATCTCCACGTGTCCGGTGAGGAATCGTAAATGAAATTAATGGATGAAGGTTCAGTCAAGTTTTATTTCTTTCTTCTTTCTGTTCCTCGTTTCTTCGTTCGCTCCCTTCCCTTTTTGTCGTCTGTCTTTTGTTGTCTTTTCTTCATTTTAGACAAAAAGAAACCGAAACGACAATTCATCCACTGTGTATTCTGAACAATTGAGAACACCTCAATTGACATCCCGAATAATCTTACGTGTATTAAACAGAGAAAGACTATATACATCGTTAGATTAAGAAATTGTGTCTTTGAATAAAAAATTAAAAGATGATAAACTACAAGTCATCCTATGACTTTACCCGTTTCAATTAACCAATGTCAAGTTTTGAAATGAAAATTGTAAAGTGAAATATTCTATAGATATCCCGTTCTAGGGAACTAGTGACGGTCTTCAGAGGGTGTGTCTTTCCATTGTACACACGGATAAGTTTTCTTTTCGTCGGGGGTCGAAGTAGCCGAAGAAAGGAGGGTCCTAGGAAACGTCGATAACCTTACGAAAATCATAAACCAAAGCATCTTCTTGTTTTGACGAGAAAGGGTATGTTCTATTTCTAAAGATTACTAGACAAAAGAAACCATTATACATACGGATCTTACTTTAATATTCGTAGACTTCGGTAAGACTTTGAGAGACTGTCTGTAATGATAAAACTCGAACCACTTGTTGGTGTTTATAAATAGTTCGTCGGTAGTTGGGGAAACGTGTGAGGATTCGTAGTGGTACACTATTTCCTTCTAATAAACTATGTTAAGACGTTAAGAAACAGACGGACCCAAAGGATTGTATTTAAATTATAACTAATATATCCGTGATTCTATTCTAATTTTACTTCGTCGTAGAGATCCATACACGAGTCAGTACGGATTAAGAAACACTGGGGTATCGGGTGGTACGAGGAGCCAGGTACCCTCACAGATTCGTTCTTATTGACCTCATCCAACGATAAAGAAAGAGGTCCCGTAGAAGGACTGGGTCCTTAGCTTGAACGCAGAGGAGGTAACGTCTGTCTAAGAAATGGTGACACGGTGGATCTTTTAGGGTTTCACTTCGTTTCTGGTCTCATTAATATGTCTTTTGAATCTGGAGTTTACGTCCACATAGTCCGTTTTCACCCCCACCATAAAATGAATCTCTTTTTAAATGGTCACAAAAAGAGACCTTCACTAGATTCTTATGAGAACTGAAAAGACGTATGGTGGACTCACTGACAGGGTAACCACCCGAGTAAGTCCATGGGTCGACAAAAGGATTTTATACTTGAGGGGAGTACTGTTTTTTGTATCACCGTTTTGCTTTAAATTTATAAACAAAAAGAAGAGACTCTTTCAAAAAGGAGACGTATCCCTCGTGCCCCTTATACCTTTCTTGTAATCGTGACCTTAAAGATTTCTTGACTTATAATTAGGGTCGAGACGTCAAACAGTAACAAGTAGACGAGCCGTTTGTGTACAGGTAGTGTACAATGTCTCTTCTACCACGTCCATCCTGACCTCCACATTTCCACATTTCCATAAAGGATGGAAATCCTCTCCGTCAGTTCGTGGACCGACGATAAGTGACGCGACTCGCAATGTGACTTCTGAACGTGTGTTTCGGAATCCTACCGTGTTTCGGTGATCTTCTTAGAGGGACTTCATTCTCCCTTATAAACCCGACTCTAGATTTTTCACTTATCTCACGAATTGTGGGAGTAAAGGTAGTAGTTTACTCTGTGTGCACAAAGAGGATGTCGACAACGTTTCGAAACGAGAAACATTACGTGTTCAGTTCTCTGGATCGGGTTCCAGATCGTGACTCAGTCAAGGAGCCATTGAGAGGAAAAGTGATTGGGACGACTCTTTAGAGACACAAATCAAGTGAATAAGTAAAAATATCGAAAGAAGGGTAGACTTTACCTGAAACTATTCAGGTTATCTTCTTAGTTCAAAGGGACTAAAAAGGTGAAACTCAAAAGATCAACCACACATATGGAGAAAAAAAGGGGGTCGAACCGACATCGAACGATGTCCTGGTTCGGGTACGGTGTACGAGGGAATTATAGAGGGAAGGACGAATCGTGTTATGGACACATATGTCGACCTCAAACTACTCACGAGTATTCCCTTCCTTTCGTCCCCTTCCGTATATCGAACAAGAGTTTACTATGACTTGACCTAGTTGTGCGACTGATCTTCATTTAAGGTTTGTCGTTGTTGTTTGTAAGGTTTCGACTTTTGTTGTCTTTCATTGTGAGACATTTTGATTAAGGAACAAATGACGGTAAAAACAATACTAGTCATAGAAATTTTCAGTCGGATAATCGTACGTTTAAATGTTGATGTGAGACTAGAGACTCGGAACATTCCGGGGCAGTAAAATGGAGATCCCTAAATACAGATTAAGACCAATCGTTCATGAGCAGTCTGTCTTACTGTCTCGGTAAGCACAAAGCACTCGTCTACTACCACGACTATAATAATAAAGGTGTTAGTCAAACCACTACCAACAAACTTGAAGTAGTACAGATTATTCTCTTTTTTTTACTTTCCTTAATTATAGACTTTTGACTCAGATAACACAAATCGTAGTAATAACGGTAAAAATACCGTTCATGAGACTGTAAATTCACTCAAGGGTAAATGTTGTAACGGTGGTATTAGAGGAGTAAAACATTAACGAAAACTTATGAATGTTCCAAATTAAAGACTATAATGAGAAGTTATTTTTTCTTATGTACATAATCTAAATACCTTTTAATACGACTCCTAAAATTTATCTAACAATAAAATTACAACGTTCTCGAGTTATATCGTTGTCCAGGATGATAATTCGTCGACATCGGACGTACTCAATGTACTTGAAGGACCCGATATATCTGTACCCCTAATTAACGTAAGACCCCCATCGTTGGGAACAGAACCCCAACATCTTATTTACGTATTATTTCATAAGACTTTATTTGTAAAATAGACCGACAAGGATTCTCTGGGAGACTGAGACCCCACCTCCATCCCACAGACAGGGTCGTGTGAAAGGAACTAAAGGTTTCGGGTCTATCTCAAGGTGAGTTCACACCCTAAAAGTGATCCACCGTCACTACAGTCGGTTGACTCCTTATGTAAAGTCTTCCGTCGTTTGGTCCCGTGTCGATAGACTGTCGAAAAAAAGATATACTAACTAACCGGTCCTCTAGTTGTTCGGTCTCTAGTCTGTAGTAGATCTGTAAGTCGACATCCTGAACCACAAATGCATTTCCCTTTTAAAGGAGAGCGGTCACTTAACCTTGGGTCGTGTCTCTATGAGAAAAAAATGAGGAAAGTTCTTGTAAGAATTTAATTGTAATATTAATTTAAGATTATCAGAGGTCGTCAGAATGGTTCGAATCTATAAAGAAGGTTAGTTTTATTAAAACGAAGTAAACATGGGTTCCGTTTTTGTTTGTTTGTTTTTTTTTATATATATATATGTGTGTATGTGTGTGTGTATGTGTGTATATGTATGTATATATATATATAAGGGTTTGGAGACGTTACGATATCCCAAGAGGACTTCTATAGAATGAGTAGAAAACCGAGATTAGTAGTTATGAATCCATAAAGATACGCTTCTCAACTGAGTAACCTTTTCTGAGACTACGACCCTCCCTGACCCCCGTCCTCCTCTTCCCCTACTGGGTCCTACTCTACCGACCTACCGTAGTACCTGAACTACCTGCACTCAGACTCACTTGAGACCCTCTACCACTACCTGTCCCTCCGGACCGTACGACGCTAAGTACCCCAGCGTTTATCAGCCTGTGCTGACTCGCTGACTTGACTTAACTTGACTTATAATGAATTGAATGTTTTTTTGACACAATCAACCAAGAATCAAACAAAAAAAAAAAAAAAAAAGACCTAGTATATTACATTCATGACCCCTGTGGTTTTATAGTTACTCAACTTCCATCTTTACATGTATTCCTTCTAAAAAAAAAAGAAGAACGTATCAAAACGTCATTCAGGATATTTTTATTAAGAAGAACATCAGACCGAAGAAAGATGTATTGTAGATGAGTCAAGATCTTTGTCCTTACGATTCCTAGTTTGTCCAATACATTTACGTGGAAACGAAATTCACAACTCTTTGATTTAAATTGTTTGAAACTCTCCCTTCTCCTCCATACACTATACTAATTCACTTCTTTACAGGGATTTAGTTCTTTAATAAACGAATTTTATCCTATTGGATCCGTTGACCCCTCGGACATGGTGTTACTTAAAGTTGTTCAGATTGGAACCTAAACAAAGGGATTGAACTCGTAAATCAGGTATAATCTGTAATCTTCTTTAGTTCGTTCAGTTACCTTCTTTATCGTAGTACAACGGTCAATTGTTAAAAGTTTGTCTCAAAATTTTTAGCAGGGGCAAAAAGTCAATTATAAAATTCCGAATGTTCATATTAGAGAACTATTAGATAAGTCACTAAATATGTATTAGTATCGTTTTTACAAGACGTTGATGGTAACTGTGGTCCCTAGAAGTGTAAAGTCACTTATTGATTTTTTTTTAGGACGTCGCAACTCGACAGTCAAGTCTCCTTCAAAGGAACTCAAAGACTCCGGCAGTCTGATGATAGAGGAGACGGACAGGTAAAGATATCGTCGAAACAACACAAAATACTACTGTCAGAGTTGGGGAACTCTGGTCGGTATCCCTTCCATGTTATCTACGTAATAAACATAACAAACCAAAAGATACTCTGTGTGTAACCCTTTGGTGATGAAGCACCTTGTCGTAAACGTCCTCCAGAGGTCCCCCGTGGAGAATGGTTAGAGTGACAGAGTTGGGTTCCGACTTACTGTTATTTCTCACCCCTTTTAATTTTCCTTTCCACGAAATTAACTCGGACATAAACACCTTTACACTATATTTGGATCTTTTGTGGAAAGAATCAGGGACGTTATTCTTTCTCCCGAAGAGGTCTCTGTCAGACGTTACTGTCGCTTTAGTAATGTCTGATTTTGTCTTCGGGGGAGTAATCGATTTCTACATAAAGTTTTCCGAAGAAATTCTTTTACAAATAAGAAGGTAACCGTTTATTTTATTCCAATACCTTTTATTTTTCATTTTACCTCCTCGAGATTTTGTCCACAGTTGGTTGAAAGAATCATTTCCTGAAACGTCCCGTGCGTGAGAGGAACCGTCGTTGAATCACGACGGTGACGTCACACTTACCTCGGTGACTTGTGTCGTACTTGTTCACCCGTTCCGATACGGTGTTATTTTCAAATATATATTTTTACCCGACATAAACTGGATCCCTCGATATCAAATGACTGACGATTAGATTTCATAAAAGGTCCCTGAAGGGGCCACCAGGTTACCAATTCTTAGACGGACGGTCACGTCTCCTGTACCCAAACTAGGGACCAGGTCCTTCTAGGGTGTACTGACCCTCGTTGATTCGGGCACACGGTGTTGAGGGCACGAGACGTTGCTCTTCGGCGATGTTACTCTTCGGACGCGTGGTGTCGGTCTCATCGGGGGTGAGTAACGTTGATCTCTTTCAGGGCCGTGTCCTCGTTTCTGGGTCGTGTCGGTTTATTTATTTATTGGAAATTTTTAGTTCATAAAAGATTGGGTCGATGAGTAAGATTGTGACTCCTTTCACACTTCCTTACTTCACGTGACTAACAGTCCAGATTTGAGGTCAGAAGTCTCCACCTCAAAACGGGGGTAGACGGTACGGTGACAGTGCTACGAGAGTTTGGCTTGCAACGAACGTTTTGACCCTCCACTTGTGTCTTGTGGACTCTCCCGGCCACGGAGTCTATTAAATAAGGAGGTCTCGGTGTCCTCCTTCCAGTAGGAGAGTTGTGGACTTTTATTATACTGAACGTCGAATCCATACCGCCCTTTTTTATAACCTAAACTTTAGTTTTCGACTTAAACTAAAACGTGGTAGTACCAGAATAAGTGGTTGAGACACATGAGTCCGTTCAACCCTACAAGTACCGAAAGTAAAAAGAATAGAGATTCTCAGTTATAAATTGGGTTGTCCTTAGAACAGTTCTAGTTTACTCTTTTAAACGAATTTATAGGAAATAATTGATGTTTCCTGATTTGTTTATACTCAATACAGTTATATAGTTATTTTACGTTTCAATTTAGTCACCGACGGAAGTCCATTCGACACTAGTTACGTAATACACTACCCAACACTACCCGTTTATGTTCAAGGAACACACGTATTCGGCGAACTGAACTGAGATGAAGTCCCGGAAGACGTAGAGGATCAGAACTATTCGTGTGATCATTTATATAGTAATTTTTACATTATTTGATATGTGTGTAGGTTAGTACCCTCCACAGTCCTATCTTAGGACTAAAATTTTTACGATGATGTTTACTATATGAGACAATCCAGTTCCTCATTCGTCGGAAAAATATAAACTTTCTTTCGAACAGTTGAACTCTGGGTTTGATCAAGATTTAAGTGTTTAATAAACGACTTGATCTCATATATCCTTTGGAGTATCCTAACCCGACTATGTTTAAGGGATAACGAGGGACGAGGAGTGTCTGAGTGTAAGTGAAAAGATTTCAGTTCAAGGTTAGTCCCGTACAGAGTGAAGGAAGTCTCCACAAGACATTCCTGTAACACTTCATCCTTCTCTTTCTTGTCGTGACGACCTATTAGAACTCAAAGAACAGACAAAGACGACTCTTGTCGAACGATCCTTCGTAGGATCTTAGATGACTGAACAAGTGAAATTACGTTATCAGAAAAATCTCGATGAGATGTGGATAGTAAATAAAATCAATACATTGTGGTCTTTTTTTTTTTTTTTCCTGAGAGATCTTAGATGATCTTAATTTTTGTTTTGTGAAAACTTCTTTATAAGAATGACAGGTACCGAAGATCATCATAAATATTTGACAAAACCGGATTTTGTAATACCTAGTGACGTTAAGACTTTCTGTGAGCTGAGGGTTGGACTGGGCTAGTTCAGATCTTCGGAGTAGAGATACCTTTTCGGACATTCCTACCGTTTCACGACTATCCCTTCTTCCTCCCTCACCTTCCTTTTCGTCACCTCTGTACCTACTGTCGGACATAAGTAAGTTCGTGTCGTTCCGAACGTTCTGTGTTGTGTTTAAGTGACCTGGTCCATATTGTTTCACCCTCATTTCTCGAGACCAGACTAGGGTTTATACGATGCGACAAGACCCTCGGGAGCACATTCCGTGAAATAAGAGACAAAGGAGGGTGTATGAAGACCTCCCATACTTGACGTATGGGTTAGAGGGTAGAACTGACAAAATACCTAAGTGTTAATGTCCACAAGATTGTCCCCAAAATATTTTACCTAATGTCTTTCATTTTTTCCCCTTAAGAGAAGAAGTATAGTGTCACACTATTGTCATGACTCCGAATGAAAGGACTAAAGACGGAATATTACATCGGGGATGAAATTGTGTCTGGACGTCGACATATTACTTGAAATATTAATTACGAGTCTGACCCAAATGACTCTCAACAGAAAGAATACCGAAGAAAGTGAGGTTTCTCTACTAGGAAAGAACCGTGGATCTTGATACACGGGTGAAGAGGGCTAAGACTACCTTTTGAGGTCCATTTTACGACACACACGAGACTAACGGACTCGGTGCCCTACTTGTGCGTTTTATGATTTGACCCTTTTGGCACTTGGACCTTTTCATCAAGTGCTTTTTTAATATCAAATATAAGTCTTGATATTGGAGTATAGAATTATCTAAATAGGTTTACTTTATGGAGAAATATAGTTACTTCTTTTGTGGTCGACTATATATAAATACGATAAGTAATGTATTAGATTCATGAACCTTTAAACTATCTGAATAGTAGTTCGTTGGGGAATCTCTACTCACTAAGAGTTGAGACTATCGTGTTATTCTAGAATATTTTTATTGAGTAAAAATAGTCTCATATCGACGAAATGTTACAACATAATTAAAGACGACATGTCACTTCACTTAGTCGATATACGTATCTATATAGTGGAGGGAGAACCCAGAGAGAGAGGATAGGGGGGGTCAGGGTGGGTGGATCCAGTAGTGTCTTGTGCCTCGACTCGGTCGTCCAAGGGTGATCGAGCGATGGAATGTGTATCTCAGTTAGGATACACACGCGAGTCAGTGAATCAGCACAGGTTGAGAAACATTGGGACACCTGACGTCGGGTGGTCCGAGGAGACGGGCACCTTAAAGGGTCCGTTCTTATGACCTCACCCAACGGTAAAGGAGGAGGTCCCCTAGAATAGTCGGGTCTCTAGTGTGGACACAGAGGACGTAGAAGACGTCACGTCCGACTAGGAAGTGGTTATCGTCGTGGACCCTTCGGGGTCAACAGTTAGGATTAGGGGGTTAAACAGGGTGGGAGAGGAAGGGGTGAGGTACAGGTGTACAAGTAAGACATGTAGACACAGAGATAAGGACTGGATGTTCGTCCAAATAGACGTAGTAAAGAGATCTAAGGTGTATATACGTAAGTATATACCGTAAACAAAGAAAGAAAGACTGAATGAAACATTGTGTCTGAGATCCAGGTAGGTGTAGAAATGTTTACTGGGTAATAGTAAAGAGAGATACCGACTCATTATCAGGTAACTTATATCCGTGGTGTAGAAGTAGACAACCTGTAAATTTAACGAAGGTACAGGACCGGTGATACCTCTTGACATGCCTCCAAGGAATTCTTTGATTTTGATCTCGATGGTATACGGGATCGTTAGGGTGATGACCCGTATATGGGACTCTTTTGGTATTAAGTTTATACATACGGTTACAAGTGACGTCCTGATCAACGTTATCGATTCTAGTACAAAATTTAAAATTTCACTGGTGCCAGGGAGGGGATTGTTAATTAGTCTACGTTCTTTTTGTAGACATCTGGAGTAAAAAGTACGTGTTCAGAAGGAAGGAGGTAATCGTGTATAAGGTTATGTCCTTATATAAAATAAAGTAAAAAGTACAAAAGTGACTTCATATTCCTCGTGTCCTCCTACGTCGGTGGTCGTTAATAGTAGAAACCTTCCTACTACAAAGGATTCTTTTACTTCGACACCTTCGACGAGGTCCACCGGAGACTCTCGAGTCTCTGAAAGAGTGAAGAGTGATTGAGTATAAAGTGGTAGACCTATTTCTTCCGTTATAAACGGAGACTGGTAAGGTCTAGACTCATGTTTCTATTAATTTATGTACTCAAAGATCCTCAGGAAAGTAATCTTTCCTAATTCTATAGAACTATGGCACTATCAATGGCACCGACAGTGATGGTGACAATGAAGTGACGGCATGATGTTATAGTGACAGTATGACAATTGTCAGAAGACCCCTGGTTTGCACTGTCCACATTTTACTATAAAAAGTTACAGTATGAACGAAACAGAACATTTCTCTTCAGATTCTCCTGGAGGCCCTTCCGGTTTTTATATTATAAGGACATTCGATTCAGGGATATTGGAGTCTTACTTACGTGTGCGAGTACTAAAGTCAAAGAGGTGGGGAGGTTAATGGTACTGAAAAGTAAGTTTATTTTATGTTTCGAAGTCGACTAAACTTATCACGATATTTTGTGACCTCCCCGAGAGAATCTCGTAAGTTAACACAGTCCGAAAGGACTTAGGTCGGAAGGACTTATAGTCTTGATAAAGATGGACCGAAAATCTCCTGTTCGAAGTAAAGAGTAGACAGAGAATGTCTGAGTACATTGTACACGTGTCGTCACTTACCGACGACATGGTGACTTCCTGGGACATAGACCTCAGACTTCGGGGAAAGGGAATTGTACATTATACTCTCTTTGATTTGGTTGACTCCAGATACAGTAAGGTGAAGTTAATGGATATATTAATAAAGGTTTTTGTGGGTTGTCCTACGAAAGATTTTTCGGATTGATACACTGAAATTTTAAGCTAAACTTCTTGTTTGGTTTGTAGTAACCGATTTTAACGTTTCTTTAGAGACTTATTAAATTTTCATACATACCCTCGTACCTCCGGAAGGGGACGGTCTATAATTTGATATACTATTCCAATATTGTTAATGTCCATAAAAGTGAGACCGAGTTTGTAGTGTTTTACCCTATCTTATCTTTCATGTTTTTGGTTGAATACGAATACTGAGTCACTCTTTTACTAGTTCAAACCCTGACGATGACACTAATTTTACAAATAGGTAAAGATTAATAATGAGTATTATATGTCTTTTATACATAAGAAATGTAATTTAACCACTGACAGGTACGATAAATTGATAATGAAAGATTATCATAATGTTAACTAAGTGAAAGTCAACGGTCTAGTTGTTTTAATAACGAACGTATACGAGACATTAGAGGAAAATAAATTTATGTGAATAATCATCCTCATAATCATGACCAAAGTCATAAGAATACGTAACTAATCTTGAAGGTCTTAATACTTCCTATTACCTCCACTATTTTTCGTAGGAATATCAAAAAGATTACGTCCAGTCCTTCGTTGTCAATCTTGACCTGTACCTTGTTGTCTGACCAAGGTTTATCCTTTTCCTCATGTAGTTCCGATATATAACAGTGGGACGAATAAATTGAAGATACGTCACATGTAGTACTCTTTACGACCCGACCTTCTTCGTGTTCGACCTTAGTTCTGACGACCCTCTTTATAGTTATTGGAGTCTATACGTCTACTGTGGTGGGAATACCGTCTTTCATTTCTCCTTGATTGTTCGGAGAACTAATTTCACTTTCACCTCTCACTTTTTCAACCGAAGTTCGAGTTGTAAGTCTTTTGTTTCTAGTACCGTAGATCAGGGTAGTGAAGTACCCTTTATCTTCCCCTTTGTCACTTTTGTCACAGTCTTAAATAAAACCCCCCCGAAGTTTTAGTGACGACTACCACTGACGTCGGTACTTTAATTCTGCGAATGAGGAACCTTCTTTTCAATTCTGGTTGGATCCGTCGTATAACTTTTCGTCTCTGTAATGAAACGGTTGTTTCCAGGCAGATCAGTTCCGACACCAAAAAGGACGCCAGTACACTCTCTACCTGACACCTCTTTCGACTCGCGACTTCTTAACTACGAAGACTTGACACCACGACCTCTTCTGAGAAGTCTCAGGGAACCTGATGTTCCTCTAGGTTGGTCAGGTAAGGCTTCTAGTCGGGACCCTAAAGAAACCTTCCTTACTACGATTTCAACTTTGAGGTCAAGAAACGGTGGAGTACTCTTCTCAACTGAGTAACCTTTTCTGAGACTACGACCCTCCCTAACCCCCGTCCTACTCTTCCCCTGCTGTCTCCTAGTCTACCGACCTACCGTAGTGACTGAGTTACCTGCACTCAGACTCGCTTGAGGCCCTCAACTACTACCTGTCCCTCCGGACCGCACGACGCTAAGTACCCCAACGTTTCTCAACCTGAGCTGACTCGCTGACTTGACTTGACGTGACTTGACTTTACCTATATCCGACAATCAAAATTTGTGAATAAAGAAATTGACACATTTTCTCCGTGACATAGAGATCAAATGACTTATATATAAAACTAAGTTCTTATATACAACGAAGATATTTACGGAGAAGACGTAAATGACCTCCTAAAAGTGTTCAAAAATAGAATATATACACTACTTAGTACTAGTATCTAGTATAAGAATTTAAATGATTTGACATGAACCATATCAAAAAATAAATTTTATTAGTCTTAAACTATTGTGACATAAAGTATAAAACCGTAGAAATCTGTGTTTAACAAAATACCAAAAGAAAGACACAATAGGAACGGTCCACAATCAGTTTGATAATTCATCAGATAAAAATCTTGGTCATCATTCCGATAATGAATCGACTTATCCGTTAACTTGACTTATTTGATATAATGGGTTTGGGTGGACTCCACCTTTCAATCTCAAGTTGACAATCCTGATGACTTACGTTACTTGTGTATGTACGCAATCGAAAGTCGAAAAGAACACGTCTAGTTTTGTCGAAACCCTTAGTATCGACACAGTTATATTATAACCCAAAGGGTACATCGAGTCAGACATTTCTTGGACGGACGTTACGTCCTTTGAACCCAAGTCAAGGACCCAGCCCTTCTAGGGGACCATTTCCTTTGCCGTTGGGTGAGGTCTTAAGAACGGACCCCTTGGGGTGCCTGTCTCTTTGGATCGTCCGATATGTTCAGTCTGTGTTGAATCGTGATAGAAAGAAAGAAAGTTACATTATAGTTTGGTTATAGTTACGTTTAAACATATAAACCTTTAATTTTGAAACAGTAAGGTTAATAATCGATACACGTGTTATGTATATCTGTTCCTTGTAATCTGATTAAAAAACAAAAAGTAATTAATTTAATGACTGTCTTACAAACCTGAGGCACTTTTTTAAGTTCCGTCTTGTTTAAAACCATTTTAACTGTAAGATATTCTTGTTTAAACACATTATCTCTAATTGTCAGTAAACAAGTGTACAGTTGATGACACTTTATCATCCTTCATGCACCCTGTACCTCAATTTTGTAAGTCCGAGTTCAATTTTGACGTTTGATCAATTTCCTATGTTTTCGTTGTACGTTTTTAGTCAACGTAAAGATATGTGATTGTTACTTGTTAGGTCTTTCTCTTAATTCTTTTGTTAAGGTAAATATCACCGTAGATTTCCTTGTTTTATGAATCCTTATTGAATTGGTTTCCTTGTTTTCTGAAACATATGACTTTTTTATATGTATATATATATTTTGTGACTTACTTTAAAATTTTCTGTAGTCATTTATGTTGACACAAGTACTCTACTTTCTGTCATAATACTACAGTTATGATGAGTTTATATAGATATCTCAGTTGTGTTAGATAGTCTTAGGATCACTATAAAAAACTTCTTTATCCTTTTAGGTTGGATTTTGAGTACCTTAGAGTTCCCTCGAGTTTGTGAGTTTTGTTAAACGCAACGTGTGCAGGTCTAAAGTTTCGAAGTTTGTCTCGATATCATTAGGTATTTCATATCATGGTCGTATTTCTATCTGTATATCGGGTTATTCAGCTTATGTCTTGAATCTTTATTTGGTAGTGTATATACCAGTTTGCTAAAAGTCGTTCGCACGGTTCTGGTAAGTTACCCCTTTCCTGTCAGAAAAGTTGGTTGTCATAATCCTTTTGACCTATACATGTACTTTTTTTTTTTCTTCAACCTAGGAATACAATGTGATATGTATTTTTAATTGTATCTAGTTTACGGATCTATATACTTGATTGTGATATTTTCAGAATCTTTTTATATCCCTTTTGAAAATACTGTAACCCAAACCTTCAATTAAGAACCTATATTGTGGTTTCGTGTCCGTTACTTTCCCTTTTTTTTTTTTGTCTATTTAATCTGAATTTTAAAAAATTTTTACACGTAGTTTCCTGAGATAGTTACCTCATTTTCTCTTTTATTAACGTTCAGTATAGACTATTTCCTAATTATAAGTCTTATATATTTCTTGAGTATGTTGAGTCGTTGTTGTTTTCTTTCGAGTTAATTCTTGGTCAATTTCCTGAACTTATCTACAAATAGGTTTCTTCTATATACCTTCCGGTCGTTCGGGGTCCTTCCTACTACTTGAAGTGATTAGTAGTTCCTTTGCATTTAGTTTCGGGGTCACTCTATGGAGTATACGTAATCCGATAATCCTTCCCTCACTCCCTCCCTCCTTCATTGATGACAACTGTTCCTACACCTCTTTAACCTCGGGAACAAGAAACGACACAAACCCATATAATTTACCGTAGTAGTGACGTTTTTTTTTTTTTTTTTTTTTTGGTCTCACCACTAAGGAGTTTTTTAATTTTATATCACCGATATACTAAGTGGTGGTAAAAAGACCCATATATGGATTTTATCGTCTATTAACGTAGTCTCGTCGTGATAAGTGTTGTCTGTTTTCCACCTTTGTAAGGTTTACAGGTTCCCTACCTGTCTATTTATTTTACACCATATCAGTATGTTCCGAAGGGACCACCGAGTCTACCCTTTCGCAGACAGATGTTACGTCTTCTGGGTCCAAGTTCGGGACCCAACCCTTCTAGGGGACCTCTTCCTTTACCGTTGGGTGAGATCCTGATAACGGACCTTTTAGGGTACCTGTCTCCTCGGACCATCTGATATCAGGTGCCCCAGCGTTTCTCAGCTTGTGGTGACTTGCTGAAGTGATCAAGTGACGATATCAGTATGTTTCTTTATAGTAAGTTAGAATTTTTACTTATTTTAAGATTGGGTACAATAGTGTACTCACTTGAGACTTCTGTAGTACGATTCACTTTATTAGATCTGTGTTTTTCTGTTTCTACCTTGTTAAAGTAATACATGGATCTCAAGAGATTAAGTATCTTTATTCTTTTACTACCGATAGTTCCCGACCTCCTCTCCCCTTTGTTCACAATGACAACTTACCCATCTCTCAAAGTCAAACTCTTCTTCTTTTTCAAGACCTCTACCTGCTATCACTACCGACGAATTGTTACACTTATATGAATTACGGTGGATTTTTACCAATTTTACCATTTCAAAATATAATACATATAAAATGGGCGGGGGGGTGGTGTGTGTGTGTGTGTATATGTGTGTGTGTGTGTATGTGTGTGTGTGTGTGTGTGTGTGTGTGTGTGTGTGTGTTGATGAGATTCAACGAACTCCGGCCCCTAAGACAAAGTAAAGAGAGATGTCTTTAGGGACAGGTGTCCGGGTGGTCTACCTTGTCCCAAACTTTGGGTCGTACAATTGAATGACGGATAAACTGATTAATAATCATTGAAGAGTTTCGGAGACAAAGACATCGATATTTTATTATCGATGTCAAAGTTTTCCCTCCCCTATATACATATGGTTACCGACTGAGTACTCCAAACTGTCTTTTGTCGTTTTAAGACATTTCATTAATAGGAAGTTATTTTTTATTTAATTAAAATTTTTTAGATGGAAAACTCAACTGTACTTTTTATTTACTCGTTACGTAAAAATTTTTATGTTAATACCACGACTGTTTACCATTCATAATTTATTGACAAGTCACACTGAGAATGGGACCTCGAGTCGTGTTATCGACTGTCAAGAGTGGAAACTATGGTGAACACACTGGTGGATACTGGAATCTCAACCAAAAGATGGGAATTTTATCCTAGTTATATCGGAGATAGTGTCTTGACGACGCTACGGACTCTAATACTCTTTCACGAACTTTTAATACCCTGATATGTTTTCATTCTATGAAGTGACGTATTACTATTTTATGTAATCTTTCATTTAACTCTTTACCAAAAATTTTCACGAATGTAAACGGTGTTTCTTGTCAGAAGTTACAACTAAAATTTACGTTTTTGTGTAGTCTTTCCTTTTATATGTCTTTGGAGGTCTAGACCTTATTGTTTTAAGTCCAAAACGTCGGTATATACTTTTCTGACTCGTGTGTGTGTTTTATTTGTGTGTAAAGTACCACCGTGAATGTGTGCACTTTTTATTCGGTATGCGTAGTAAGACTTTACCAAGGAATACAGTGTGAAGTACTGGTTCCTTTTCGATGGAAGGTGTACCCAAGACCAGACCAGTGTATGAGGCGGAGTTACTCTAAAGGAACTTTTTTGGTTTCGAGGGTGACGTCTCACTTTGGTCTACGAATCACTACCCGCCTTTCGTCGACCAAAAAGTTTGCCTCGTAAAACCTCCAAAAGAATGTGGACCTCCTTTTCTCGGCCGTTCTCGGTACGACGTGTACGTGGAAAAAGAGAGTCCGTCGTCTCCCGCGAGGTTGAGGTGCTCTCTGTCTACGAAAGGGAAGGGCCGGGGACTTCTCCCCACTTGAGGTCTGGAGACAAGGGCGTTGATTTGAGGTGACTTTTGTATGAGGATAAGGGATTCTTACTAGTCGTGTGAATTTTTTCTCATTTACCTCGGAACCACTCTCCCTTAGAACACCGGGTGGTCTGTCGTCCGATGGAGTCCCGAGTGGTTGAGAAGGGTGTGGAGAGCACAAGGTTCATCTCAACTTTTACAGACGTCGTCTTGAACCCTTCCTTGTTGGTTATGGAGGGTGTCAAGTCTTCGGGTTTGGTTCGAAGTCAATCCTTATAATTCAATGTCGGTTCCTTGAGGCTCATCCTTCGGGTCGGTTCGTAAGAACGGGTAAGAGTTATTTTAAGTGTGTCCACTTCCGCGATCCTACGCCCGAGTACCGTGTGATAGTCCTTCCAAATCCCTTGCGTTTGTTTTCGTCACCGAGACGATCGAAACTGGTTTTATTCCTCAGTAGAAGGGATTTTACGCATCTTTAAAGACTCCGATTGAAAGTAACACGTTTCTTTGAGACAATGGAAGATGACACCACACGACTTTGTAGCGTTTTGTTGGATTTTTATATTCTCTAAAATGATCCAACGAAAAGAAAAGAGGAACTGGGATAATAAATCAATCGACCAGTTTACCGGAATTAATTCGCCTTTTGGGGTTTATGTTACAAAGACAGGTTTTGAGGAGTAAGGTAAGGATAACGAATCCTCGGGTCTTTTAAGAGATATTTCCTTGGGTCATTCCTGAAGGAAAAGAGAAGCAAAAGACGAGAGGGGCCGCATAGAAGTGAAAGGAGTATGATAAAAACAGTAGAGTAGAGGAAGTCAGTTGTATTATACAGAAGAAAGGTCTAGTCCGTTCGTAGTGTTTCTTATGGTGGCAGGGCTAAAAGTAGATGAAATTGATTATACGGTGATTTCAGTGGAACGGAGGTACCGAAACCGTTTTGACCACTTTAAATGTAACTTCCTTTCTCGTATCGCGGGTAGGAGTCCGTTAAATTGTTCGAAGTCTTTTACCCTGCGTGCATCTTATACATTATCTACCAGTCGAGTTCACTTCGGGAGTGACACGGAACACATAGAACTGTCGTTCACCATCCGGGACGTTATCTGTAATTTTTCTAGCTTTTGCCCAAGTTTAGGACCGGGACCATAAAAATAAATACAATAGATCTCATAAAATGAATTGAAGAGACTCGAAAGTATAAGAGTCTGTATTTTTATCCTTTTTAGACCCTCATGACTTTCCTATATACAAAGTATAATCATAAAGTTGTCGTTGGGACCCACAAGTCCGTTGTCCTTCGAGAAGAAACCTAATTTCGTTACTCAATTTACGATGCGTTTCAAACATTTTGAGTCTAAACTGTTGACAATGAATGTAGGTCTTGCACACACACTAAGACCGGATCTTCTTCACGTTTAAGAAGGAAATTGAGAGAAGGATAGTCCTATATTTTACAATCGTTCGAAGTACGCTCTTTTTTCATCTCGATATGGAGCGAGGTTTAATAACGGGAAAAAGGACATTTAAGGTCTTTCTCGAATAAAACAGATAAACTTTTTTTTAAAGACCACAGAGACTTTTACTTTTTTTTTGTCCGGATTTCTTTTACCTGTTTCTTGTTGGACGGAATTCGAAACACAGTTTCCGAAACCTCGCTAGGAGAGTCGTAAAGATTTAGTGTGACGTGTGATCGAAAGAAAGGTTTATCATATAACTAGTAAACGTCGGTTTAACACCAGAAAGTTTGTCGTACAAGGAAATAGTGGTACCTTGATCGTCAAAGTCTAAGGCATTAACTCTCGATGTATCAAATATCCTTAACTATAAGTCTTATTCTGAAAAATCAAACTTCGACTGATTACTATCTACACACCTCGACCAACGAACGATTCCTTTTTATCATGTAAAGTTCAAAGGTACCAGAACGGTCCCTTTTGTCGTGGAATACATAAGAAAGTCCTCTCTTTTTATAAAGGTAGATAGTGTGGTCAAATCTTCTGGATTAAGATCTTTACAGTACCACTATCAAAGAAGAAAAGACCCCTACCGTTGAGTTCTGATTTGTTTAACAGTTACGTGGGAGAGTACGGTCATTAGAGTAAAGAAAGTATAATATATGTCGTGACAATAAGACAGAAATTACGAGGTAAAAACTTAATCCTCTTTCATATCGTCTCTGTTAAATCGTGGATTAAGAGGTACTGTCCAGTACTATATAAACATAGGAAAATTTTTGTTACTTTCGTTTGTGTCGGGAAACCCGGTGTAAATGATAAAGAAATTCATCTTCAATTGACTGGAAGTAATTAAAATAAAGTAGGTGTAATAAACCTTTTATAGTAATTACTATATAGACCAGAAAAGGAACAACTTATAAAGTTCGAAAATCAGTTATTTGGGATTTCAATCAATTTAAACGTACTCCATAAATCTCTATAAAAATATTTTGTAATTTGAGAAGTTAACTAATATCGTGTTTGTAGGGAATAGGACGGAAGGAAAAAAAATGTCTAGAGTTTAAGTCACTAAAAATTAGTTTTACCTAAAAGACTGAGTGTAGAGTAATCTATACTCAAACTTTCTTTTCTGTCTTCATAAAATACGTTTCAAGATCTTACACATTTTAGACTCTCTGACAAGGGTATCGTCGAGGGACTCATTTTGCGTTAGTCAGGTAAATCATTCTGTATTTGACGATTGGATGTTCAGATTTCCTTTACAGGACAAGTGCGTCTATTCTTACAATCATTTCTTGTAGATGATGAAACTGTGTCCTTTATCAAGTTAAATGACTCAGATATACGTACACGATAAGATTTTTCGTAATAAAGGTTGTTAATTATTTTATCGTACACTAATTTAAACCCTACGTCGAGGAGATACTACGGAAAACTCTGATGTAGTTAGATTGGAAATAGGGAAAGAGGAGAGTTCAACGTCAAACCGTAAAGCTTGAAGATTGAAAACTATATATGACTAAATATAAAATGTTTCTAATGTATAAGAAACACCCTGTGTTACTTTAATAAGAGAGAGACGGGGGTACATATGTCAAAGAAAATTTTCACTGTTCGTATCTTGATGTTTTAGAAAAAAAAAAAAGTATTATTTAACAAAATCCTTTAAAATAACTTATGTTTATTCTTAAAGACTTCAGTGTCACTAAGACACTAATATAATTATGTTTCTTTAGTACTTTCCGATAAACATTCGATGTCAGGAAATTGTTAATAAAAAAAGTGAAGAGTCGGACATGTCTCATTGTATGTGTGTGTGTATGTGTGTGTGTGTGCGCGCGCGGTTCTCTCTTTTCCCCCTAGTAGTATGAAAGAATGGTTTAAGACTCTTCTCATTAGAATCTTTAAATTTTTAGTAATAAGTCAAGTCAAGTCAACGAGTCAACACAGGGTGAGAAACGCTGGGGTACTTGGTGTCGTACGGTCTGGAGGGACGGGTTGTGATGAACTCATATTGATATTTAAAAACTACTACCAAGACTACTACAGATATTTTGATTCACTATTGGAACTTTGGTTCAATTGATTTTGTACAATTCTTCGACTCTCTTGACTCAAAACTTTAATTATTTTAGGGAACCATTGCAGATGTTTTAGATCATATAATAAAGTTCACTACTAATAGAGGTCTTATCAGAGGAATTAAAACACCCTCATGTGCTTTATTTAATTTCAAAGTAAAACAATTAGAACTGTACAAAATAAAATCTCATTTTCTTCTACCTTAATCACTTCTATCTTTCGAAAGAACATTATATTCTTAACACCTTTCACAGAATTTCCTAAAATACTAGGATTTCTATATACTTTTATTTTTATAAGAATAGATTTACTTCACCGGTTAATCATTATCACGTAGAAATGGAAAATTTAAGTCATTTATTTGGTACACAGACTAAACGAAGAGTGTCTTTTCTATCGGTGAACTCGTATTACTTAATGTGTCATGAAAAGACATGTACACTTAAATTTTAACATTGATATAAGTGATAAGTGATTATCCTTATCACTTAGGATAAAGTCCTTGACTCACCTTTCACGACACGTGGTTCCGTTTCCTTTCAGTTAGACATACTTTCAGTACACCGATTCTTTTCTTCCCTTTCCACTTTGACTTTATGCCTCTCAGTCAGAAGTTGAGACTTTGTCTGAAATAAACGTGGGGACTATGTGTGTATTGGTGACAGTGAAATAAAATGATAATGGACTTACGTACAATTTTAAGAGAAAACACCGTTTCTTAGACGGACGGTTACGTCCTCTGTGTTCAAGCTAGGGACCAAGTCCTTCTAGGGTATACGGTGTCTCGTCGATTCGGATACTCGGTGCTGACGACTCGGACACGAGGCCTCGGGTCCTTGTCTGTGATGTCTTCGGATGTCCGGGATGTCGGACACGCGGTGTTCTCCTCAGTCACGTTGCTCTTTGCTCGTGTCGTTCATGTCTCACGGACGTTCATATCTTTCAGACACACGTCGTTGCTTCTGGGTCGTGTCGGTTCGTATTTATTTGGTTAGAAAAAATTTTTAAGTGAAAACTTCGTTCCTTTCAAACGCCATGCAACTACAAAGGACTTTATTTGTACTTGTCACCGCGAAAATGGGTCAGTAGAAGGAATAGTGAGATCTTTTCCCTTCAGCAGCCTGAAACATAGACGGCATATTAATCAAACATCTCCGTTCTACTATTACTTTCGTGTTAAATGTAATAATGTCCGTAAACTGACAATTGAGTGAGATTGACCTTATTTTTCACTCAAGGTGATACACGGAAGTTTCTAAATAATTTAGGTATAGGATTATAAAAGGGAGGTCTTTTCGTTTGCACACTAATCGTTTGCCCTTGTGATTTTTGCCAAGGACTTAGCTCTGAAGGGTAGGACGGAGGTACCCTAGTTTCTCTTTCCGAGGTCTTGTTTGAGACTCTCACAACAGACCGATGGTCTTTACCACGTTGACCAAAGACCCGGTATGACATTAATGTGACTGAGTCCTTTTTCAAGATGTAACAAGAATCTTCATTATAATTATTATTTGGACAGTTAGTATTATTCAGTACTTACCTTTCGAGAAATAACCCGTGGTGGTAGTTCCTACTCGAAGTCCATTTCTGAATAATGACTATCGGTTTATGTCTCTGATGTAGAAGTCTACGATACCGGGTTCCAGTACTTCTACTCCCTACGTTTTATTTACGTCGAGAGTAGCTGGTTATTACCTAAACGTTCTTAAACTTTGTTTTGAAAGGAAGATCGATACCGAAAGTTCAACCTCTTTATTTTATGTACATGTTTTACATTTCGAAAGACACAGATTGGGAAAGACTGGGGAAAATGTAAGTCAATAATTATTATTATTGATACTATTATTACGAATATGGGTTCTGACCTTACCCCCAATTAATCAATTATAAATATTTCGAAAGATTTTTACTTTTGATGATAACTTTATAATTCATATAAGAAAAGAGGAAAGTGAGAAATGAAAGTAAAGGAAGACAATAGTATCTAGTTAGGTCAAAAGGAGGACAGACCGATTAAAAAAGTGACCAACATAAAAGATGAGAAAGAAGACAAGAACGGGAACTGAGACGTAACTAAGGATAGTGAGAGTGTAAAGTCGGAACAGAAATGAAAAGAGAGGACGATACGAAATCCGTGGAGAAAGAGTAAAATTAAAGAAGAGAGATCAGAAAGAAATAGGTGAGGAGTGAGAGAAAGGAGAAGACGTACATATAAATAGGTGAAATGAAAGGAGTAATAAAACTTGTAGTCTTTTTATAATTTTGACTATATCGAAAATTAATTTAAAAATAGGGGCACTATACTCCATAACTCTATTTCATTTATGTTGACCAACAGGGGTTAGGAAAGGATGTACTGTACTTCTTGACTGAGTAACCTTTTCTGGGACTACGACCCTTTCTAACTTCCGTCCTCCTCTTCCCCTACTGTCTCCTACTCTACCAACCTACCGTAGTGGTCAAGTTACCTATACTCAAACTCGTTCGAGGCCCTCAACCACTTCCTGTCCCTTCGGACCGTATGACGTCAGGTACCTCAGTGTTTTTCAGCCTGTGTTGACTCACTGACTTGACTTGACTGACGGACACACGTTCACACACACACACACGTGCGTGATCGTGTATGTGCACGAACCAACACACGTTGAGACACTGGGGTACCTGATGTCGGGTGCTTCGAGGAGACAGGTACCTTAAAAGGTCCGTTCTAATGACCTTACCCAACGGTAAAGGAAGAGGTCCCCTAGAAGGGCTGGGTCCCTAACTTAGACACAGGGAACGTAAAGGACGTAACCGTCCACCTATGAAACGGTGATCTATCGTTTGAGGTACAATAGTATGTGACACTGATAGGGAACATAAGACGTTTTAGAGTTGTTTCCAACAAAAATAACAACGATAAGTCAGTTATTCAGTACAGACTGAGAAACGTTGGGGTACCTGCCGTAGTACGGTCCGAGGAGACAGTAGGTGATAAAGGGCTTCAAACGAGTCTAAGTACAGGTAACTTAGTCACTACGACAGATTGGTAGAGTAGAAGACGGTGGGGGAAGAGGAAAACGGAAGTTGGAAAAGAAAAAATTTGATAACTAAACACGGTCCAGAGTCAACACCGTATATCCTGGACACTAGAAACGACTCCATGTCCAAGAAATCAACGTCGTGCACCCCAGACCAAGGAACTGGTCCCTAGCTTAGGTCTGTGGAACGTAACCCTCGTGTCTCAGAATCGGTGACCTGGTCGTCCCTTCAAGAATTTCCTAACAAAAGTTACTTAGGAAAGGACGATATTGTAGGACTGTTCAATGCTCACAAGTTTCAGAATTGTTGTGATACTCGACAGTTTTCGGAGTAGTGTCCCGTTTTCATAACACAGTCCAAAGTCGACCAGAGTGTACACATAAAGGGTAACATACACGTTGAAGATTTTCGTATAAACGATTTTTCTAACCTTTAATAGCTAAATGGTAGGGGAAAGATTTTCTTTGTCACTTTTCTATTATGTCGACAGAGGAATTTCGGATGTGTTTCTTAAGTCAACATCAATATAAATAGTTCGTTAATTTTTTAAGATATAAAATTATTATATAAAATTCTGTAAGGTAACAAATTGTACCTTATAGATGAGTCTAAAATCTTTGTCTTAAGGTTTAATATCTGGATAAGTCACATATTCGAGTCCTGAGTTGATCAATGATGAATAAGTGTGAGCAGTTTTATGTCAAGGATGTAGATTAATATATCTAAAGATTGACTTGGTAGATTGAGTTAGTAATTTATCACGACATAAGAACGAGTTTACGAAATCCCCGAAACTTGACGAAATTTCAAGTTTCGAAGGGACCATCGAGTCGATCATTTTTTTAGGAGGACGTTACGTCCTTTGGAGTCAAGTTAAGGATCCGGTCCTTCTGGGGGACCTCCTCCCATACCGTTGGGTGAGGTCATAAGTACGGACCTCTCAGGGGTCTCTCTCCTCGAACCGTTCTATGTCAGGTGTCCCACTGTTTCTAAGTTTGTATTGACTCGTTGATTCGTGGGTGTTGTTTCAAGTTTCGAATGATCAATTCTGAGTGTTTTAGTATGGAGTCGTATATAAAAGCTCAACTTAGTTTATAAATCATTTGTACCTAACACACGATACAGTCCGAGTCGACGCGATGTAAAAGGGTACACAGACGGAGTCCTTCTTGTATCCTTCGTGTTTAATAACGTAGACTTCGATCTTGTAGGTCGTCTTGAGAACTACGGGTGGTCGGTCATCAACTGACCAGAGTGTTCAAGATACGAAGGGACAGAGACACGTTAAAGTAAGAAGGCTACCCTGGGGCAACTACGGATGGTCGGTCATCAATTGGTCAGAGTGTTCAAGATACGAAGGGTCGGAGACACGTTAAAGTAAGAAGGTTACCCTGGGGCAACTACGGATGGTCGGTCATCAATTGGTCAGAGTGTTCAAGATACGAAGGGTCGGAGACACGTTAAAGTAAGAAGGTTACCCTGGGGCGGTGAGGAGAGATAGTAAAAAATTTTCGAAATGGTCTTTTAACCTTCACTAATAGGGAGTAGGACCATTAATCACGGGACATGTGAATAAGACTACTAATTAGTCCGTGTCAGAGTAATATAAATGAGTGGTCTGTACGTGACTTAAGGATGGTACAAGTCCTTTAACACGATTCAAAACGTCTTCGACACCTTTACATACTTTGTCAAACGATGAGAATTTTCATAAACAGAAGCACCCCTGTGTTTATTCATTCTTCCGTTATTCATTACTACTTTCGGTAGTTCCTTTATAATGTCCATGGGTCTACTTCTTCCTTTGTAAAAGTCGTCCAACATTCATCCATCACAAGTTTGACCTACGTGATTTTCTTAGTTCCAGAAGGTAACTCCTTCTCTGATCGAATATGACAGGTTTTCCTGTGTCAGTCCTGACCTCTGGAGTATATCTGTCGGTTTTCAAATGTGACGTAATTTTACATTTCGTTTTTCTTATTAGTTAGTTAATTACTCACCGATTTCTTCCACCGTCTAACAAAATTTACCTATAAGTCAGTTAAGTCAAGTCAGTGAGTCAGCACAGGTTGAGAAACACTGGGGTACTTAGCGTCGTGTGGTCCGGAGGGACAGGTAGTGGTAGAGGGCCTCAAGTGAGTCTGAGCGCAGGTGGTTCAGTCACTACGGTAGGTCGGTAGAGTAGGAGACAGCAGGGGAAGAGGAGGTCGGGGGTTAGGGAGGGTCGTAGTTTCACAAAAGGTTACTCAGTTGAGAAGTGTACTCCACCGGTTTTATGACCTCAAAGTCGAAGTCGTAGTAAGGGAGGTTTCTTTAGGGTCCCGACTAGAGGAAATCTTACCTGACTAACCTAGAGGAACGTCAGGTTCCCTGAGAGTTCTCAGATATAAACAATGCATAACGACACATTGTTTAATAGGGTCTTACATTACCGAATTTCTTTGTTTGAAACTAAATAATAGAGTATCAAAGACACCGAATCCTTAGACCCACGTCAAATTAAGTTGTAGAACTTAAACTCTATAAAATAATCTGACCTTAGTTCGACGAACAACAACTTCAGAGTAGACTTTGGAGAGTGAGGGGTTTAGTTAGTGTACCTATAATCAATCGGAATCAGGTAACGATATATCCAGAAAGGTATTCCTATTGAATACTGTTCCTTCGACCGAAGAAGTCACACTCTTTAGAGTCTCTGAGTCACTCTGTTTCTCTCGTTCAAAATTAGGTTTCGTCTTTCAGTTATAAATTGTGGATTAGAGTCTTAAATGCAGTATAGTCAAGACGGTATAAGATAAGTAACGTTAGTTAAGTGATTGAGGTCAAGTGTGAGTTCCACTCCCTTAATTTGTTTCCACAGTTAGGTTCGTGGTACATAATGAACAAACAGTATAGGCTGAGAAACACTAGGGTACCTGACATCCGACGGTCTGAGGACCTTATGACCTCATTCCACTGTAAGAGAAGAGGGTTCCCATACTTATGATCCTCCATAAGTACAATGACCCCGGTACAGTCTCTGACGAAAGGTGTCGTTTTACTATTATGTCACTTTCTCGTACCTCGTTTTACGAAGTACCCACGAATCCTTTATCGTTCGTCAAGTTCCTCCGATCTCTGTAAAGTTTCAATATACCTCTCGAGACTATGGTGACTTCTTAGACTAAATAATTCGATGACTCCTTGAGAACTTTTATAAAGGTTCTTGTGATACTAGTCACTAAAAAGTTCTTTTGAAGTTGAATAAGATAATTCTTCATATTCAAACCCCCCTCCTTGGAGACTTATTTCCTGATGGTCCTTCTATGAATGTATTATCGAGTTTGTAATCTAGATAAACTGTGTTCTCCTTCTTTCTTACAGGTTTCTCTAAACCAATCAAAAGAGTTTTATCGTGTTTCATAAACTCTACCTTAACTTTTCTATACGGATCTGTAATTTTTCACTTCAAAAAAAAGTTTTCATAGTCACCCTTTTATTACATCTTGGGTTAGTGTCACTCGTCTACGTCTCCTCCCTTGACCTCCTTGGGTCCTGTCTGAAACAAAAGTCCTTCAAACCACTACAACCTTTTTTACTTTCATACTATCATTGGTCCCCTTCGATATCAACTTCATTCACTTCTGAATTTATGTGAGAAAACTGACTTTCCTTTGTCCATCACCTTTCCTCTTCTTAAATTTCTGCACACTCTTTTCTTACTGAAATACCATGATTCAGAGTCTTGTCTGTTTCCTTACTCCATAATTTTTTTTTTTTCGTGTCTGCACCGTAATAAGCACCTTTCTGTGTCTTTGTTGGGAAGGAGGTTTTCCGTCCTCTTTTACACACATATACCCTTTCGTAAAAATTAAATACACAAAAGTATTATTTCAGAAACGATAGTTTTAATAAAATTCCTGGTACGAGATAAGACCAAACACCCAGTGTTTATCTCTAGTAGATTCCCATGTCAATCGATATAAGTTCCGTTGTCTTCGACTTAGGTGTTATCGGAGGGAACAGATTATAAAAATAAAGTATACGGAAGTGGACTACCTAGAGTACCTTTTGGATAAGAATATTTTATTTGTTTCATCAGTATCTCAAAATACAATTATAATCCATTGTACTAAAATTTTCTTACAAGAACAAGGGGATCTAGTAGTTCTGAGGATAAGTCACTTATGGACTCGAGGACGTCATACGTTCCGTAGTTTAATCTTTTGCGTCCTCTCTGTTTGTGTTCTTGTTTTTGAGGAACGGAAACTTCTTGAGTGTTTTCTCCTTGTTCGTGGACTTAAGGAGACACTGTCTCTGCTACCGTGTCCTAACAATCATTGTTTAAATACCCTTAAGTTTCCTCCATTTCCATCAGTGGTCAATACCAGTAGTCCTTTAGAAGTACTTTCTCTGATGTTAAATGTACTCCAACTGTCAATATTTCTGTAAATTTTCTTGTTCCTTCTCTTTCTTACAAGCTCACAGTTCATTGTTGTCCCTGTTTTTGCACTTCCACCTTCCTATATCCGTTACAAGTCTCTTTTAGCTAATATAGTTAATCCGAATTCCCGTCCTCTCCTTCTCGATCTCTATTCGGACCTTATAGACCCCGACATTATTTGACACAAACTCAGTCACTCAGTCATCTACGTCTGGATACAAAATTCTTGGAGTTAGATGCTTGTTACACGAAACTTGAGTCATCTTCTATACTCGGAAACACCATGACGTCACCTCACTATCCTTGTATAAACCTTTGTTACAGAGTTACCTTTCGTGTCCGCCCTGTACACTCCGTGATTTTCTATTTTAGTTTTCTTATTTCGTTTACTGACGTACACTCCCACTAATTCCCTTTCGGTTCTTGTTGAAGTTTCCAAAGTCGAAACAACGGACAACGGTCCTCAAGAATTCTCAAACTTTTTACTTATCCAAAATTCTTATCGTTAAATTCCCGGGTATGTTACTTCGAACCTTTAGTTATGTATGAAGTGTTTTAAGTGAGAAACTTAGATTCTCAATCTATTGCCAGATTCACCCTTTCTGTTCGATGTCCCAAAATTTTTAGACGTTTCCATTTTAAACATGGTATGAATGTTATACATGAGATGATTTTCTACTCTTCGTTCCGACCCTCTTATAGTCAAGTCAAGTCAAGTCAGCGAGTCAGCACAGGCTGAGAAACGCAGGGGTACTTAGCTTCGTATGGTCCGGAGGGACAGGTAGTGGTAGAGGGCCTCAAGTGAGTCTGAGTACAGGTACCTCAGGTACTACGGTAGGTCGGTGGAGTAGGAGTCAGCAAGGGAAGAGGAGGACGGGGGTTAGAGAGGGTCGTAGTCAGAAAAGGTTACTCAGTTGAGAAGCGTACTCCACCGGTTTCATAACCTCAAAGTCGGAGTCGTAGTAAAGAAGGTTTCTTTAGGGTCCCAACTAGAGGAAGTCTTACCTGACCAACCTACAGGAATGTCAGGTTCCCTGGGAGTTCTCAGAAGAGGTTGTGGTGTCAACTTTACGTAGTTAAGAAACCGTGAGTCGGAAGAAGTGTCAAGTTGAGAGTGTAGGTATGTACTGGTGTCCTTTTTGGTATCGGAACTGATCTACCTGGAATCAGTCGTTTCATTACAGAGACGAAAACTTATATGATAGATCCCACCAGTATTGAAATGAAGGTTCCTCATTCGCAGAAAATTAAAGTACCGACGTCAGTGGTAGACGTCACTAAAACCTCGGGTCTTTTTATTTCAGAGAGTGACAAAGATGACAAAGGGGTAGATAAAGGGTACTTCACTACCCTGGTCTAGGGTACTAGAAGCAAAAGACTTCCAGCTCGAAATTCGGTTGCAAAAGCGAGAGGAGAAAGTTAAAGTAGTTCTCCGAAAAATCGAGGAGAAGTGAAAGACGGTATTCCCGCCACAGTGGACGTATAGACTCCAATAACTATAAAGAGGACCGTTAGAACTAAGGTCGAACACAAAGAAAGTCAGGTCGTAAAGAGTACTACATGAGACGAATCTTCAATTTATTCGTCCCACTGTTGTATGTCGGAACTGCATGAGGAAAAGGATAAACCTTGGTCAGACAACAAGGTACAGGTCAAGATTGACGACGAAGGACTGGACGTATGTCTAAAGAGTTCTCCGTCCAATCCACCAGACCATAAGGGTAGAGAAAGTCTTAAAAGGTGTCAAAGAACACTAGATGTGTCAGTTTCCGAAACCGTATGAGTTATTTCGTCTTTGTCTACAAAAAGACCTTGAGAGAACGAAAAAGGTACTAGGTCGTCTACAACCGTTAAACTAGAGACCAAGGAGACGGAAAAGATTTTGGTCGAAAGTACAAACCCTTGCGTACATTCTTAATTTCTAAAATTTTAAATTTTTTTTATTTTTTAAATTTTTTTTTTATTGGTTTTTTTTTTTTTTTCTTAATAAACCAAGTACGGTTTTTATTTATTTATTTATTTATTTATTTTGGTCGAACTTGTAGTCCCTCAAGTACCAAGTGCATAACGACTTCGGACCGAACCTCTTAAAACTCGTAATGAAATGATCGTACACTCTACTCACCTTAACACACCATCAAACTCATAAGAAACCGTAACAGAAAGAAACCTTGACCTTACTTTTGACTGGAAAAGGTCAGGACACCGGTGACGACTCAACAGGTTTGAACGACCGTATAACTCATATCGTGAAAGTGTCGTAGTAAAAAGTCCTAAACTTTGTCGAGTTGACCTTAAGGTAATGGAGGTGATCGAAACAAGCATCACTACGAAAGATTCCGGGTGAACTGAAGTGTAAGGTCCTACAGACCGAGATCTAATCACTAGTGTAGTAGTACTAATAGACCCAGTACTTCTATAAAAAACATGTCAAGAAGACACATAAGAACGGTGGAGAAGAATTATAGAAGACGAAGACAATTTAGGTCTGGTAAAGACAGGAAATAGCTCGGGTAGAAACCTACTTTACAAGGGAACCATAGATATTAAAAGAACTTCTGTAGAGATCAGAAAGGGTAAGACAACAAAAGGAGATAAAGAAACGTAACTAGTGACTTCTTCCGAAAGAATAGAGAAGAACGATAAGAAACCTTGAGATGTAAGTCTACGAATATAGAAAGGAAATGAGGAAACGAAAAGCGGAGACAAGAAAAGTGTCGATAAACATTCCAGAGGGGTCTGTCGGTCAAACGAAAAAACGCAAAGAAAAGGTACCCCTACCAGAACTAGGGACAGAGGACATGTTACAGTGTTTGGAGTCAGGTATCAAGTAGTCCGGGAGATAGATAGTCTAGATCTGGGAATTTAGATAAAGAGTGAAGGTGACATACTAGTATTCCCTAAACTAAATCCAGTATGGACTTACCAGATCGCCAAAAGGGATGAAAGAAGTTAAATTCAGACTTAAACCATTATTCCCTCTTATAGTGAGATCGTCATAGGATGATGTCTCTGGTGTTGATCGTCTTACGATCGTGAGTCTTTCTTTTGGTAAGTCATCTATGGTTACCGTGACCATAATCACCTATGGTTACCATTTCGTATCAGTTGAAGACACTTCTTTTTTTTTTTTTCTGTAAAACGGTCTTGTAACATGTACTAGGTAAGGAGATAGTTGATGATTGAGAAGTCCTAGTTCGTAGAAATACTCTTTAAGATTTTATAGAAATCGAATAAGGATTAGTCTCTCTGGACTCTTACCGTAGCTTTGTATTTCTTTGAACTCTAATATTGTTCGTGTTTAGTCGGTTAGGACCATTACATAAATGGAGGGACCATTACCTATATCGTTTATCTACGAACCAGGACAGTAGACGAGAAACTTCATGTTTCTGAGTAGAGTTTAATCTGGGATTTAAGAAAGAAAAAATAAGATAAAAGAAGAAAAAGAATTTAGTCGTTTAGATGATGTGTCCGAGAATGACTAAAATCTCCGTACAGAGTATTCGGTGACCATATACTTAATGTCGTCATTTATCGAAACTTTTCACGGAGATTTCGTTTTATACCTTTAAGGATGAGGTAAGAGGGTTCTCTTGTCCTACTTGTCAGTAATACAAGCACTTAAGTCCTATCGTACATATATTGACAAACAGAGAAAGAGAGAAACTTCATAAAGTTACACTTTTAAGTCTGTATACGTTCCTGTCAAACGGTCCAACCAGTTCTTGTGATGACATGGATGTATACTTCGCTCAGTACTTAGAAGCGATGAAACTGATACGTATATGCTGTGTTCTGGGAATAAAGAGGGAACCCCAACGAACGAGTCTCTGTTATTCCCGATACTTTCTTGTCACGAAGGAAACGTCCATTATAAAGTGTGTATTGAAAAACGTAGATAATTGTGTAGTTCCATTGACTCTGTTTAAACCTAATTTAAACCTAATTTATTCGTTCTTTTAAGGGACTACATAAACAATCACATTATTTCGATAGACGTACAAAGATCTGAAATGCAGAAGATTCTTGTTTACTTGTTAAGAGATTTAAGAAGTCCGTAACCCAAGTTAAACACACAGTCTGTAATTAATTAATCAAGATGTAGTTAGAGGGAACCGACAGGACATCTTTCGATCGTTTTCATTTTATAGTCGGTCCTACTGTTTTTGTTTGTTTGTTGTCGTTGTTTTATAAACGGAGGTAAGACTCTCCCTTTCAGACAGTAATTTTCTTTCAAATTTTAAGTCTAGGTTTCGAGTAAAGTGAAAGAGTACCCTTTCGTCTGTTGATAATGCTTGTAATCGGTGTAATGGTCGTCTTTACTTTCCTTTACGAATAAACCTTAAAAAAGGGGATTATGAAATTTTGTTTATCCATAAAGTCGAAGGGACTTATGTGGTTTCTTTTACTGTGAAAATTATCCGTTTCATTAAGTGATTTCCTCTTCCGTTACCGTGGGGTGAGGTCATGAGAACGGACGTTTTAGAGTACCTACCTCCTCGGACCATCCGACGTCAGGTACCCCAGCGATTCTCAGCCTGTGCCGACTCACTAAAGTGAAAGTGAAAAGTGAAAGTTTTTTCCCTTAAGGTTTGACTCTCACAGTAAGTTTAAAAGATTTTTATATTAGTCTTTTTCTATTCTTTTTGATTACGTCACAGCGATGAAGATACAGGGGTGAAGTACCCTGATATTACAGATGAGGTTTTCTTAGAGATTACAGAACCCAAAGGATATATTTTTCATAGAGAAAAAGAGACCCTAAACAACGTACAACTAAAGCAGTTCCAAGAACGGACGTTCATTTTCTTCAGTCGAAACCGACCTTCCTATATACCTCCGATGACTTTAACTACCCGGTTGACGTCTTAGTAGACCCTTTCATATATCCTTGATGTCCTGGATATCCTCCATACGCTGTCCGTAATCTCTTATGGTGGTACGGTGTGGGGTCCCCATCAGACTTGAACAGTAGTGAGATGAGGTCGTCGTGTCAGTCAGGGAATTGTCCGGGCCGTAGAAATGTAGTGGTTGGTCTAAGTCTTAGGGTCCAACCTCGGAGGTTGACTACCATGGAGTCTGTACGTTGGTGTAAAAGTCAGTGACTCTTACCCCTCTTTGACCTCGAGAATACCTCCGACTTCGCAGTGTAAAACTCGTTTGTCTTTTGTACGTACGATGTTCCTTTTAATACACGAGATGTGTAGTAGATTAATATATGGATAAATCATTCCTATGACTAAAAAAAAATTAAACCTCTTACCCTATCACCCTTTACCTGACTTATGAATCTTTGAAGTAATAGTTTACATATCTAACTAGTCATAAAAATATTGAATATTTCGGATCTTCCTATTTAATAAAGAGAGGTAGAAAAAAATTGGAAGAGAGAATTTTTTTATAATGATATAAAATAATTATTTACGGTAAAATTATGATTTTGATTATGTTGTATTTCAATAACCGATACTTATTCAATGAAAATACGTTCCGTGACAAGTTTCACAAAATGTACATAAGTGAGTAAATAGACATAATTGAAATAAATCACCTCAAAGATTTCAAAAAGACTTTAGCGAAAATTCTTTTATTGGTGTCTTGACGAGTTTTCTACCGTCTTGATGGGTTTATGGGGTACAATTTTAACCAAGAATTTATAGATATATTAATTGACCTTGTGACTTACTTCCCACTAAGAATAAAGTATTACGTACAAACAATGAGATTAAGTTTGTATTAATATCGTGTTGGTTCTATTGTGTTATTTTCGTATTTACGTTAAAAGGATCTGTTTCATAAGAATCACTTTAATGTTTACCATTGACCTTTTTTTAGGTCCGACCTCTCCCAATCCCGTTCAAGTTATCCGATTTTAATAATTGTCGAAAATTTTTAGTGGTGGTAATACAGTTTATTGATACCTGTAACTTGACATCAAGTGTATCAGATAGTGTCTCTATTAGGTTTAGTGTATGTCAGATTTCATATCCCGTGACCAACGGATGTGTTATGGGTGTGAGACCAAAAGTAAGTGGTTCTCTTGAGGTTTTAGATGGGTCTATCTTCTTTTATAACGAGTCGGAGTGTTACTTAATGTTCGTCGTTAGTACGCCACCACGAGATCCTTGTAACAAATATATTCCAATTGAGAAAAACTTGAGGGAGATCAGGAATAAAAACCAAGAAAACCGGGAAGTGGGGAGAGAACGAATGTGGGACGGGCCTTGTGTCTACATTACTAATCTGGAGATTATCTGTGTACACCCGATATTCCACCCGAAGGAACCACCGAGTAGACCATTTCTTAGACGGACGTTACGTCCTCGGGGGTCACGTTAAGGACCCAGTCCTTCTAGGGGACCTCTTCCCTATCCGATTGGTGAGGTTGTTAGAACGGACCTCTTAGGGGTACCTGTCTCCTCGGACCACCCGATGTCAGGTACCCCAACGTTTCTCAGCCTGTACTGACACGATGAATTCTTGTCGTGTTCGATATTCCACCCCGAAGGGTCAACTGAGTCGTCATTTCTTAGACGGACGGTTACGTCCTCTACGTCCGAGATATGGACCCAACGTCTCTAGGGGACCTCTTCTCTTACCGTTAAGTGAGGTAATAAGAACGGACCCTTTAGGGTACCTGTCTCCTCAGACCACCCGATGTCAACTACCCCAGTGTTTCTCAGTCTATACTGAATCGTTGATTTGTCGTTGTGTCCGATATTCCACTGTGACTCCTAAATTCGGTACTCGATTTATCTCTACCGTCTCATCTTTCTGTCCTCTAATCTAGGGACTTCCACCTTATCTCTACCAGATTGATGTAACCCGACATTGGGTTACGAGAAGAAAGTATATTTAGATAGAAAGGACTCAGTTAGATTGAACTTCAAAGACAATACTACTATTTGTCGGGATTTGATTATGTGGAGAGAAGGAAGAACTCGGACTACAATATCTACCTATATAGTGTATGTTGTAGGTACCTCTCAAGATCACTACCACTGACCTTTGAATGGATCGTCGAACGATAATTTTTACGAAAGGTGTCTGTTTTAGAAAAAGTTCCGTTAATTTCTATTCACTTCAATTTAGTAAAGTTTTAATACTTCATATGTTACCTCCGTGATCAATGTGGTCTAATAGGTTGTGGAAAAGAGTAGAAAGACAATGACAGAAAGGAGATTAATTTCGATGTGATTATACCCGATTGAATGAAATTATAAACAACAACATACAACCTTTTTTTTTTTGTAAACTTGAATCTATAAGTAAATAAATGATGGTATGATAACAACCTTTAATCGACGACCTTAATCTTTTCTAAGAAATTTGAGAGATTCAAGTCTAGCTTACGTTACGGGAGATTAAATTGTCTTTTATGACTGACTAATAATTGGGAGTTAAGTGGGTATAGAGGTCGGAGATGGAGACGGTTGATGGTTAGACAAGAGACATGAATACTCAAACTATCCCAAACCCCCTTAAAACACCAAACCAAAACGAAAAATCTAAAATGTGTATTCTCTCAAGTGTGTTATAGACAGAAAGAGAAACAGACTGAATAAAGTAAATCGTATTACTGGAACTCCAGGAAAGGCCAGTGTTTGCCGTTCCAAAAAATTATCCACTTATTGTAAGGTAACACACATATCTGTGTGTGTGTTCTTTTGTATGTGTATATGTGTATGTGCGGTGTAAAAGAAATGGACAAGTAGGTAGTTGTCTACGAATCTAACAAAGGTATGGAACCGAAAACTTTGATTATTAGACTCTTCACCATTACAGTCCACTTTAATAGGGGTAAGATGCCTACCATTTTGTTAAAGTCTACAAACGAAAGATTAAACGAACCTTAATATCTCGTTCGTTGATCTCATAGAAACTATGTCTGTGTCCAGAAGTTTGAATCTGAGATAGAGAAATGTGTGATATAGTATGATGAAATAGAGACTCCCAAAACAAAAAGGTCTATTATAATGTAATGAATTTTGTCGGTATATAAGGTGGTTATTGTTGATTTACGTAAATGAATAAGAAATATAATTGTTGAAATTAGGTAACCCTTTTGTAAGGTAAGTGTTGAGTTACCGATACCGGTTATTCTTTGTGTCCAAGTGTCCATTAAATGACTTTCAGAGTTTCAGAAACGGTCTAAGTGAAGTCTTTTGGTGTCCTTGTAGTAAAACCTTTTGGAGTCAACAGACATAATTCCAGGATTTTATTCACTCTGTTTCTTTATGTTTAACCCATATTCCTTAATAATAATTTACTCTTTGCTTTCCCCTTTCAGAATATCTAGGTACTGAATAGTTTTTACATTTTCTTAAATTAGTCGACTTGTACTTTATTACCCTAAAATCACATTTAGTAGATATATTGGTGTATTAGATTCGAATGATGAAAAACGAAAGTAAAAAGAGATACATTTTTTTTTGTTGTTGTTGTTGTTGTTGTTGTGTGTGTGTGTGGGATAGTCTGAGTGACTTCACACTTGACACGTCAAACCGTTCATAGTTGACTAGTGAACAAGTGGGTTGGTGACCATCATCCATTTCTTTAGTCGTCACAGACATAATGTAACCCACCCGGTTTTTCAAACAAATCTAAAAGGGTATCCTACAATACGTTTTGGGACTCGATTGAAAAACCGGGTGGGTTATATTTTCTTTCCGTTTCTTACTTGGGATCACAGTTTGATTTTATTGTTTCGGTCTTGACTTCTGACTTGATCTCATTAGTTTAAAAAAGACGTGTTCATTTTTATTTAAGTATTTAATTCTTAGTATATTTCTTATTTCAAATGGGTGGTTAGTCTATATCATTCGGTTATCCTCTAACCTAAAACTACAGTCCTTCTGGATCCTATCTCATGACTGAAACCATGGTTAACCGAGACGTCGGAAGTTGTTTAGTGTGTTGGAACTTCTTTCAGAACGAAGAAATGTATAGTTTACGCTTATTACTCTCAAGAAGTTTTTCAACAAAACTCTTCAGTTCCTCTATTACGGTAACGTACCACCGATCATTTATGTCATTTACGAGTTTTTACATATTATAAATATATCTAGTATTAACTGTAAAAAAGGTTACAGAGTTTCGAGAGAGTTATGTGGAGAATCCAGTTTTTTCTCTCATTAAATGTCATGTCTCTTTATAGAGATTTCTCGTAACGGTAATAGTTGAACAAACACATACATGTATGACCTCACGTACGTGTTCACACGAGTCGTGTGCACCTAGTTTTAGATGGATCCCCTGAAGGGACCACCACGTTACCTATTCTTGGATGGACGGTTATGTCCCCTGTGTTCAAGTTAAGTTCCAGACCCTTCTAAAGTGTTCGGCGTCTCGTTGATTCAGGTGCGTGGTGTTGATGACTCGAGTGTTCGGTGTCGATGACCTCGGTCATGTGAGGTTTCCGGGCGTTCGGTGTTGATCACTCGGACTCGTGGATCTCGGACAAGAGACGTTGTTCCCTTCGGTAGTGTTACTGTTCGGACGTGTGGCGGTGTCGGGGGCGACCGTCGTTGATCTCTTTCGGACACGTGTCGTCGTTTCTGGGTCGTGTTGGTTTTTAATTAATTAAATTTTTTTTTCGTTAGACTTAAACGAAGAAAAATTACATAGTCAAATCTAATTTACTATCTGGTTTTATCTGATGTAAGAAATAGACTTTATATGTATAATAACCTCCGTTCTCATCAATTATGGTTCTACCCTAAAGAAATGACTTTAGATAGAACAACTTTATGGTAGGGAACTTCCTGTCTTTCCCCACCAAATCATGTTATTTATCGGAATTGTTATTTATTCTTACTCCAGTTTAACACTAAGGATTCTTTTCTGTGAAGTAGAAGATATATGGAACTAAAGTTGTCCCGACCTTTTGTAGTCTAGACTCATTGCTTTTACGTCGATTCATAAGAGGATACGAGACCGGGTGGAGTGATGAGTTTACACCTTCAGACAAACACGACTCCTGTCCCGTGCATTCCCACTTGACAACAAATCAGTGATATTCCCACTTATTACCGTATATTTTACAGAAGACTGGGTGTCGACCTAAAAATAATTCCGACACCACAACGAAGAGCCTCAGGTCTTAGGAGTTAATAGACTTAATACATGATATATAGGACAGTTTGATGTTAGAGGATAATGTGTTTGGTAAAGGACCTAGGGGACACTTCGAATGGTGACCTTCAGGAGTAAGGGATTTTGACTCGATTTCTCATGGAAACGTCATTCCTCGTTACGAGATGAAGGGTCTTCGTGACATCGTGTTTCCTGAGGTAGAACGAATTATACAAAATTGACGACCGAGACTTCGTTACCATAAATTTACTTTTGATTCAGCTTTTAATTTTTGAGTAATTAAGTGTTATGCGGGAACGAATCATACTCCGTCAAACCTATTTTGTGTTCAGATGGATACTACTTTTTCAACTGATGTCCTTAATTATAACGTTTGTCCGGTCCCCTTTATAAATAAATTCTCTTATTAAATATAAGTTTGGAAGTCTTCTTATCTATCCAATTAATGTTTATAAAACTTTTACAAGTAATTTTAGGAAAGTTCCTAAAAAAAAATTTAATATACTGACAGGATCCAACCATAGTAAGGTGTAAGACTTTTTATAATTTTACCGAACGAAAAATATTTTAGAATACGTTACTTCTGAAAAAGGAGTCCAATTAGACTTAAAAATGGTGAAGAAAATCTTTTATCCGTTTTCATTATAAAATATTATTCACCAGTTTAAAGTGTATGAATCTTTATAAATAACATAAGAAACTTTTTATACGTATCTATTTATATTTGTGTGTGTTGTGTATGTCCATACGTACGTGTCTGACGTCATGTGTGTGTATACGTCTCTGTGTGTGTATACGTGTGTGCGCGGTGAGTAAGGTAAGTAACCTACTTGACTTTTTGTGTAGTCCCAGTGTCTTAGTGAAATCCCTACCTTATGTTTATAGTTTCTTATAAAATGACCATTTTTTTGTTGGTCTGTTTTCGAAGTAGATCCTTCTTTTTTTACATAACCTCAGTTGTTTTAAAACATTTTAAAACCGTCCGTAGACATTTTATATATGACCCTTCCATTCAGATGAGTAGAAAAGTCTTTTTATGTCTCCTCCTGGTTTATACTTTTGTTTCAGGACCTTAGGTCTTGACCTAAACTCCTCCTCCTGTCCTAGTGTTTAGGGTCTCTAGGAAAATGTATATCAAACTACGAAAAGAAAACACATGTCATAACTACTCACACAGCACACGAGTAACTCTTTGGTCGGGAGCCATTAACAGTCCCTAGAAGTAAGACTCACGTCTGAGGTGACCTTTAATTAACGAAGCCACGTTAGACTTGGTGTAGTATTTACAGTACATCTTCAACGTCCCTCACTCCTCCGTCACTGTCGAGTTAGGCGTGACAAAGTAAATTTCCACCCATTTTGTGTGACGCTGTCTTCACGAGAAGTAGTTATTAAATCAGGCGTCACATTTCGGTTCGGCACGGTTTCTACGGTCCCCTCGGCGACGGAGGGACCAAAATTACTGTGGTCGTCCCTCCCCAACTCCCCGGTCGAGTTTAGTTGTAAGTGACGTGTAGACCCGTACAGCCGTCTACTTCTATAGTTCCTGACTCGACTGTCCTGTTTCCCAACTTTTTTCTTCACATTGGATCTTTTGGAAATGAAACTTAAGAAACATATTTAAGTTCCCTCTACTGTCAAGGATTCCAGTAGAATATATTATTTTGAAGTCACTAGATGTATCTCTCAAAATTGGGAAAGGTAGTACATTAGTTTCTGCTACGTTCAAATTACAGATTACAAGTGAAATTCTGAGATTTTGTAAGGATAAACAAAGGGGGTTTTCTGAAGAGGCTACTTGGTTTACAATTGTCCTTAACGGACTTAAGTAGAACACTTGGGACTAATATGGAGTAATCTTCAGGGTGGTGTAAACCCCCGACCAGGTTACAGGAGGATTGGATGCCCTCAAATTATAGTACTGATAAAGTGTTCCAAACGTTCTTTGAGTTCTAGATCAAACCCTCGAAGATGACATTATTGTATTTTCTTTATACATTATACCATGTTGGTAGGGGGAGAATAACACGAAAGAAAAATTTTTTTTTACCTCCATTTATACACAAAAGTGATGGGCTTTCCACGATAAAGATCATAAGATTACGTTTTCACCTATCCCGAACTTTTTTACTCCTAATATACTTATTATACTCACCTCTGGAACAGGACCTAGGAAACTCCTGTGGTACGTAAGGGTCCAACTCCATAAGAACCTTGGGGTCCCCGGTTTAAGTTAATAGAGTAGGATACAAAACACATAAACCTCCTGTAGTATCAGAGTGATCCCCGACTGACCTAAGAGTGTGTTCCTCTGAGTCAAGAGTAACTTCCTTTAAATGACTCAGGGGTAAAAGAGGGATTACCGAAAAGTGAGATTTTTGACTTCAATCATTGTAATAATTACGATTAGTCTCAATTCCCAAACTCAATAAAGTGATGTCTTTACTTCTTACTTTCTGTTAGTATTAAACGTTTCTTTTTGTATTCTACTCGTAATTTACTTAAATTTTAAATTATAAGATCATTATAAATTGGGAAAAATCCACTAATCATAAGTCTGGTAATAATAGGTTTTGATCTTACACACTCTTTTGTCGTCGGTGCGATCAAAGTTTCACACTCGGTTATTTAGGTTTATAGGTAGTTAAGGATCTGTACTGATCAGGTAGAATTTCGATCTGTCTTTTATAGGTCCCATCCTGTTTTTTGTACATTATGTTAATTTTGTGTAAAACTTTTACGGAAAATGCTTAGTCATATAGGTAGTTACCGATATTTTAGACCCCTCGTACTGTACACTTTGAATTTGGTAATAATGTCTAGTGAAGTGTGAAATGGGGAGAGAAGGTTTACAGACAATTGATCCTTTTCAATATCTAGAGTGGTAATTGGACAGTTAAATAAGACATTTGAGTTTTTCTTCTGACGGTTGGTAGACTTTCTACCTGTCCATCCGTCCACTAAGATATCCTAAAACTGAACGTCTCATTTTGTTATGTTGTGTTGTGTCGGGTTCAGATTCTCCCCAAAGGAGTAACTTCTCTGTCTCTTCCCTCACCGTTGGGTGAGGTCATAAGAACGGACCTCTTAGGGTACCTGTCTCCTCGGACCGCCCGATGTATGTCAGGTACCCCAGTGTTTCTCGTCCTGTGTTGACTCGTCAATAGTGAGAAGTAACTTCTCTTTGGGTACGCGGGATACTTTCCAGAATGATCTTTGTTGTCACTGAAACTAAATTTTGGATGTACATTTCATACGTTATTTCCCAGACATTAATAAATTTATTAACAGTTTTGATTTTGAAAAACATTCGTATACAGTTTAAGGGGTAAAATACACGATTATTTTGTCAATTAGTTATTTTCAGTATAAAAGTCCATCTTTTAAATAAGAAAGCGTAAACCGAGATGAGAAACGTAATGATGTCAATTTTGTCTTTCATGACGAACTAAGGTAAAAAATTTTTGTCTCTATAAGAGGTAGGAGTTCTCCTTCCTCCGATAACATAATCTTTCGTAATTCGACTTGGTATCTTTATTGCCTACGAGTTGTCAAAAAAATAAATATATTTACGTCAAAGTATTCCGAGTGTGATTATTAAGAAATGAAGAATGTTTGATTAAATTATTTCTTGAGACTACCTGTAAATTTAGAAATAATTTTAGTAGGTAAGGTATGAATTTTTAAAAACTTCGAGAAGATACATAGTAACAGAAATTTTTCCGTTGATCATTATTCTTGTGAACGAAGAATCCTTGTTTAACTCTCTTTATCCCTGTAACCTTTTCTGGGACTACGACCTATTATAACTTCCGTCCTTTTCTTCCCCTGCTGTCTCCTACTCTACCAACCTACCGTAGAGGTTAAGTTACTTGCACTCAAACTTACTTGTGGCCCTCTATCACTTCCTATCCCTTCGGACCGTTCGACGTCAGGTACCCCAGCGTTTCTCAGTCTACACTCACTCACTGACGTATTGTTGTTATTTCCCTGTATTACACGCAAATTATGACTCTATAAACCTCAATACAATTTACTGTGATCTTTACCCGTTTGACGTAGAAACTTTAATATAGTCAAATCACTTTTGTTTTCCATTGTCGTCTAAAAAATGAAAATGTAAAAAGTATAGGTATTTTCGTTATAGTGTCTCAGTTGAGTATCCTTTGACGATGTTGAACGACCACCGTTATTTCTGGAATCTTCTTCTATAAATACATCCAACATCCTCGGTTTTTATCTTATCGTGCACAGTGTTCATGGTTTAGTCACAGATGAAATGTTTGTCTTCTACGAGTAGAGAGAGAGGTATGAGTGTACATCTTCAGGGGTCTTACTTACAATATTAATTGGGGTCTGGTAACATTAGGATTTACCCTTACCTTCTATTAGTACGACCTTACAGGGTAGGTTTCCTACCCACAAAAATTTTTCGGGTAATTTGTTTTATAATAAGGTACATTTACCGTCGTAATAGTCTTTCCGAAACTATTGGATCGGAGGTTACCACGAGAGAACTAAACATTGAAAGAAACTCCCGAACTCCTTGTACCCGACAAATTTCGAAGAAAATTCAGTCGAGGATTAAAGAAAGACTGAAACTTATAAGAGAAAAGTGATGTCTCACCTCCCTTTGGACATCGAGACTAATCTTACTTGAATCTAATATGTCTTCCAGACGAGATGTTAATATGTACACGGTTCTACTTTTGAGCCTCTGCGACCGTCAGGTCCCATGTTCCACCATCCATTATCTCGAAGGTGAGTTTTGATGTCTTTTTTTTTTTGTTGTTTTTGTCTTACTCATTTTGGAAACGCTCCTTACCTATTTTACGGAGTCTTCTCGTCTAAAGAATGTCTATTAAATAACGGCTTTTCAGTGTTGGTAAGATTGTACTGATCAATGAAATTGTTTGGACCCCTAACCATATACATACATATATCCATATGAGAGTATTTACAAATAGGTTTTATATACAGACATGTAATGAGAACCATCGTTTATAAAAAGTTAATTTATAAATAAATCTCCTATTACTTTGTCCGTTCATGAAGAAGGGTTTGTGGTCTTTTCCGTGAACAAAGAATGTAATTATTAATCCCATTCACTGAGAAAAAAACAGTTGATAAACCTCAATAAGTAATTTGGAGTCGTACGAAACTCGGAACCCACAACCATAAATTGACTCATTGATACTATATATTGAAGACAACTAGGGAATCTTATTTTATTTGTTTAGTAATATACTGATTTTCTTTTTTAAATTTGATTTTAAAATAAAATATAAATGTAGTACATTACAAAGGTACTATAATGTTTAATTAGAATTGAAATATAATGAGTGTTTTCGAGTTTTTCTCTGGATATGGATCAGTCTCATATATCGTTAATAATATATAACATAGTGTATCGTATATATTATGTATCTAATTATCGAAGATTAAAAGTACCCTTTATCTACCCCTTTTGTCACAGTCTGAAATAAAAACCCCCGAGGTTTTAGTGACGTCTACCACTGACGTCGGTACTTTAATTTCTGTGAATGAGGAACCTTCTTCTCAATACTAATTGGATCTATCGTATAAGTTTTCGTCTCTGTAATGAAACGGCTGATTCCAGGCAGATCAGTTCCCATACCAAAAAGGACACCAGTACATACCTACACTCTCAACCTGACACTTCTTCAGACTCCCGCCTTCTTAACTACGAAAACTTGACACCACAACCTCTTCTGAGGACTCTCAGGGAACCTGACGTTCTTCTAGGTTGGTGAGGTAATACTTCCTCTAGTCTGGACCCTAAAGAAACCTTCCTTACTACGATTTCGACTTTGAGGTCATGAAACCGGTGGAGTACTCTTCTCAACTGAGTAACCTTTTCTGAGACTACGACCCTCCCTAACCCCCGTCCTCCTCTTCCCCTACTGTCTCCTACTCTACCGACCTACCGTAGTGCCTGAGCTACCTGCATTCAGACTCATTTGAGGCCCTCAACTACTACCTGTCCCTCCGGACCGTACGGCGTTTCTCAGTCTGTGCTGACTCACTGACTTGACTTGACTTAACAACGACAACAACCCTATACACTCACCAACTCGTGAGTCTTCTCCTTGAGGATCAAAATTTCCTCATTTGTTATCCTTATAATCCTCCTTGCTGATAAGATTCGGTTATTAAAATACTAATTTATACTTATAGAGTTTCCCTATTTCTAATAATTTATTTATTTCTTTAGAATAGGTTTCATATCAGAAAAAATCGATCAATAAACTTGTAATTTTATTATTGGTAGGTCCGTTACGTCCTACTTCGTTTGTTACAGTAAGATTCTTTAGTTAAAAAGGAAGTAAATTTGGGCTAGAGGTACGTCTTAGTGTCCTGAGTTAGATTTTCTACTGACGACCACTATTCTCGGTTATGACGAGACCAGGGTGATTGGTCCGTAGATGGGTTGTACGCTCATCTAAATTAAACGGTATTTCAATTTCTAGACGATCTTCTCCCTTGGTAAGTGAACCTGTGCAGAAAGAAAGGTAGAAGGGTATCTCACCCTACCGTTATTGATAAGTAACGGTATTCCTCCACCCTGTCTCATCTCTTCTCCAGAAGAATCCCTTCTTTTCTTTTCCACATTAATTTTATTCCATTTTAGATTTCAGAGTCAATGGAACTGGTCACAACGCTCCAGGTCCTCTTCTCTTCCACGAAACCTCTGGAACTTTTTTTCCAGCCCCCTCCAATACTACACCCATTCACCATCTCCCAGGACGCTCCTCAGTCCCTTCTTTGTAAGATTTCTCCGAAATAATTTTAAGTGAACCCAAACGTGTTATACAAAGAACTTTCTCAAACTTCGGGTTATATATTTTTCGACTGATAAATATGTAAACTAAGGAATTTTCGTTAATCCTTATGTTTCGTCTACCAGGTCGTAACATCTAAAGGGAAAAGTATAACGAATTTGTGATCTCTAGTTATTCAGATTATATTTGTCTACTAAAGGTATCGTCCCAAATATTAATCGACCGTGACTTACACAGGTTTGAGATTTTATTAATCGTCTTCGTACACCGTGTGGTAATTTTGGAACACCGAACAGACGTAAATGTAAATATTAATAATTTCAATTAATACTACGAACACCACACCAAGGTTCGAGGAAATGTTGAATCTAATTTATAAAAAAAATTAGGGTATTGAAGGAAAGATTGGAAGGAACCCGGCGACCTTTTGTCACTTTAGACTGGTTCAATCCTTACATCTCGACGGTAAAAAAACGAGGTTTCTTATTTAAGATTAAAATAGTACTTTCTCTCTGAGAAGAACTTCTCGACCGTCGAAAGAGTTGACTACTGTTATAAAGCTAGAACTTAAAATTAAACAGGTATTACCATCCCTATCCGTCCTATTGTTACGAATATTCAGAAGTCTAACTTTCGACAGTAAAAACTCTCGATTCACTTACCGTTCAGCCACGGTTATATCAGAGGAGTTAAATGATATATCAGTACCTCTTAAAATTATTGTATGGAACAACACTAAGTTCCAGATTTCCATTAGAGGTAAGAGAATCTCACGTCCATCGTAAAGTATTTCACCCTTGTTCGTTGTATAGAAATAAAAATTTCAAACATAGTGGTTTTTTACCGTACATGATTTGGGGACGAACACAATCCTCGTAACCCATGTTCTTCATATTTTGTCTGTGACCGAAGAGTCGGTCTTGTCACTTCTCAGAGTCAGAGTCGTGGTCAGACGATTTTGGTCTTCTCGTCTAAAGAAATTTTAAACGTAGTTGTTTTTACAACTACCAAAACATCTAAAATATGAGATCACAGTAGATAACAGTGGCGTTTTTGACCAACCACGGGAATTGTGTTTATAGTAATTAGAATTCCAAATACTTTAGATTAGTTTTTTTTTAGATCAGTTCTTATAAAACGGTCGTAAACATGAGACCTGGGATACGTTATGAGGTCCGATTTCAATCTCCACATTAGGAATTAGATAAATGTTCAGTCGTTTCGTCTTTTCTTTAATAGTTTAAGGAAGAAGATGAGTAAACGAGTGTCTATGAAGACGATATATCAGTTCAATAGATATGAGGTAGTCACATTATATACTTGAAGGAAATATTTTCTTGGGTAACTGAATGTGTTAAATTTCGTCAAACAGAAGAATACGAAAGGTAAACGATTTTAAGATGTATGTTAGTTATATGTCAATCGTAAGATGGTTTTTCTGGGTGACAAAAGATAAAATGAAAAGTTTATTACAGATAATCTAAGAATGTAACCAAATTTATATTATGAGAACAGGTGGATATTTAACATTTTGTGTAGAGATATTTTATAGATTGTTGGTTGAAGTAATAAGGGGGTCCCGTCTCTTTCTAAAAAATTATCTTTGTCAGTTAAAAAGTAGTACTTTTTTTTTTTTTTGAAAACAAAGTAGTGAAGAGGACTACGTAGTAAAGTAAATCTCCATTTTTAATTTTATATGAAATAAATTTGATGATTATGAGTCTATACGTCTACTGTGGTGGGAATACCGTCTTTTGTTTCTTGATTTCTCGGAGAACTACTTTCACTTTCTCAACCGAATTTTGAATTGTAAGTCTTTTGATTCTAATATCGTAGACCAGGTTAGTGAAGTACCGTTTATCTACCCCTTTGTTACCTTTGTCACCCTCTAAAATAAAACCTCCCGAGGTTTTAGTGACGTCTACCACTGACGTCGGTACTTTAATTTTCTACGAATGAGGAACCTTCTTTTCAATACTGGTTGGATCTGTCGTATAATTTTTCGTCTCTGTAATGAAACAGTTGTTTCCAGGTAAGTCAGTTTCGATACCAAAAAGGTCACCAGTACATATCTACACTCTCAACCTGATATTACTTTCGACTCACGGTTTCTTAACTACGAAAGTTAACACAACCTCTTCTGAGAACTCTCAGGGAACCTGACGTTCCTCTATGTTGGTCAGGCAGGATTTCCTTTAGTCAGGACTTATAAGTAACCTTCCTGAATACGACTTCTATTTTGAGGTTATGAAACTGTGGACTACGTTTCTTGACTGAGTAAACTTTTCTGGGACTACGACCTTTTCCAACTTCCACCGTCCTCTTCCCCTACTGTCTCCTACTCTACCAACCTACCGTAGTGGTTGAGATACCTGTACTCAAACTCATTAGAGGCCGTTAACCACTACCTGTCCCTTCGGACCACACGACGTCAGGTATCCCGACGTTTCTCAGTCTGTACTGACACGTTGACTTGACTTTGATGATTATAACATTACTTTCCTTAAGTACAATTACAGTAACGATCATTTTATAAATCTAGTTTCTGTGACGTTAAAATTACACCATCTATTTTTCCCTTACTACATTATAGTCTTCTCACTGAAATTTTCATGTCTAATAAAATTACTTGGAATTTATTAATGTAAGTCACTTTAAAATACCAATAATAACCGATTCTCTCTTTATCTTCCACTTCTTTTCTTCCTTCTATCTTACTCTACCTGGTTATGTTATTTTGGAGTTCTGACCCTTCTTTTGTGTGTCCTCTTGTGTCTCCCCAGTTCCTCTTTTAATTCCAACACCTTAGATGTGTAATCTTTATAGACAAAGGACCTTTTTTTAGTATTTAGAATGGGGACGGGTAGAAGTACAGAGGTTCTAGATGGGAGTCAAAGAGTTCTAGGTTCTACTTTATTAAAGGGGGTCTCGTTCAGAATAAGTGTGTAATGGGGACCATAGTGATGTCATCTTCGTTACTTAATTTTTGAGAAATTAATAGCACACGATACAATATCAATATACACACATGTAAACTGGATATATGTTAGACACGAGGAGTTTTAAAGGAGACTCCTGGGGACTAGTTCGATAATCAGTACGTATTAATAAGGATCGTTTTGGATTGAGTGTATTGTTAGAAATAAACGACTCTATTTGGTTTTTCTATTTTTCGTTTTAGATTTATTCTCTTTCGTAAATATACTTCAAAACACTATAATAATATAACGTAAGGATGTTATTAAACTACTATAGTAAATGTGTTAAATTAATATTTTTGTACTTAATACGGTAAGAAGTAGTCGTAATGGTTATACAATGTGAAAAGACCGATTATACAAGTCCCGTCGAACAATCTAAGACCTCAGTGTTTCTAATTGGAGTTCCCCAAGTATCGGGTTGACCCCTGTATGTTCTCCAGTACGACGACGACGATTCAGTGAAGTCAGTACAGACTGAGACACGCTGGGGTCTCTACCGTCGGGTGATCCGAGACGGCAGGGACCCTAAGAGGTCCGTTCTTGTGACCTCACCCAACGGTAAAGGGAGAGGTTACGTACTTTCACTTTTCACTTTCACTTCAGCGAATCAGTACAGGCTAAGGATCGTCCGTTGTTGTTATGTTCCGTTTTGGATGAGACACTTTTTGTGTATCATTTTTGGTTTGAATTGTCTGTAAGTGTTTTCTTTTGTCAGAGGAGTTTTCGGAGTGATTTTATTATTTTGGACTTTATGCAAAAATATCTTCCTATCCTATAGTTTTTCGAGTCGGATTCTATGACTTTGTCCCATAAGGTCAGGAAGGAGGGGAATTTTTTCCGTACCCAATCCGTATCTGATGTTAGTCTCTTCTTTATTCGGTTAAACCTCTTTATCCATTTACAGTGGAACGTACTCCAGAGTTTCCTGACATATAAAGTCAGTAGTCCACTATCTTTCGAAACCTTTTTTTTACAAAAACACGTCCCGGACAAACGCAAGAAAAAACAGTGAGACATGTCGTAGAAATTTTTTTTAGTCGTGTCAAAAGTTGAGGTAAAACGGGTACAGTTATATAGGAACCGGATGTCTCTTATTTTGACTCCAGTGTATGGGAGATGTCGGGTTCACAAAAGTAAAGAGTTTGGAGGTTATTTTTTCTTTTCGTACGTATAAGGAGAGAATCTTTTGGGTGTAAGAAGAGGGTCTGATAAATTCAGATGAAGTACAGGTAGTGTGTGAAAGACCGGGTGTAAATCCAAAGGAGACCGAGTCCGGTCTGGTCCCCTACAGACCTTACACTGTTCCATCATACCGGACGGTCCAGATAAGACAATCGTTTAAATAAAAGAAGAGAATCTGCCTACTAGTTTTACAGTGCCACACTACGAAATCGTCCGGACCCTCGAGGGTGGATGTCGACACCCCGAACTCACCCTGGACTTCGGTTCTTACGGTATTCCTCGTGTCTGTCACGGAGATGGTAGCGACGAAGAGGACGTAACGAGTAAGAGGACGATTTACTACGTTACCCTGGGGGAGTCCCTAAGACTCAGACTAGTACAAAAAGAACGATAAAAAAATGAAGGTAGAAGGGAAGTGATTTCGTCGGGTTTGACGACTTAAAAAGTACTTTGTCTATTATAGTAACATGTGTTCTATTACCGTAAGTTTATGTAGGTAGACGAACAATCGAGACTGATGTAACTAACGTTAAGATGACTTTCTTATAAATGGTTTTTTTACTAAAAAAAGGACGAAAACACCATAATTTTAAGGTGTAAAAGTATTCCTTTGATATCTCCCTGGGCATATTCATGTACTCGATTCTCCCCTTTTACTTGACTCTTTAATTCGCCGTCAGGGACCCCGAGTAGGTTCTTGTTGTCAAATGAAAAAGAGTTTCTACCTAAACTTTAGGTCTACTCAAAATACTGAGTTACTAAGACAAGAAGGTAGTCGAGTTCTTGCCTACCACCTTTTGACGAAAAGTGACGATACTATCTGTCCCGGGTCTGCCAAGGAAGTCTCCGACCCTTCATGTCTCAGGACGGTGAGTGGTGCTCCCCTACCGTCACCGACCTACCTCGTGTTGCCTTCTCGTTCTGAGGAAGGAGACCGAAGAGGGTCAGAGATTCCGACAACCTCACTGTCCTTTCTTCTCTTCTAGACTCACTGTCTCTCTTCCGTTTCCTTCACACAGGAAGGGTAGACAGGAAAATATCGGATCTTACATCAGTCTGGGGTCTTACTCCTTAGTCTGTTTCTCTCAAGTGATTGAAAAACGTGTAGAGTACAGTTTCCGTTTCAAAAAAGACAGATATACTCCATTACGATGAGTTCTTAAGGAATTGTGATAGTCAAAGACAAGAGAATAAGTATTTACTACGCGAATTCGTAAATAAATGACACGATAAGATTAACGGTAAGAGTAGAAGTCTTCAGTTTACTTTTTGATTAAGTCACACAACCACATACACATTGGTGATACAGTACTCTACAACAAAAGAGACGTGAAAAAGAAACAGGATAAGTTGGTGTCAGTATAGTATAATTGACCAAACCTAAGAATAAACTTATTAACGATTCTGTAAGAGATTGACCGTACTCTAAAAATTAACTTACAAGTTAATTAAGTTAATGGGGATGGAAAGGATTTAAGATCTATTAATGGGAATCGTAGAAATTCAAGACCTGTTTCAAAAAAAAAAAAAAATAGGTCATACGTTTCCTTTGTCGTTCAAATAAAGTTAGGTTTAACAGAAGTTAGAAGATTTGGTTTTCCCTTACTGTGTGGCGTGAATTGGATTTAGAACAAGTTGGTTTTACGACATAATTGAGAAGTTATAAATGTTCTAAACATCTGTCTTTGAAGGAAACCTGAAAGTATTTTAAAATTTCTGAGTCAGTCTTTAAGAAAGTAATTATTCTCCATTAAAATCACTTCTTTAAATCTCCACGGAGATGTCATTTGTGTGTGTAAACAGAAAACTTGCTGTAGGTCTAACCCACTCCCCTCCGTGTATCCTCACAATACTCCTGTAAAATTCGTCACAATAAAAGTTCCTGGTTCCCTATTTAAGTCGAAGGACCCCTGCACCCTACTACAGAAAAGACACGAGGTACGGTATAGATCTTAGAACACACTACGGTTGTTTTGTTAAGCCTTAATTCGTTTTTATATGTCAGAAGGAAAATAAAAAGTATAAATAAAGTTCAGTAACGACTTAGTCTTTGATGACACTAACACTTAAGGAGAAGAAGAATTTTGTACACAATAGTAAACACTTTGTGCCTCCATATGTTTACCACGGTTACAAACTATATAAACTTTTACTATTTCAAAACATATAAGAAGACATGAAGGTTCTGTTCAACTTTAAGATAAATCTTTAATGAGTAATCAGACTACCTCTTCCGTTACCGTGTGGTGAGGTCATGAGAACGGACCTTTTAGCATACCTACCTCCTCGGACCACCCGATGTTAGGTACCCCAGTGATTGTCAGCCTGTGCTGATTCGCTGAAGTGAAAGTGAAAAGTGAAAGTACGTAACCTCTTCCTTTACCGTTGGGTGAGGTCACAAGAACGGACCTCTTAGGGTCCCTGTCCCCTCGGACCACCTGACGTCATATACCCCAGCATGTCTCAACCTGTACTGACTTCGCCGAATCGTCGTCGTCGTCGTCGTAATCAGACTTCACAGAAAAAAAAAAAAGAAAATAAAAAATCGACTTACTTACATTACTTTTTGTATACCGAGAACCTAGATTTAGGGGGTTGGGTACACACTGTGTATCAAGATCAAAGTAATTGCCCGTGTGATTTCTAGTATGGTTCTCCTGTCTTCAAGGACACTATAACAAAGTTTTGAAGAACCGTTAATTCAGACAGAGAACTACAGTCTAAATCAAGTTTATTGATGGTGGAAAAGTATGGTCACGAATCGATGAGAAAAGTATCATTCAATATGAATAAAGATTGTTGTTTAATTTGACAGTGTTAAAGATGTGGTCTTTCGTTTCCGTAACGTTTTCGTTATTTTACTAGAATAAAATTTATAATTATTCTTCATTTCGTCTTTGTTATTTGACGTATCTATGTGGAACGAGTTTGTAAGAAGGTCCCTAATTTAATGGTTTTTTTGATTCATTGGTCTTTCCTTTCACCCACTCTACTGATAGAACCAAGGTAGAATACCCTACTTTCTTTTTTGACGTAGAAAACATAAAAGGATTATTTGAGACTTCGGGTAACATAAGTTACATGTTTCTTAGATGTTCATTATAATCGTTTTTGTCAAAGTAACATTCGGTTACCAAGAGGAAATATATGATGTCATATGTCCAGGTAGATTAGTTCCGGTACCAAAAAGGTCACCAGTAAATACCTACACTCTCATACCTACACTTCTTTCGACTCGCGGTTTCTTAACTACGAAAACTTGACACCACAACCTCTTCTGAGAACTCTCAGGGAACCTGACGTTCCTCTAGGTTGGTCAGGTAAGACTTCCTCTAGTCAGGACCTACAAGTAACCTTCCTGACTACGACTTCGATATTGAGGTCATGAAACCGGTGGAGTACGTTTCTCAACTGAGTACCCTTTTCTGGGACTACGACCCTCCCTAACCCCCGTCCTGCTGTTCCCCTGCTGTCTCCTACTCTACCGACCCACCGTAGTGGCTGAGCTACCTGTACAAACTCACTTGAGGTCCTCAACCACTACCTGTCCCTCCGGACCGCACGACACTAAGTACCGCAGCGTTTCTCAGCCTGTGCTGACTCGCTGACTTGACTATGTCTATAAGACGTTATAAGGGTGAAAGTGGGTATATTACTCTTAACACACAAAATAAGACCTAATCTTTATATTTAAAGTATAAAAGTTATGTCTAGATAGTAGAGGGTATTGACAAAGATATTAACGAATGTTGAGTCCGTCCTATTGACTATGAAATATCAGATGATTGACACAGATAAGAACATTTATACAGGGTTGGTGTCACGAAAAGGGATTAATTGGAACTGATGAAAATACCTTTACGTCTTTGTGATCTGGGTCCAGAAAAATTTTGTACACTGTGTTGACAAGGATTCAACACATTCAAAGTATTATGACCTCTTTCTTTCTCTTTTATTAATGAATGACAGATGAAGCTTACATTAACACAGTCACTATACCATTATTTCTTATATATCAGAGATGAGATTCCCTCGAATGTTAAATTTTTTTATTTATTGTTATTATCATATTATATTTACTTTATATGTAGTATTGTGTTATATGTTAATACAAAATTACGACACCATAAGTCTCTTTCTTCAATTAAACCCGTCCCAACCATTGTCTTCTGACATGAGTCACTGGTATTGTCCTTTGCTAAACTATCTAGTCTTTCTTTCTTTTCTCTTACTTCCCTCCGTCCCTCCCTCCCTCTTTCCTTCCTTCCTTGCCCCTCCCTTTCCTCTCCCTCTTCGTCTCTCTCTCTTTGGAATCGTTAGTGTGTCTGGTTGAAGGAGAACCATGTCTACTCCCGTAGTTCTCAGTCTCGTCATTACACTCGAATTAAATCTTTCGTTACAGTTTTTTACGAGTTTGATGGTGTGTTAACGTGAGTAGAGTGTGCGATCATTTTATTCCGAATTTCAAGAGGTTCGGTCCGAAGTCGTTATGCACTTGGCACTTGAAGGTCTACAAGTTCGACCAAAATCTTTTCCGTCTCCTTGGTCTCTAGTTTAACGGTTCTAAGTTACCCAGTAGCTTTTTCGTTCTCTCAAGGTCTTTTTGTAGATAAAGAAGAAAAAAAAAAAAATAAAATAAAAAAAATAAAATAAAAAAAAATTAAAAAAAAATAAAAAATTTAAAATTTTAGAAATTAAGAATGTACGCAAGGGAACTGATACGGTTTCGGAAACTGACACACCTAGTGTTATTTGACACCTTTTAAGACTTTCTCTACCCTTATGGTCTTGTGGACTGGACGGAGAACTCTTTAGACATACGTCCAGTCCTTCGTTGTTAATCTTGACCTGTACCTTGATGTCTGACCAAGGTTTATCCTTTTCCTCATGCAGTTCCGACATATAACAGTGGGACGAATAAATGGAATATACGCCTCGTGTAGTACTCTTTGTGACCCGACCTTCTTCATGTTCGACCTTAGTTCTAACGGTCCTCTTTATAGTTAGTGGAGTCTATACGTCTACTGTAGTGGGAATACCGTCTTTCACTTCTCCTTGATTTTTCGGAGAACTACTTTCACTTTCTGCTCTCACTTTTTCAACCGAATTTCGAGTTGGAAGTCTTTTGCTTCTAGTACCCTAGACCAGGGTAGTGAAGTACCCTTTATCTACCCTTTTGTCACCTTTGTCGTCGACTGAAATAAAAAGACCCGAGGTTTTAGTGACGTCTGCCACTGACGTCGGTACTTTAATTTTCTACGAATGAGGAACCTTCCTTTCAATACTGGTTCGATCTATCGTATAAGTTTTCGTCTCTGTAATGAAACGGTTGTTTCCAGACAGATCAGTTCCGATACCAAAAAGGTCACCAGTACATACCTACACTCTCAACCTGACACTTCTTTCGACCCACGGTTGTTTAACTACGAAAACTTGACACCACGACCTCTTCTGAGAACTCTCAGGGAACATGACGTTCCTCTAGGTCGGTCAGGTAGGATTTCCTTCAGTCAGGACCCACAAGTAACCTTCCTGACTACAACTCCGACTTTGAGGTTATGAAACCGGTGGACTACGGTTCTCGACTGAGTAAACTTTTCTGAGACTACGACCCTTTCTAACTCCCGTCCTCCTCTTCCCCTACTGTCTCCTACTCTACCGACCTACCGTAGTGACTGAGTTACCTGTACTCAGACTCACTTGAGACCCCCAACCACTACCTGTCCCTCCGGACCGCACGACCCAAGTACCCCAGTGTCTCTCAACCTGTGCCGAATCACTGATTTGTCGTCGTTGTCGTTTGAGGACTTTGAAAAACACGTGTAGAGGTACCTACGGTCTTTGGACAAGTCTCTTCGAAAGTAAAGGAAATCCCTTACGTGACAAGACGGAAGACGGTGGTCCCTCCAACGATTCTCATAATATATAATTACTATGATGTGACCAAAGGTTTTATCGAAATGTAATATCTTTTGAATTCTTATAGTGTTTCTTTTTTATTGTCATATTATAGGTGAACGTCTAGAATGATTATTGAGACATTGAAGAAGGACGTTAGAGAGACTATTCAGTTCTAAGACGAATTTATTTAGACACCCTTTTAAAAATGTATTTTAAGATGTAAATTAGTGTCTATATAGAAGATAGTGTTTTTATTTAATATGTTTAAACTCAAAGTATTAGGATGTTAGGAGAGAAGATTTTCTGAATGTTTATGAAACTATCCGATCCTCTAGAGTTTACACACCTCTTCAGGTAGCACGGGTCACACACGACTAAGTAATAGTGAAAAAACCGAAGGAGTAAGGGAGTAATCAAGATTTCGGACTCGACCAAATTAAATGAAACTTATCTCCTAAATAGTTCTAATAACAGGTTCACCAATTCTCATGTCTCAAGGTTCTGGTTGTGAATCAACGCACTTAAGGTTCAACGGTCTTTCATTAAAAAGAGGTTCACAAAATTTATCGAGACTCTCGGTTGATGTCTCTTTGATTCCTTTCGTCCTCTAAGTCTTGACCCTCTCTGTTTTTTTTTTTTTTTTCTACCTTACTTCGGTCCCGTATACAGAGGTCGACGAAAATTCACTGATCACCCCATTCTCCCGTAGACCCAAATCTCTCTTATCTCTTGTCAACACTTCCCGTACGAGATATGTGATGGGTCTTTCAGAGAAAGAAGTTTTCTTTAATTTATTGATAAATTCCAAGAGACGTTAGGTACGGTAAAACCTTTAATTTACCTCTATGATAAAAAAAGGGAACATGGAAAGTCATTTTTTACGTCAGTCTTATGTTTTTAAAATAATATGGATTATCAAAAAAAATAAAAAAATAACTTCCTATTAATGAGATGTCTTAAAACAACAAAAGACAGTTTGGAGTTGTACTCAATCGGCATCTATATGTATTTAGAGGAGGGAAAACTCACAAGGCGGTAGAGGGTGGGGTAGGGTGGGTAGATCTAACTGTCTCAGGGACAAACTCAAAGGCCTCAGTNTGGGTAGATCTAACTGTGTCTCAGGGACAAACTCAAAGGCCTCAGTATCTCGTTTAAGGGTAACCGATAGATAAAATGTATACCATTATATAATAATATGAATTGTCAAAATTTTTTAATTTTACTTCTCGTCTTACAACTACGACCTATATTATGGATTTTATAAGACTTTTTAATATTTAGTCCTATAGCTTTAAGATTATATATGATCTTAATATCTTTAGTATTATAGGATGTCTAGGTTATATACTCAAATCGTATCGTTGACACATACACTATCAAGAAAGACGGTTCCGTTTCGACCCATGCGACAGACACAAGACAAGATATCATTTTCTTTTTTACAGATACGAAAAGTTCTCTTGTAACTTTGTCTCACACGTGAGTAGACCTTTTAGGAGTCCGGACGTGACTCCTTAGGGGTAACGATAAAGGTTGGGAGTACTATTAGATTAGATACCTCTATAAAAAGAATTACTTACTTTTACCGAAGTTTACTGATATTTGGATACAATTTAATCGTGGGACAATTGAATTATGTTTATCGTAGAATTCGGTTGACTTTAATTTACTAGTGATTCTTTCTGATAAGACTCTGAATGGTCAGGAAATAGATTGATTTTTCTTAAAAATAAAGTTCACTATATATTTATACTAATGTTAATAGACTACTAGTTTGAAGTTCGTTAGACTGTATGATCTTGTGATTAAGTTTATATCTTTACTTAAAAAAAGTTTTTAAGGGACTTATCGTTTCACGGTAGTTTTTTTTCTTCTTCTTCCTTTTGGAAATGGGAACACGAGACAAGTCCATTGGTCTTCATGGGGTGTATTAACCTATATTTTATTTCGGTCCTCAATTTTGAAACCCTCTCGCCATTCTACGACCCCACGGTAGTCTTCCTTTTCTGTCTTGTTAGGTGTCGTCCATCTGGATGTGTTCATTTTATAAAACTTTACTAAACACATCTTTATTTTACAGGAAACGATATTTAGTTTTCATGAATTGAGGATCGTATTCTTCTACACAATGTCCTCTATTCTTTCTACCATGAAGAGTTTAAGTCGTACATAGTCTTAGTGAACCTCGTGAAGATTATTTTGTCTGACAACCCGAGTGGGTTAAAAGACTATGTTATCAAGTCCCCACTTCAGATTCTTAAACATAAAGATTGTTTAAAAGTACAGTTCGACTACGACGAGAGGAGTCTTGACGAGAGACTCTCGACGACTAGATCCCATACTCTACATTAAGAAATCACTTCTTGTCTTTTTGTCTCTATTCGTTTCTTTGAGTGACTTTTACTCTGTTACGTTCGGATCCCTAGATGTACATCTAAGGATTTAACTGAATGAATCTCGATGTAGGATTTCGTGAGTCGCCATTTAATAATAACAATAAAGGTTCAACTAAAAAAAATGTACATATTGATTTAAAGGGACCTTGTATAAAAAGATTCGTACATCTTGTAATGAGCCTCTTCCGTTACCGTGGGGTGAGGTGATGAGAACGGACCTTTTAGGGTACCTACCTCCTCGGACCGCCCGACGTCAGGTACCCCAGTGTTTCTCAGCCTGTGTGACTCGCTGAAGTGAAAGTGAAAAGTGAAAGTACGTAACCTCTTCCTTTACCGTTGGGTGAGGTCACAAGAACGGACCTCTTAGGGTCCCTGTCCCTTCGGACCACCCGACGGCAGAGATCCCAGCGTGTCTCAGTCTGTGCTGACTTCGCTGAATCGTCGTCGTCGTCGTCGTCGTGTAATGATTTCAGTCTTTAAGTAAACGATAGAACGCTACGTGACCGTACTAATGGATTGGACCAGACCCTACACCGTCGTTGACGATTCATACTTGAAACGGAATAATTGACCAACTATCCTCCGTTAAAGGAATTTTCGATAAATGTTTAGTCAAACAAACAAACACCCTGACAAGGGTAACCCTCCCACCGAAGAAAGAAAAAGTCTCCTCAGAGACAACTCCAATCGTTTAACTTCACGTAAATTTTTACATGTTCCCTGAAGATAAATTTCCTTAGAAGATCTTTTGGGAACGATTACACTTGCTAATAACGTGTGTTTAAAGAGAGAAACTATTCGACCAAAAAGTACATGGACAAAACCGTTTTTCGTTTGAACAGTTGTGTGACGAGGATTTCTAAAGTCTAAACCTTTTGACGAAAGTGGAAAAATAAAGAGAGAACTCCATTAAGAGGAAGGAGTTCAATCGGAGTGTTCAGTTTAGAAGTGTACACAATGAAAATTAAAGAAAAGTAGGAACTCTTTTACTTTCGTAGTTCTCTACGAAGGAAATCTCACTTCCCGAACAAACTTTGAGGTTACGAGGTTCGTTACGGGATTCATCCAGTTTGAAGGTTCGACATTAAAGTCGTCTGTTTAAACGAAGGAGTTCTGTTATTTCCTCCTATGAATCTCGTTCTCTCAAAGTTGACAGGTTAGGACTACATGTTCCAGAGACGTCAGATTGGGTTACCTTGGGTCGGTGGATACCGTCCGATTGTAATCGAAATCGTCCCTCTAAGGAAGGTTTTAAGGGTTTGATACGAGTATGTTAAGAGGTAAGACTTACAGAAGATGGGGGGTCAAATACAAGATAGGTAGGTAGTAGTCCAGGCTGGGATATTCCCGAAGGGGTCGTGAGGGGAAGGGTTACGAGAGGGGTAAAGGTGTAAAGGGGATTTAAAGGAAAGACACGCTGAGTCCTAGTGTGTCTCTAGTGTATTCTAGTATGGGACAGACCACTTTCTTAAATTGATAAAGTGACAAACGGAAATGAGATGTTAGTCAAGAATCTGTAATTCTTACGGAATGAGTCGTGTACAGAGGTGTCATCAATGAACTGTATATTAATAAGTATAAGATACTTGTTCATAATAAGACCGTGGAAATCTCAGATCAATTGAGTGTTTAATCGAAACATCTCACCAAGTGGACTCTTTTCATATGTAAAGGAACTCTAACGAAGTAGGTTTTTCTTTATAAACCCGGTAAAGAAACGGTCCGGTCTACCCCTCGTTTCGTGATTGTACGCCATCGAGACGAGGACACTGACAGAACAGGATTCTCCAGTTCCAGGTAGGTACAGAGGTGACTTTTGTAAGACACGGGGTTCATTAACTTTCACAGACACCATTATGTCGTCACCCGAGGTCACAATATTTCACCCGTACTATAGAGAAGTATGTGTCTGGTCACGATGTACGCTACAAATTAGACTGGGGGTTACCCCACTCCCATCCGAAGGGACCACCAAGTCACCATTTCTTCGGTGGACGGTTACGTTCTTTGGACCCAAGCTAAGGACCCAACCCTTCTAGTGGACCTCTTTCTTTACATTTGACTGAGATAATAAGAACGGACGCTTCAGGGTGTCGATCTTCTCGGATGGTCCGATGTCAGGTACCCAACGTTTTCTCAGTCTATGAGGAATCGCTGACTTGTTGTTGGGGTTACCCCTTTTAAGGGGGTTACGTCGAAATGGTTCGTACCGTCAATTCACACACGAAATCTTTGTCTCTAGACCCAAATTTCCCAATGACGGAAAATGACCACCAAATTGAAACCCGATCAATTTTAAGTAGACATCTACGGTCCAACGTTTTACCCCAGTCTTACCGGAGACGTACCCGACGAAACTTCTTAGTTGAACCTATTACAGTTACTTTTTGAATTGTTATAGACTATATTTCATCACTAACATTGACCGTAATTGCTCTAAAATCGGTTCGTTTGAATCGAGTGTTTATGCCTGGTAATTCTGTTTCTTTTTCCTATGTTCCATTGGTCGATTTATGTCTGTAATCGGACCTGTGTAGACCGACAATTAGTGTTCGGTAACTCAACGGGGTAAAATGTCCGTTGGTCTTAAGGACAACAACCGACAAACTTTCTGTTTTTTCTTCGGGGTATTCTTTGTCCTTCTCCCACATAAAAGGGTGTCGGACCTGACGACTCGTTTATACCGTAGGCACTTACCGACTTCACATAGAGGATGTCCTGAGTGTTGCTGTCGAAAGTAAAAGAGGATAAAAAGGAAAATTAAGAAAAGGAGCGGACTAAACGAAAAAGGGGGAGATAGTGATCGGGATTAGTTACGTCGTCCAGTCCAACTTTCTTACCTGTCGGAGTCTCGGTGTATGTAAATTTGGTGAAATTACGTTTATAACTAGCATTCTCGTATCTGTGTCCGACCCGACGTAAAAAAATTACCCGCACGAAAAAAAAGACCCCGACACTATGGGCACTATTTTGTCTAGTGGTCTCTATACTTAGGGTGGTAGAAGAGACGTGTCCTTACGTATCCCTTCAGATCTTCCACCCGGTGTAAGTCGTGCTTCGTACATGTGGAAGGGTCGGGTACGAACTCATCGACCTCCCTGGTCTCAAAGAATGGGTGAATTTGTGGGGTGGAGTATGAAGGATCTACTCGATAAGCCCCCGTGTTATATAGTCTTGTTCACACCTTACAACATGATGTTCTTATCAACACGTTGTTACGGGTGATATCATTTTATAAATTAAGGACACATGCGTTCTAAGAGTTTCGTAACATTGGTTTTCGGTCACAGGTTCCGTATAAATCGGTGTCTTAGGTTCAGACTCGACTTTAGGTTTGCCTCTCTAGTTCCCGTCCTTCCTTAAGATTCCCGGTGAAACTTTAAACTATGATTTTTCTAGACTATAAGATAGACATCCGTAAAAATCCAACCTGACTTCGTCCCCTTTTTTTCTTTACTTTCTTTCTTTTTCTTTTGGACAAACATGTTTCTTTCGGACGAACCGAATAACGGTTCTTTCCTTCACAGTATTTGACCCATCTCAAACTTTCGTTGTGTTTGGTTCGATTTTGGTTTCTTTCCTCCCCTTTTGTTGAGTTGAACTTTCGGGGTTTGCTTGGGGTCAACGAAGTTTCGTTACAATCAACGAAAGTCTACACAAAATTAAGTAAAAAGGTACCCGGACACCAAAGACAAAAACAACGGACGATATTGAGCTTTCCTTTTATTTTTCGTCGTTGTAAGATGGTGTAAGTCCCTCTACCGACACCTCTGTCTCTGTCTTCTGGTTGCGTCAGAAACAGTGCCCTACTTCTTCGGACAAACGAAGAAGAGGTCTCGAGTGGGTCGATGATAAAGAAATACGTTTCCCCTTTTACAGTAGTATTTTTCCCTGTTGGTTCTACACATGTGGGTCACCTGTCTTACAAGAGGCGCCCGAATAGTCGGAGGTTCTCCCTCTATTAACCTCCACTTCCCCTGTCGCTCACCATACGTTTCACCCTCCCTTCGTTCCCCCTTCCTTCGGAAACTGGAACCATCTCGACTCATGATCACCTTGTCTCCCTCCCACCCGTCCCTCGTGGCTTACTCCTTAAGGAACGACATTATATAAGCCCATTTTTACCCCGACAGTAGAACTCGATGTTCAATCTTTCAATAATGAAAATTATACGGTGATGGAATCCGGATATGACAATACATTTTCTTTTTATTGGAACACACTGTCAAATTGTAACTAGCTACACGGACGGTTTACGTTTCTCTATTTATTCGTCCACTACTTATTTGTCGTGAAGTTCATTTCTGTAATGCGACGTACGTATTTTGCCGCGGTCCGTGGATGCTCGACACCCACCGGCTTCCAACCGGTAAAGTACGGGTGAGTCATTTCGTCTGAATTAGCGAAGGTTATAAAAGACAATTTTTCGTGCGAATTACTCGGTTAAAGTGTTCGGGTCTCTTTGACTAATAATAGAGACTCAAGGTTGTCTCAACCAACAAAAGGTTCTCGGTCGAAAAAAAAAAAAAAAAAAAAAGGAACTGCCCTATTTTTGGAAAAAATTTTTTTCTCTCTCTCGTTTTCTCTTTCTCTCTCTCTCTTTCTCTCCCTTGCGCCTCGGTCGGTCTCCCGTGCCTTTCGGCCGAGTGCCCCCGCTCCGTCGGTGATCTACCGTCACAATAGGGCATCAGCCGCGGGGCCTGCGTCGAGTCTTGACCTGTCCTCCGAAGCCGACTTTCTACCCTGCCATTTATTTCGACTTTCGTCGACGGACTTCTCAAGTATGGGATGGGAGGCGGGAGGCACCTGGGAAACAGGTGTTAATAAGGTAGGAGGTCGGACATGTTCCGCTTCTCTGTTTTCCCCGTCAGGGGCTTGCCGGAGGGAGGACGATTGTCGGGTCCCGAGACTAATGAGAAGATACGACGGCGAAACGTGTTTCAGGGGCCCAGGAAATGGGCCAATCCCGAATCAAGAAGGACCACAAAAAGTGGGACAAGTCAAGTCACCCAAATGTTAATGACATGGGGGAGTGTTCCCCGAATTTACGGTCCTGCTCCACCGTTCATTCGAAAAGTGGCAAATGAAACCCCGTGTAAGGAAAAAAAGAACGGAGGAGAATGTGTTAGAAAATACGGGAAAATCATTTTTCACACCTCCTTTCCTTAAACCGGAGTTTCCGTGTATCCCGGATCTCCTCTCTGACCCTCATCCCTTCTCCTCTCCCCGGCGGGGGAATCCTTCGGTCAACAGAAGGTTTGTCGTATTAACACACAGAAGGAAGTCGATGTGTTGTCCCATTTTCGGTGTCTTCTTTCGTAATAAAAGTGGTTGACGTCAATAAGTTAGTAGTGACCTTCCCTGCTGGGTCGTTGATCTGGAGTCGTATATTAATTGAGTCTATAATTTTTTTTTTTTTTAACTTGGCAACAATCCAAGATTTAACTCTACGTTCAATTAATAAATACTTATAAGTATCTTTTGAACTTGTTAAAGGTTTGAACCGGAAATCAAAGAGTAGTCAATTGGTTTATTAACTACGAAAAAAAAAAGTCATTCTATTTAAAAATATCTACACGTTACGTCGACAGTTTAAGTAATTCTAAAAACCTTAAGTAAAACAGAGGATTACTTAGTTTTCTCTTATCTGAACTGTCTCCTTTTCGCCAAAAGTAGAATAAAAAGGAAGATCAGTGGATATTCTCTTCTTACTTTAGTATAAGTCGTTTCTAACCCGTTAGTACCCTTTCTTTTGACCCTACGAACTCCATGAAAGTCTTCTTTGTCTAATTTTAGGTTAGAAGACACACACCTGTCTCTGTTTCTCCCCCTCGTCCTCCACAAATTTGTCTCCCTCCTCCGGTGTCTTCACTTTGATCATTTTCATTCTTCCATGGGTGAAGGGTTCTTGAATTATATCCAGTAACAACGGTGACAAGAGTAAGTCAATGAAACTTGTTGTTGTCGTTGTTTTTGGGATCACAGGGATTCGAAGTGAAGTTGTATGATCAGGAACGGAGAGGAGGGAGGGACTCTGTGGGTGTAAATTTGGAGAGGTGTAAATTTGTAGGGGGGAGAGGTGTAAATTTGGAGAAGGTAGGGTGACGGTCCCTCGGTCAATGGTTGGTCTTTTTGAGTAGAGACGACTGTATAATTGATAGTCGGAGTACCCTGTCAAGGTGACTGACGTCTAGAACCATGGACTCCTTGTTGGTCGATCAGTAACGACGACGACGACGACGACGATTCAGCGAAGTCAGCACAGGCTGAGACACGCTGGGGTATCTGTCGTCGGGTGGTCCGAGGGGGCAGGGACCCTAAGAGGTCCGTTCTTGTGACCTCACCCAACGGTAAAGGAAGAGGTTACGTCCTTTCACTTTTCACTTTCCCTTCAACGAGTCAGCACAGACTGACAAGCTCTAGGGTACCTGATGTCGGATGGTCCGAGGAGGTAGGTACCCTAAAAGGTCCGTTCTCATGACCTCACCCCACGGTGCAATCCTAGTGAGTTTTGTTTTCATTTCCCTGAAGGGACGATCAGGTCACAGATCCTGGGGTACTAGGGTTACGTCCCCCGGACCTAAACTAGGGGTCAGTCCCTTAATCTAGGGTGTACGGTGTTGATTTTGAGTCGTGTCGGTTTATTTATAAAAAAAATTCCATTTTTACCGTTTGTACAGACCTATGAAATTAATTTAGAAATTAACTTTTGTTTGATGTCGTTTGTTTTATTTTCTAATTGTCTTTGTACACTATTGGGTATCATCTTTGGACGGTAAAACCACTAAATTAAGTGGGTATTTTTAGGATAGGACGAAACACGGTCCGTACCACGACCCACGGCCTCTATCTCCGAGTACACAAGGGGAGTTCCTTGAGTGACCGACGACCAAGGTTATGTCACTGTCTTGTCTTTCGGAGTACCACGGGTCTTCACCCCGGGTGAATAATCCTCCAGGACTTCCAATGATGTTACTTCTCACTCATCCATCTCCCATTTAATCAAAGGATCCCGAAGGGATTGTTTACTGGTATTTGATCACTCGAATTTCACTGTCAAGACCTCCGATCCGTCAGACTCTAGCCACAACTGTTCCGATCAAGACAGGTGTCCTGTTTCCCCTTTGGTTGGCGACGGAAAGAGAATCGGAGACCACAACGTCGTTAGAAACCTCAAGGGACGGAATATCTACCCCGAAGGGTCTACCCTTAGGTGGACCGTTACGTCCTCTATGTCCTCTCCGCTCAAATTAGGGACCCAGTCTTTCTAGGGGACCTCTTCCTTTACCGATGGGTGTGGTGATGAGAACGGACCATTTTGGGTACCTGTCTCCTCGGACCTCCCGATGTCAGGTACCCCAGTACTTCTCAGTCTGGGCTGACTCGTTGACTCGTGTGTGGTCGTGTGTAATGTCTGTGTAGCGAGGTCAGAGACGGAGACAGAAGTCTTTCAGAAGAGGAATATTCCCATAGTCAATATGACCTAAATCCCCGGGTAAGATTAGGTCATACTTAAGTGACATTGATTCCTGTAGACGTTTCTGGAATAAAGGATTATTGTACTGTAACACACCAAAGACCTTTTGTACTTATTACCCCACCCCCCATGATAAGTTGGGTCATGTCTCCTGTGAAGTCCGTTCCTACGGGTCCTGTCGTCTTGTCGGACTCTTAACATTTACCAAGGAACGTCAACGTCTCATTCTCCGTCGCCTTCACATCTCTTTCCATCTAAAATTTTCCCTCCGACTTTACCTAGATTTCCTAGAGTACGTTCGATAATTTCTCAAACTTATGACGTGACTTTCCACCGATTTTTTTTTTGTCCACCCAAAATTCATTCATTTCTGATTTTTGTGAGACAGTCTTCGTCTATAAACCTCTCTTCGTGTCTCCTCCATCTCTATGGTCGACCCCACCACAGTGTCATTACGTTCTACTCTGATAATAATATTGTGTCCCGGCTTCTGCCCCTTCCCTCCTCTACGTCAAATTTAAAACAATTAATTTTATTTATTAGTAACTGTCTTAACACACAGTCTAATTGTTTTATGTACAACAACTTCTTCCTCCCACAGCTTTCGACTCTCCCCAGGGTTTGAGTTCGGTCTTAAAACCGTACTCTTACGTTCCACTAATCGTTTAGAAATTCGTTTCAGTCTCTATCTAAAATTTTTCTTGTCTGAACTTGTGTAACTTTTAACCAAGTTAAAACACATACAACTTTTATATGTATATTTTTATATGTATGTGCGTATGTGTGTGCATATATATATATATATATATACACNTTTCAGTCTCTATCTAAAATTTTTCTTGTCTGAACTTGTGTAACTTTTAACCAAGTTAAAACACATACAACTTTTATATGTATATTTTTATATGTATGTGCGTATGTGTGTGCATATATATATATATATACATATATTTAACCATATACATATTCTCTCCGACACTACCTTTGTGTCTAGGGAGTCTCCCATCCTCCTTTACGGACTCTGTCCTCTCAACCTTCTTCCTTCCTTACCAAGAGTCGCGGTTTACGACTTTTCTTAAGTGTTACCATGACTCTTTAAGTTTTTCTTTCCTTACCTTTTCTCTTATAAATCTGTCACTCAGGGGGAAGGACTGTGAATCGATATTTCCCCTTTTCTCTCTGTTTCGTCTATGATTACCCTTATAACCTTTTATTTCGGCCTATAGTAACTTCCTACCCAACTACTACACAAACGAACGTATCTCTCACTCAATTCGTAAAAATATATATCTATACTTTTAGGATATCTTTCCTTATCTTATTTCCCTGTGCACGCTCTTCCTTATTAGTTCTTATATTCTGTTTACCCGGGGAAAGATACAGAGATTTTGTTCGGGTGGGTAATCTGGGTCCAGTAGAATAGATTGTCTCAAAAACCCTTCTATGATACTGTATTACTACACTTTAGTGACTTTTTAGTTAAATCCTACCATGGTTACAGGTCAATAATGAATTTACTACCACAAATATCACAACTTCAGGATTTACACACTATCCAAAACAAAAATAGTTCAAACGTATTAGACGTCTTTGATCTTGACAGTCACGTTTGGAGGTGAGAGGGGTCAAGTTCGGTCCTTGTCCGTTGAGACGCCGAGAGGAACACTTCAGTAGGGTGGGTCTTCTAAAGGGACGTCCCTTTCTCTTTCGTAAACCTCTAGACCGTATGAAGTTATAAGAAGGAAAAAGACTGTGTCTTTGGTACCGTGCACTACGGTTTTAACATGAAAGGTCTTGGGTAGTATCTATACACAAGGGACCTACATATGGTTAATCTAATTCCGAAGTGTTTAGGTAGTTCTTTGAGTCGTGTTCCGAAAGGGAGGAACACCGTGTAATCACCTAAAAATGAGACTGTGTGAGTACCTCTTGTGGTTATGTTATAAATTAACTATTGATTCTACTCTGAAAGTGGGAATAGACTCTAGAGATTTATTACTTCGATGGCGATGTCTGTCGTTGAACTGGGTGATTTCTCTAATACTTCTCCCTCCTTTTTCTCGTCATAAAGGTGAGATGTATCTTGTGAAGTAATTTTTGTTAGGAGTTATTTATAACTTTGTTTCCATGAAGAGAGAGTAAATATTGGTTGGGTGAGTGGAAAATGAGTAACTATACAAGTTACTGGTCACACAAACGTCATGAACATTCATGAGTACAAGACAGAATTCACCAGTCTTTCTACTAGTGTCTTGTCCTACGAGTTACCGTTATTTACCTTGTGATGTGTGAATTATGGACGGTCGTTTTACCCAACGCTATAATTCAGTTGATTCTGGTCTTAAGTTAAGTTGTTGTTGTTGTTTTTGTTGTGGGACTTCGTGGTTCGATTAGTAATCGAGACTAAAAAAAGGGATAATACTTTACGTATACGACCATTAATTATACTGCATACTCCTGTCAAAGATACCTTTATGGTCTCCTCTCGATCACGTCACGTTTACTAAGAATAGTTAGGATTGCGTCGTCTTCGAGGATAGACAAGGTAGTTCCAAGTCTGGTAAAATTTTGTATGAGGTTCATCAAATTTAGTTAAGAGACGAAAGACACATTTAAACCCCCTCTTTTTCAGTAAAGACTCTAGATTTTAAATTTGATTCTTTGTTTTGGTACTTCCAGTGTCTGGACGGTTTTCACGTTTATATCGTTTCCTGTCTGTCGACGTCGAGATTAATACATAATTAGAATGTATGCGATATGTACTCATGTCTTTTCGAGTTGACGACGTCATAAATCTTTTGATATTATTACCTGCATTAATCTTTCTCTTTTCCTTTCATTGAACTCTCACCGGTGTTTTGTGTATTAAAGGTCTTTTACGTTTTTGTATGTTATCTAATCGATGAACTCAAAGAGTTTAACTCTGAAGATGAGCTTTAGAACTCAATGTTTTCTACATTTAAAGAGGTATTATAATTTCTTGTTATTCGGTACTAAAAAAATTAGATATTTCACTCGTCTACTGTAAGAGTGTAATAAAAACGTCTTAATAATCCTGTCCTTATTCATTTGACTAACCAGTTCTCTAATGGGAATATAACTCTATTTCTGATATTAATTTCTCTCTAGAGACACTTCACAATATTATTAGTTCTATTATAGAGTCAAATTATATAAAATCTCCGTTTTGATTGTCGTGACGGTCATACGATGATGTGAGAGGATGTATTTATGGTACTAAGACAGACACTTCGTGTAACCATACTTCACGGTTCTAAAGGTATAAATTACATAAGTTTTTACAGATCTAATTTTATATAATTATAAAATACCTTATATATGTATATTATATATGTTTTATATGTACACACAAACGTACATCGGGAGGGGAGGTCCCCAACCCTCCTTTTCAACTCCAGAAAAAACAAGACTTATCGAATGAACTCGGACACAAAAGTAAAGAAGTCAAGTCAAGTCAAGTCAGCGAGTCAGCACAGACTGAGAAACGCTGGGGTACTTAGCGTCGTGCGGTCCGGAGGGACAGGTAGCGGTTGAGGACCTCAAGCGAGTCTGAATGCAGGTAGCTCAGTCACTACGGTAGGTCGGTAGAGTAGGAGACAGCAGGGGAAGAGGAGGTCGGGGGTTAGGGAGGGTCGTAGTCCCAGAAAAGGTTACTCAGTTGAGAAACGTACTCCACCGGTTTCATGACCTCAAAGTCGAAATCGTAGTAAGGTTTCTTTAGGGTCCCAACTAGAGGAAGTCTTACCTGACCAACCTAGAGGAATGTCAGGTTCCCTGAGAGTTCTCAGAAGAGGTCGTGGTGTCAAGTTTTCGTAGTTAAGAAACCACGAGTCGAAAGAAGTGTCAGGTTGAGAGTGTAGGTATGTACTGGTGACCTTTTTGGTATCGGAACTGATCTGCCTGGAATCAGCCGTTTCATAGAGACGAAAACTTATACGATAGATCCAACCAGTATTGAAAAGAAGGTTCCTCATTCACAGAAAATTAAAGTACCGACGTCAGTGGTAGGCGTCACTAAAACCTCGGGGTTTTTTATTTCAGACTGTGAGAAAGGTGGCAAAGGGGTAGATAAAGGGTACTTCACTACCCTGGTCTACGGTACTAGAAGTAAAAGACTACCAATTCGAAATTCGGTTGAAAAAGTGAGAGGAGAAAGTGAAAGTAGTTCGTCGAAAACTCAAGGAGAAGTGAAAGACGGTATTCCCACCACAATAGACGTATAGCTCCAATAACTATAAAGAGGGTCGTTAAAACTAAGGTCGAACACAAAGAAGGTCGGGTCGCAAAGAGTACTACATGAGACGTATATTCCATTTATTCGTCCCACTGTTATATGTCGGAACTACATGAGGAAAAGGATAAAGTTTGGTCAGACAACAAGGTACAAGTTAAGATTGACAACGAAGGACTGAACGTATATCTAAAGAGTTCTTCGTCCAGTCCACCAGACCATAAGGGTAGAGAAAGTCTTAAAAGGTGTCAAATAACACTAGGTGTGTCAGTTTCCGAAACCGTATCAGTTATTTCGTCTTTATCTACAAAAAGACCTTGAGAACGAAAAAGGTACTAGGTCGCCTACAACCGTTAAACTAGAGACCAAGGAGACGGAAAAGATTTTGGTTGAACTTGTAGTCCTCCAAGTGCCAAGTACATAACGACTTAGGACCGAACCTCTTAAAACTCGTAATGAAATGATCGCACACTCTACTCAGGTTGACACACCATCAAACTCGTAAGAAAAGAAATTAAGTGTCTACTCATTCGAGATCAGGTCACTTTCATACATTTCCGGATTCCGTAGTTATTTATTAGAACTGATTTAAATTGTAACATAGACATAGGTATATTTTACGAAATTTCAGATGGAATAAACTTTTATGATTTTCTACGTAAGACTTTGACGAATATTTCCACTGTCGGACCGTGTGTCATCCACGAGTTGTTTCCGAATGTCTTACTCTTCGTACACGGTTGTCCTTCTTAAGTGGTGGGGATACAATCCGTGACGTGGGAGGGAACCTGCCGGTCAATTAGGAGAGTAGTCAATCTTCTAAGGTGAGAAATTGAAATGACGACGACGATTCAGTGAAGTCAGCACAGGCTGAGTCACGCTGGGGTATCTACCGTCGGGTGGTTCGAGGGGACAGGGACCCTAAGAGGTCCGTTCTTGTGACCTCACCCAACGGTAAAGGAAGAGGTTACGTACTTTCACTTTTCACTTTCACTTCAGCGAGTCAGTACAGACTGGGAGTCGGTGGGGTACCTGGCGACGGATGGTCCAAGGAGGTAGGTACCCGAAAAGGTCCGTTCTCATGAACCTCACCCCACGGTAACGGAAGCGGAATTGAAATGACGTTCATAGAATTACCCATAGGGAAAGTTCGCACTTTTGTTTTTGTTTGTGTTGGGAGGAACTTTCCTCCAGAATTTACCACCGTAGTTTCTTATACACCGCAATATACCTGACATCGGGTGGTCCGAGGTGACAGGTACCCCTAAGAGGTCCGTTCTTATGACCTCACCTGACAGTACGGGAGGAGAGGTTCCCTAGAAGGACTAGGTCCCTAACTTGAACACAGAGTACAGACGACGTAACCGTCCGTCAAAGAAATGGTGATCGCGGTAGACCCTTCGGAGACCTTGACCTGTTCACTTCAGTGAGTCAGCACAGGCTGAGAAACGGTAGGTTACCTGACATCGGATGGTCCGAGGAGACAGGTACCCTAAAAGGTTCGTTGTCATGACCTCACCTAACGGTAAAGGAAGAGGTCCCCTAGAAGGGTTGGGTCCCTAGCTTGGGTCCAGAGGACGTAACATCTGCCTGCGAAATGGCAGATTCGGTGGTCCCTTCAGTTGTTCATAGTTTTCTGATCTAACTACAAAACCCAAAAAAAATTTGGGAAGTATTGTACCTTATGGTTTTATGGTAATGTAAAACTGAGACTTTTTTATACGTAGGAGGGTTTTCCCTGTCTAAAGGTGTGGTGTCACCGTCCAGATGACCTTCGAAGTAAAGATTTGAGACTTCAATTTTTGAAATTCAGAGAAGTTTTATGTCTGTGTATTCATTTAGAGTTCTCAAACATGACTCCTAACGTTATTATTGCAAACATCCAATTAGATCCATAGGATATATACAGTCTGAGGGAGAGGAACTGGAAAAAAGTAACTTTTATTATTAAATTTTGTTGTGATATGAAGTAACGAAAGAATCCGTTCTATATTTATTGTTTTGATTAAAAGGAACTGAAGAGGTCGGTTCACTATGATTATGTAATAAAATATGGTATTGGTATTTTATTACGAAACAAATGTAAATTTTTTGAAAGAGTATATCCTATGTGTTTTAAAAACGAAAGTAGTAAATACCTCTTATCAAAAGGGATTTCATATAGGTAAAAGGAAGTAAAAATTATTTTAATATTTGGATTATTTGTTTTAATACGTATAATGTCATTAAAAATTTTATGTATTTTTTCATGTTTCTTTTAATTTTGTGGGTATTAGGAGAAAGAATCTCTATCAATGACGATTAAACCCCCCAAATAAAGATAAGATTTTTACACTTACCCTATTAAGAGACGCACGACAAAACATTGGAAAAATCTAAAAATTTATAAAATACTTGTAAAACTTCCGGACTAATAATTTATAAGATATATTGTATATTTCTATTAAAATAACGAGGGATAATAACATAAAGGACATATATGGTATTTAATAAATTAACTTCAGTATAGTAATTTGTAAATCTCGACGACAGTAAAAATTCGTTCTCACTATATAACTTGGTGGTACATGAGTACTGGAGTCAAGTCAAGTAAACGAGTCAGCACAGGCTGAGAAACGTAGGGGTGCTTAGTGTCGTACGGTCCGGAGGAACAGGTAGTGGTTGAGGGCCTCAAGTGGGTTTGAGTACAGGTAACTCAGTCACTACGGTAGGTCGGTAGAGTAGGAGACAGCAGGGGAAGAGGAGGCCGGGGGTTAGGGAGGGTCGTAGTCTCAGAAAAGGTTACTCAGTTGAGAACTGTACTCCACCGGTTTCATAACCTCAAAGTCGAAATCGTAGTCAGAAACGTTACTTGTGGGTCCTGACTAGAGGAAATCTTACCTGACCAACCTAGAGGAACGTCATGTTCCCTGAGAGTTCTCAGAAGAGGTTGTGGTGTCAAGTTTTCGTAGTTAAGAAGCCGTGAGTCGAAAGAAGTGTCAGGTTGAGAGCGTAGATATGTACTAGTGACCTTTTTGGCATCTGAACTGATCTGTCTGGAAACAACCGTTTCATTACAGAGACGAAAACTTATACAATAGGTCCAATCAGTATTGAAAAGAAGGTTCCTCATTCACAGAAAATTAAAATACCGACGTTAGTGGTAGACGTCACTAAAACCTCGGGTTCTTTTATTTCAGACTATAACAAAGATGACAAAGGGGTAGATAAACTGTACTTCACTACCCTGGTCTACGGTACTAGAAGTAAAAGACTTACAACTCGAAATTCGGTTGAAAAAGTGAGAGGAGAAAATGAAAGTAGTTCTCCGAAAACTCAAGGAGAAGTGAAAGACGGTATTCCCACCACAGTAGACGTATAGACTCCAATAACTATAAAGAGGGCCGTTAGAACTAAGGTCGAACACGAAGGAGGTCGGGTCGTAAAGAGTACTACATGAGACGTATCTACAATTTATTCGTCCCACTGTTATATGTCGGAACTGCATGAGGGAAAAGGATAAACCTTAGTCAGACAACAAGGTACAGGTCAAGGTTGACAACGAAGGACTGTACGTATATCCAAAGAGTTCTCCGTCTAGTCCACCAGACCATAAGGGTAGAGAACTTCTTAAAAGATGTCAAATATCACTAGGTGTGTCAGTTTCCGAAACCGTATCAGTTATTTCGTCTTTATCTACACAAAGACCTTGAGAGAACGAAAAAGGTTTTAGAAGTTGTTAATAGTTGAGTACCCAGTCAGAATAAAGTAGATATAGAAGTGTGTAAGGGTGAAATTTTCTATTCTTGAAAAATTATTTGTATTGATATTATGGTAACAGAGTGAAGTTTTTTAATCGGTAATAAGAAAGTATAGTAGTTCATGGGTTCGTTACAAGTTTTTAACGACTATAGGGAGGGAAAGAAGGGAGGGAAAGGGGATGGAGGAGAAAAAAAAAAGGGGAATGTTATAACATAACCAAAACGGTATGTAGTTGTACTTAGGCGGTGTACATGGAGGAGAGAACTAACGAGTTTAGTTGTAGGTTTATTCCAGGTGTGTGACGTTTATTTATAGAAAATTTGTCATCTAAAGAAAGGTAGAAAGAAAAATTTAAGGGAACGTTGAATAAGTAACACCCCTTTTCTTCTTTTATAACCGGTTACTTAGATTTCATAACGGACACAGAACTTAAAACGACTATCGTAGTAGAAGTCACAGTAAATCGTGTAAGGGGATAGTTGATATAAAGGATCTTTGTCCTTGAATCTAAATCTTTAAAAGAGTCCAAGTTCAAGGTACAAAACCGTTATCATAAAGTATTCACCTTATCAAACCACCATACCACTCAACGGTAGTCAACCATATATTATAACTTAACGGAGAGAAGACAACTATATTCATCGGTAGTTATTACTTATGGATCTATATGATTAGTCATGATATCTTGTCATTATATTTATTATATGTTATCGATCTTTAGAATCTTGATGAACAAGTGTAACTATACGAGTAAATATAAATTCTTTTCAAGGATTTTTAATTTATAGACTTAGTTTCTTCTAAAAGTAAACTTTTAAATATAATGGTTTGTATAACGGGTTGAATGTCCTTTCAATATTGATTGTACGTAGGGGCATAACCCAGTGACAACAAAATTTGTAAAGACAATTAAATAATTTTGATACTTTGAGTAACACCAAATGAAACGTTATAAAACGAATAGTTATCTGATTCGTACGAAAGGAATTTAAATTTGAACATAAAGAAGAAAACACTAAACGGTCGAGAACAAGAAACTGTTTTATAAAACAACCCACAGATATAAAAAGAAAAAAGGGTGACCAAAGAGTTTATATAATTGAGAATACATTTGTGCTAGAGACTACTCATCGTCATGACATTATATATATCTGACGTACATGGACATTGTAAGTTAATGAGAGGTCGGATTGTAAATTAAGTTCTAGACCAGTTTTTACCGTTTCGTCTGTAGACGTTTTATACGACTTGAACTGAATGTTAAAGTCCTTATCATAAAATTAGGTAATGTTACTTCCTGACTCCATTGGTAACAGATTCCATATGGTGACACGAGTCGTTTATGAAAAGTAAGGTTCAGACAAAAACAGAATGTCAAGTTTGTAATGTGGTTATTTGAAATTTCTTGTGTCTTGTAATATATGTGGTCTTATACGGGATTTTTTGGAGATATGGTAGTGTAATTTAAATATCTAAGTAAATAGAGAAGTGAAAGGTTTATAAGAAAAGGGGGTGGTTCTTACTATTCGTTATCCGTAACAAAAATACTACGTGTAGGGTCAACTTAGTTATATCTGTATCTCCAATTGATAGTAGTAAATTCTCAGGAAATGGATTTGTACGATGTACGGGATCTTGTCCGAGATTAAGACCTTATTTATGGGTGTCTTCGTCAGCACGTACGAGTCGGGTTAAAAGGTATATGTACAAAAGACCTTTCACCCCAATTTCCATTAACTTTCAGATCCTGACTGTATAATCTGAAAGACCGTATGTTCGGGTTTAGATTTGATCTTTGTCATTATTATAATTATAAATCATCCTCTTCATCTTACAATTTGGATGTTCCACCCCTTTTACGAATTTTGACTTACTTCATCAATTTTTGATGTTAATTCAGGACCTATATAGTGGTAAGTGTAAACACGGAATTCTTGTACGTTTATTTTGATTAATCACGAGTTCAGTAAGTCAATGTTCGCCACCGATTTGAATTGTCAAAGGGTTAAAGTTCGTGTGTGTTACATATTGCTTCTGTTATATCAGAGAATATTTCTTGTCTTTTCGTTCCTTTCTTCCCTTCTTATCTCTTATTTTCCTTCCCTCCTTTTAAACGACTTTTTTATTAAAAGTAAAGTCTCTTTTGGTAGAAAGTTAATATTAATTAGTGTACGAGAAAACTGATTTTAGTAGGAGTATTGACAGGTGGAAACTTTAAAATTCTACTAGGAGTACATTACAAATTTATTTGGGTTTACAAAGTGTCATTGAAGGAATTATGTGATGTCTGACTGTGTTAACTTTTACATCAGTTTTAAGATTTGATAAAGTTTTCACTTTTATTTAAGAGTAGAGAAACCTTTACTTTTTAGAAGGAGATCCTGTCAATAAACTTTAGTACAGGATACTTTAGTCCACTCTTTTCGGATTGACACACTGGGACCTGTAACAAATTCGAACGATTGGAGACATACTCTTCGTCATCCATTCTCGCCCAGAGGGAACATCTCGATAAAAGTTCTAATTTGTTTTATTATGTTCATCTATGGAAGTATGTCGTTGACTGTATCTACACGAGTCACTTGTAATAAATAACCATAATAGTCTCATCACTAATAGTGGTAATATAGTGGGATTTCACAGACCTTTCAAAATGTAGTTTTCTTAAACGGTATTTTTGTGAATTGGATATCTTTGTAAGACGAGTATACGACTCAAGGAATAATATGTCATCTAGACAAAATTTATTCACAAAATTACCAAAACTACTACCGGTATTTGATTTTAGTCATCAAGAATTACTCCCCACTCCTAAAACGGGGTGGGGTACGGTGGGTCCCCTGTAAACAGGTACAGCCTTCTGTACAAACGATTTTTCGTCGAGTCCTCTCCAACGATGGCCGTAAATAGACCACCCGTCTCCAGTCTTTGGATGTCTCGTGTCGGGGGTTGTTGTCTCTGTTGCCACGGGTTCATAATCGTCGCGACTCCCATTCTTTTGTACGTTACTTCAGTTATGTAGATTTTCTTTATCAGTCCGGAAGGGGTTTTGTTCATTGAAAACTTTTTGGGTTACGTGAAAGGATTAAATATAATTTGACGTTAACCTAAGTCTGTATTAAATGTGTTCAAGTGAACTACTTTATCCCGACTGTTCTACATGATAGAACGTTTCGAATCAAAGTATTAGTCTCAATTTACTAAAGGAAAAATTTATGTGTATTTAAATAATGAGAAAAGAATTTATTAGATCGTCGAATACATATGGAAAACCGCTTTAAGAATTCTCCGTCATCATTAAAGAATGTAAACTACAAATTACAAATTTTACATATAAAAACAGAGTCACTAAAGTCATCCTCTTTTTCATGTGACACTTATGTACAATCGGTATACCTTTTCTGTTACTCCAAATCATTAATTTTGACTTTTCCATTTCTTGATACGTCATTAATCTTGTGACTAATTAGTCGACTATTAAAATGGAACTAATTACGACGGTCAAAGAGAAGAATAACTGGATCCTTTCCATCCAAATTTGGTTAATTTATATTTAATAAGAGGAAAAAATTGTAAGACCCTTCGAAGGTCATAAGATTCAATGTGATGTAAATTTTTCATGATAACTTTACGAAAATGATTTAACCCGTCGAGTTGTTTTCTGTCTTAATCCGAGTACAAGGTTTGTACAACTACGAAAATAGATTCCGATTTAATATGTCTTGACCAAATAAAGATATAATAGGTCCCTTATAATTTTCTTATTTAACGATAAAAATTTTTAGGAGACTATTGTTTGTCAATTATTTGTTGATCTATGGAATAAGCGGAATGGTACAGATTGTACTCTTTAATTTTCTTGATTTCAGTTTCTTATATTCATCAATGATATAAAGTACCTTGGGGACTCGATACGACCGATTGTGTGTGTGTGTGTTTTGACAAGATCGTAATTCCTCTATGTAAGTAGTAAAGAATCGGTTAGTCAAAAGAAAAAAAGAAAACGTAGAATGTCCGAAATGACTCTCTATTGACCGTATATTGTAACATATTCAAATTCCATATGTTGCACTACCAGATACACATGTTACGTTTTACTAATGTTGTTGTTCCTATGGTGTAGGTGGTGGAGGGTATCAATGGCGTGTATATAAAACGGGTACGCCACTCTTGAAAATTCTAGATGAGTGACTCGTGTTTAAACAAAGTTCATGTGTTATAACAATTGATATCAGTAGTATGATCTACACTCTAGGGGTCTTGTTTGTGAGTGGTAAATAATATATGAATTATATACGGTACGAAATTCATCTGACTCAGTGTTAAGAGTGATGAGACGCCTCATCCGTGATCGTAAAGATAAGAGATAACTTCTTTGATCTGGACCCCCATTGGTTAAACGGAAGACCTCTTCCCCCACCGTTGGATAAGGTCATAAGAACGGACCTCTTAAGGTACTTGTTTCCTCGGACCGTCCAATGTCAGGTACCCCAGTGTTTCTCAGCCTGTGATAACTCGTTGATTATGTGTGTGTGTGTGTGTTGGTTAGAGGATGTCCATGTGTCGACCTTACCCCATTAAAAGTTGAAGAGACCCTGTGTCCTTTCACTTATTCTGTTTGGTACGTGAGTTACTGATGTATAGGGTGTCCCCTTTCGTATTGTGTTGTTGTCGTATAAATTGATATCCATTGACATAAATGAATAACATAGATCAGCCTCGATCTATAATTTCAATGGTAAACTCTACTCGTAAAATCATTAAAGAAAAGAAAGTATCTAATAAAATTAGATACTTTCCGTGTATAAGAAATTAGAAATTTCCGTGTAAAAGAATTTTCTTATGTTTTTAACTGATGTAAATTGGTTTCATCTATGTTGGATCCTGTCTTATTTCTGTAATTTCTTGGTACTATTAAGGAAATTAGAGTAAGTGATCTCGTAATGATACAGGGTATTGTATTTTTTATACTGTTTATACGACGGGACTTGAACCCATGGAATAGTAAAATGACCCTTTATCAATGTTTCAGAGACTTGATTAGTACCTTGTTGTGATTTGCTTCATGTCACTTCGTGGTCTAACTTATAATGACGTTAGAGACTAAAGAACAAGAGTGGAAGATCACACCTTAGGTTAGAGTGGACAGATCTTCAGGAACTATCTAGTCAAACACTTTTTGGTTTAAGGAAGTAGGAGAGGACGAGGGTATAAGACTAGGGAGTCAGAGATCGGTCACGGCTTCGAAACTTCTATTTTTTCAACAGATCGGAAGACACGGCACGAATTAGTGAGTCAGTACAGGTTGAGAAACTCTGGGGTACCTGACATCGGATAGTCCGAGGAGACAGGTACCGTAAAAGTTCCGTTCTTATGACCTCACCCATCGGTAAGGGAAGAGGTCCCGTAGAAGGGTTGGGTCCAGAGGACGTAACGTCAGTCTAAGAAATGGTAGACTCGGTACTCCCTTCGGGATCAGAAGGTCTCTACTAACAGAAATATCCGATGTCAGACTCTCCCTCTACAGTTTCGTCCCGAGAGTCATGATGTATCAGAATTCTTTTAACGGTATATATACATACCTCCCGAAGGAACTCCGGAGTCTTCCTTGTACTTCTACTACAATATTATTTTTGTCGTTGGGGGTTTTGTCGAAATGGATTGTAATAGACTCGTAAAAGATACTTGCTCCGTGAAATTATTTCCAATTATAAATAACGTACCAATTGGGAGTTCGTCAAGTTACTCAATCCCAAATAAAATCGGTGTAAAGTATCTACTCCTCTGTTTCTTACCACTTTTGCTTACGTTCTGTACAACCTTGACAATTGGGGTGACATATACAACTTTCATTGATTTCGCACCCCACTCCTTCCTGGTATATGACTTCCTAGATACTCGTGATACGTTACCTATATATGAATTAAAATAATCGATTCACCGTGGTAATTTTCAAATTTTGTTCTCTTCACTTAAAAATTTTATACTTATTATAACATCGTTTAATTGTGATAGTCGTCATACTTCTATCTTGACCGTTCGACTTTCGGGATGTTAAACGATTTGACGAAAGTCGGAGTACCACCCATACAGACATACACCTCTTGTTTATTATTAAGTGATACCTACTTCGTGTTCGACCTTAGTTCTAACGGCCCTCTTTATAGTTAGTGGAGTCTATACGTCTACTGTGGTGGGAATACCGTCTTTCACTTCTTGATTTCTCGGAGAACTACTTTCTCTTTCTCCTCTCACTTTTTCGACCGAATTTCGAGTTGTAAGTCTTTTGTTTCTAGTACCGTAGGTCAGGGTAGTGAAGTACCGTTTATGTACCCCTTTGTTACGTTTGTCACTCTGAAATAAAGCCCCCCGAGGTTTTAGTTACGTCTACCACTAACGTCGGTACTTTAATTTTCTGTGAACGAGGAACCTTCCTTTCAATACTGGTTGGATCTATCGTATAAGTTTTCGTCTCTGTAATGAAACGGTTGTTTCCAGACAGATCAGTTTCGACACCAAAAAGGTCATCAGTACATACCTACACTCTTAACCTGACATTTCTTTCGACTTGTGGTTTCTTAACTACGAAAACTTGACACCACAACCTCTTTTGAGAACTCTCAGGGAACCTGTCGTTCCTCTAGGTTGGTCAGGTAGGATTTCCTCTAGTCAGGACTTATAAGTAATTTTCCTGACTTCTACTTCGACTTTAAGGTTATGGAACCCGGTGGACTACACTTCTTGACTGAGTGACCTTTTCTGGGACTACGACCATTTCTAACTTCCGTCCTCCTCTTCCCTTGCTGTCTCCTACTCTACCAACCTACTGTAGTGACTGAGTTACCTGTACTTAAACTCATTCAAGACTCTCGATCACTACCTGTCGTTTCGGACCGTACGACTCCAGGTACCTCAGTGTTTCTCAGCCTATGTTGACTCGTTGAGTTGACTTGACTACCCTTCTCCACTCATACTCATCCCATAATTATCTGTGTTTGATGACACATATTTTATTTATTCGTTATTTCTATATACCATATCGTGTCCCTTTATGTCGGTAATAAAACGTTATTGAATGAAATTTTATGGGACCTCTTCCTTTACCTTGGGTGAGGTCATAAGAACAGACCTTTTAGGGTACCTGTCTTTTCAGGCCGTCCAATGTCAAGTACCTCGACATTTCTCCGCCTGTGTTGACTTGCTGACTCGTGTAAATTTTGTATAAATAAACCGACATGACCCAGAATCGACGTCGTACACCCTAGAAATCAACACCGTACGTTTGAGAATCAATACCTTACACCCCAGATCAAGGGACTGGTCCCTAGTGTGAACCCGGGATACGTAACCTTCGTACCTCAGAATCGGTGATCTGGTGGTCCCTTCAGGAATGTTATTGAAATTTAACTCATTTTAGATATTTATATGACTATAACATATAGACTTTGATTATATTATAACATTTAGTTGGCATGACATGAAAAAAATTCGGTTATACCGACCTCCCCTCTCGTTGACCTTCTGTTTACATCTTTTTCCTCTAATCCAGTTCTGTGACGTCTTGGAACTAACGATTATTATACGGAAATAAAACAACCGTCGGAAATATCGTGAATACTAGTTTATAATGGACGAGCTAATGTAAAGGGAATCAGATGATCGTGACCGAGTGACCTAGCTTCTACACCATCTGTTTGTCATTTACTAAAAATAATTAGATAGTTACTTACAATGAATTAATTTACAATTAAATAATAAAATGGAAATCTCCTGAACAAGGTTAGTTTTGGTTGTCTTTGTACCTAAAGATACTTTTGTGTTATTTACGTACAGATCTTTTTTCATTTAAAGTACAAGATATTTTAGTCTGTCATCTTTACTGTCTAAAGTTCTCAGATTCAGTCCTTTGAATATTGTTCTCTTGTAGTTAATTTTTCAGGATTAAGAATTTTATGAACATGTCAAATTTTCTGTTACTTATTGATTATACTTTTAAGATACTATTTATACCCAGAAATGAAAATTTATTATTACCCATTACCATTACTACCTTCTTTTGTATTCCTTTCCAAGTCCGACGACTCAATACACTTTTCTTTATTTTATATGTGTCCTTTTAACAAGTCAATCCAGTCGGTTCTGTCTCGTGTACCAGTTACTCGGGTTCCCGTAGTACCTGTCGCGAGGAGAGGAGGTGGTGACTGTGTGATCCGATACAATCACATGAAGCTCGGATTTATAACGATGAACGAGTTCGTTTTATAATTAACGTGTCCTTGGGTGTGTTAAAGGTAAGATTCGTCTATAATAAGGGTATAAATGTTTAACACATTCTCAATTAATTACAAGGTCTTCGTGTGTATATTGTGATATCTGGTATTGACCTCCATGACTTATAAGTTTATGATTCATCTCTTACAGAAGATTTTTATTTAATTTGTATGTGACTTCTTATAAATTTTGTACACTTATGTATACTTACTTTTTCGATATGTTGTCCGTCGGTGTATCAGTGGTAGGTCAAAGTTTTATTGTAAACCTTAACAACTACGGTGGACGGACTAGTGTAGAGGTAGTCACCAGCTGTGAATTCTCCATTGGTGGTAGGACTCGACTCAGGCATAGTAAGGAAATGGACTAAACATCAAATAAGATTTATAATATAAAAGACCAAAACGTACAATGTAAAACAAACTATTTACTTTAGTATAACCTGTATTACATACGGAACCAAACAGGTAAACTATAATACGAAAAATCTAACTTAACGGCACTACGCACAGTAACATGGTATAAGTACCCGTGACGACATAGTAGGACGTAAAGTATTTTTATGTTTTTAAGTAAACAGGTAAGATGATAGTTACCTATCGACACTGTAAAAGGTGAAAGAAGGATGATATTTGTTCCATAAGTACGTATAAGAAAGGGGACAGAGATCCACGAAGTATGTGTCGTAAAGAAAACCCATCTATCATGAGGTAACGCCCCTTAAACACAAGGTGAAATAATATATTATGTCTGACTGAATATTTTACCAAAGTTGATAAAAGTAAGGGTTTATATAACATACTCTTAAAGGTAACAAGGTGTATGGTATAACATCTAAAAAAAAAATTGAAAATAGTTAGACCATTGACATTTATGATAGAGTAACAGTAAAGTCAAACATAAAAGTGTGTAGAAAATAAATGAACATTCAGTCCGTAAGGAATTACTCTTCTTTTGTAAGTAGATAGGTAGAAAAGAAACCGTAATAAACCGAAAATTGATATTTAGACATTCTTATAGAAATATATAATGTCAGATTAGGAAACGGAGACGTACATATACAACAATCATGTAAAAAGGGTCAAAACTAGGTAAAAGTGAAAACATTGTAGATAATTATTTATCTATAAATATTAAAAACACTTTGTTTTAATCGAACAATTAAAAATATAAATTTTTTTTTGAAAAGGATTCGGTTCTTGTATTTATATAAGAGGATATAAAAGAAGGTTTTCTAATCTTTAACGGAAAGTGTAAACTATAAAAATTACGTCCCCCCTAGAAACATGTACTACACTCTCCATTCCTTTTCTAAAAAAAGGGTAGGACTGTTCTCAACCGAGCCATGATGAGTGTGTCGGTTATGAAAGATAGGTTGACCAGACGTTACCGTCACGACAGAATTTTCTTTCACACCCAGATAAAGTAGACAAAGACCTCAGAGGGTAAAGTGTCGGAATAAACGGATTGGGATAGTTTGTTATTTATAGAATTAATTAGATTGAAATATTTTTCAAGTATAGACAATTACGTACAGGAGATCCGAATAGGAAGGAGACGTCTTTATACAACCGAGAAGAACGGGAACAAAAAGTATTTGTAAAAATTTAGTGTAATAGGTCCAAGTGTGAGGGCGCCTTATGTACTACTATTTGGAAAGTGATCAAGTGGTAAAAAGTTATGCACGAGAAAAAAAAACAGTCTTTAAGAAATAGACCAATTATTTTAAAGAAAAAGTGGAACAAACGATTCTTTAAAATAGTGACGAATGATAAATTAAAATAGTTCATTCAAAAACCTAGATATACTACTAGGATAATAAAAAGTTGCGATACGGTTGGAAAGTAAGGATAATGTATGTTAAACGAATGGTATATTGTAAGTATGTATGTAACGAGTTAAGTAAGACGATTATGAAATTCAAAAATTTAGATTCTAGAACCACTTTAGTCAGACATTAACAAGAAAGATTTTTTATTAAAAAACCAAGTTTTAATTTCAACTCATCATCAGAGGAAAAAAGAGGGGAGACTTAAAAAATTACTCTAACCTTAAGAGACAACGAATTTCGGAATCATTTTATAAAGTTATTTTACCACCTCATTACCACTAAAAACTCTAATTGATAACTATGTTAAAAAATTAACTATATCTCGTGAACGTACAAGAAAGAAAGAAGACAAAACCATTAAATACGATCCTTAAACGGTAAAAGTACAACAGAGTTCAGACAGTCGTTTCTCCACAATTATTGCAGGATAATAATAGAAATTTTTTTGACTACTTAAAAGTGAGAGATTAGTACAGAAACCTTACTCAAATTGGGTAAAATTGACAACAAACAACAACAAAAAAAAAAAAAAAAAAAATGAAATATTATGACATAACCAAAACGGTATGTAGTTGTACTTAGGCGGTGACCACATGTATTCAAGGGTGAGGACTTGGGGGGAAGGTGGAGGGAGGGGTATGGTAGGGAGACCCAGTAGGGTCACGTGGTCGGGGTTCGTAGGACATAGGACGTAGCTTTGATCTGACCGCTAAGCAAAGAAGAAACTATAATATGTACAAAGTTACGGTAAGAGGGTTTAGTAGGGTGGGAGAGGGAGAGGGTGTCTCAGTTTTTCAGACAAGACATGTAGACGCAGAGAAAACGACAGAGCGTATATCCCAATAGCAATAGTAGAAAGATTTGATGTATATATACACAATCATATGATATAACCACAAAAAGAAAGACCGAATGAAGTGAGACATCTTAACCGAGGTCAAAGTAGGTGGAGTAATCTTGACTAAATTTACATAAGAAACACTACCGACTCATTATGAGGTAACACATATACATGGTGTCGAAAGAATAGGTAAGTAGACGACTACCTGTAGATCCAACAAAGGTATAGGACCGATAATATTTGTCACGACGTCACTTGTAACCCCACGTGCACAGAGAAAGTTAAGATCAAAGGAGTCACACATACGGGTCGTCACCCTAACAACCCAGTATTCCGTCAAGATAAAGGTCAAAAAATTCCTTAGAGGTGTGACAAGAGGTATGACCGACATGATCAAACGTAAGGGTGGTTGTCACATTCTCCCAAAGGAAAAGAGGTGTGGGAGAGGTCATAAATAACGAACATCTGAAAACCTAGTGTCGGTAAGACTGACCACACTTTACCATGGAGTAACACCAGAACTAAAACGTAAAGAGACTATTACTCACTACGACTCGTAGAAAAGTACACAAACAATCGGTAGACATACAGAAGAAACCTCTTTACAGATAAATCAAGAAACCGGGTAAAAAACTAGTAGGTATAATACTAATGTATATGTAGGAAGATCAACCACGAAGACAAATAGGAAAAAGTAGACGAAAAATGAATAATCTAAAAATACGACTAAAAACCATAATTAACTATAAGGGGTGTAATATTAAAAGGTATAGTATTAAACCCTGGATATGTATATAAAATAGAAAGTTACCAACAGAATAATTTCTGTGTATAAATTAAATTTTGGACTTCTATTCGTTATAGGAGTGTTTGAAATATTCTTGGAACCTGTTGAAATTGAAGGTAGTGGAGGAGGTCTGTTTATGATGAAGTTATTATAAAACCAATTAATAAGGAAGTACCTGAAGGGACATCGAGTTTACCATTTCTTAGAACCTCTGGACCCAACCCTTCTAGGAGACTTTTTCCCTTACCGTCAGGTGAGGTCATAAGAACGGACCTCTTAGGGTACCTGTCTCCTCGTACCGCCTGACGTCAGGTACCCTAGGGTTTCTCAACTTGTACTGATTCGTTGATTGTGATGTACTGATTAATAAAGAAGTTTATTCATAAATAAAAGAACCCGAGGTTTTAGTGGTGTCTCCCACTCACACGTTGGTACCTTAATATTCTACCAACGAAGAACCTTCATTTCAATACTGGTTCGATCTGTCGTATAATTTTTCGTCTCTGTAATGAAACGGCTGTTTATCGGTAGAACAGTTTCTATACCAAAAAGGTCGTCAGTACATGCCTTCACTCTCAACCTGGCAATTCTTTCGACTCGTGACTTCTTAACTACGAAACTTGACACCACAACCTCTTCAGAGAACTCTCAGGGAACCTGATGTTCCTCTAGTTTGGTCAGTCAGGATTTCATTTAGTCAGGACTTGTAAGTAACCTTCCTGACTACGACTTCGACTTTGAGGTTATGAAACCGGTGGACTACGCTTCTTGACTGAGTGACCTTTTCTGGGATTACGACCCTTTCTAACTTCCCCTACTGTCTCTTACTCTACCAACCTACCGTAGTGGTTGAGCTACCTGTACTCAAACTCGTTCGAGGCCCTCAATCACTACCTGTCCCTTCGGACCACACGACGTCAAGTACCACAACGTTTCTCGACCTGCGTTGACTCGCTGACTTGACTTACCTAAGGAAGTTTAACTTGAATGTATCAGTAACAAGTAAATCTAAGAAGATGTTAAGAAGGGTTTAAGAGTTTAAGGTCTTACAAAGAGAGAGAGTGGTAGAGAAGGAGATTAGAGTCTGGAGTTTACCTTAACTAGAGGAAGGATTTCTTGGATAAAATCTCATGGGAAACCCTTCCCTGATTACCACTATTTGAGAAAGTCGAGAATTAAAAGACTTTGAAAGGAGTGTAACGAAGAAAAAACCTTTTCAAAAGGTCAACGTATTAACATCTATCCGTCAATAAAAACATGGGTAAAATTTCTATGTTAAGGTATGAAAGGAGGTGGGAGGCAATGACTAACGTTACAGTTGAGTTAGATTAGCGGAAAAGAAACCCACACGTGACGAAAGTGAACAACTCATCGAAAAATATATAAAAGACACAGTCATTAAACATCCAAACCTAATTTGAAATAGGAGACTCTGAAAGATTAGACTGGTAAGTCAAAAAAGACAGTTAAGACTTTTGAGAACTGGTAATAAAGAGATTCGGTATGAAGAAAGTTAAAAAGTAAAGAACCTTTGGAATTCTGTATACACTGTAGAAGGGAATAATATGTAGAAGAAGGCACAAAAAGTAGGATAATAGAAATATACGACATAAGACCCATAAAAGAGTCTATAAGGTCAAAGGTAAAAAAAAATCGGAAAAATATGAAACGATAAATTATAAAACTTCAATAAAAATTAACATGTATCATATAACAATTACAGTCTACAAAGTTTAGACTAGTTAAAACAGCAAAAATAAACATAAAAGGATGAGTATAAAATTAAAATTTGTATAGACATAAAATATGAACATAAAATAAGAATAAAATATAAACGTATTTAATTAATAGACTTTAGTAGAGTGTAAATTATAACAATACAGAACTAAGACAACTGAGAGTAAGTGCCGCTAAATAAAGGAACAGCCATACACATTCATAATTAAAGACTAATACGTGACCAAATTTTAACCCTTTCTTCATACAGTTCCGACATATAACAGTGGGACGAATAAATTGACATACGTCTCATGGAATATGTTTTACGACCCGACCTACTTTGTGTTCGACCATAGTTCTAGAGTCCCTCTTTATAGTTGTTGGAGTCTATGTGTTTACTATGGTGACATTACTGTCCTTCACTTCTCCTTGATTTCTCGAAGAACTACTTCCACTTTCTCCTCACTTTTACGAGGTAATTTTGAGTCGTAAGTTTTTGACTTCTAGTACCGTAGACCAAGGTAGTGAAGTACCATTTATCTACCACACTTTCACCTGTATCCCAGTCTAAATTAAAAGAACCCAAGGTTTTAGTGGTACCTACCACTGATGTCGATGTTTTACTTTTTTCCGAACGAAGAACCTCCTTTTCGATAATGTTTGGATCTGTCACATGATTTTTCGTCTTTATAGTGAAACATTTGTGTCCATTCGTCTCAGTTTCGATACCAAAAAAGTCATCAGTACATACCTACACTCTCAACCTGACATTTCTTCCGACTCGTGGTTTCTTGACTACGAAAGTTTGACGCCACGACCTCTTCTGAGAACTCTGAGGGAACCTGTCGTTCCTCTAGTGTGGTCAGTTAGGATTTCCTTTAGTTGAAACTTATGAGTGACCTTCCTGACTATCATTTCGACTTCAATGTCATGAAACTGGTGGGCTACGTTTCTTGGTCGAGTGACCTTTTCTGGTACTACGACTCTTTCTGACTCCCGTTCTCCTCTGCCCTCGTCGTGTTCTACTCTACCAACCTACCGTAGTGACTGAGTTACCTGTACTCAAACTCGTTTGAGACCCTCTATCACCTGTCCCTTCGGACCGTACGATGTCAAGTACCCCAGTGTTTCTCAGTCAGAACTGAACCCCTGACTGTTACGTGAAAGAAGGGAACATAGAAATTGAAAACCTTAAGAAACTCCGAACTAAACTTTCATTAAAGGAAGTTTCAAATGAAGACAAATGAAGGTATGTCAGGTTCTAAAAATTTACTCCAGGAAAAATTTCACTTAAGTAACGTACTCCAACAAAAGAAACGATCAAAACAAAAAGGTATCAAGTAAAGTCAAGTCAAGTCAAGTCAGCGAGTCAGTACAGGCTGAGAAACACTGGGGTACTTAGCGTCGTGCGGTCCGGAGGGACAGGTAGTGGTTGAGGACCTCAAGTGAGTCTGAGTGCAGGTATCTCAGTCACTACGGTAGGTTGGTAGAGTAGGAGACAGCAGGGGAAGAGGAGGACGGGGGTTAGGGAGGGTCGTAGTCTCAGAAAAGGTTAGTCAGTCGAGAACCGTACTCCACCGGTTTCATGACCTCAAAGTCGAAATCGTAGTAAGGAAGGTTTCTTTAGGGTCCCAACTAGAGGAAGTTTTACTTGACCAACCTAGAGGAACGTCAGGTTCCCTGAGAGTTCTCAGAAGAGGTTGTGGTGTCAAGTTTTCGTAGTTAAGAAACCGCGAGTCGGAAGAAGTGTCAGGTTGCGAGTGTAGGTATGTACTGGTGACCTTTTTTGTACCGGAACTGATCTGTCTGGAATCAGTCGTTTCATTACAGAGACGAAAACTTATATGATAGATCCAACCAGTATTGAAAAGAAGGTTCCTCATTCGCAGAAAATTAAAGTACCGACATCAGTGGTAGACGTCACTAAACCTTCGGGGGTTTTTATTTCAGACTGTGACAAATATGACAAAGGGGTAGATAAAGGGTACCTCACTACCCTGGTCTACGGTACTAGAAGCAAAAGACTTCCAACTCGAAATTCTGTTGCAAAAGTGAGAGGAGAAAGTGAAAGTAGTTCTCCGAAAAATCAAGAAGAAGTTAAAGACGGGATTCCCACCACAGTAGACGTATAGACTCCAATAACTATAAAGAGGGCCGTTAGAACTAAGGTCGAACATAAAGAAGGTTGGGTTGCAAAGAGTACTACTTGAGACGTATATTCAATTTATTCGTCCCACTGTTATATGTCGGAACTGCATGAGGAAAAGGATAAACCTTAGTCAAACAACAAGGTACAGGTCAAGATTGACAACGAAGGACTGAACGTATGTCTAAAGAGTTCTCCGTCCAATCCACCAGACCAAAAGGGTAGAGAACTTCTTAAAAGATGTCAAATAACACTAGGTGTGTCAGTTTCCGAAACCGTATCAGTTATTTCGTCTTTATCTACAAGAAGACCTCGAGAGACCGAAAAAGGTACTAGGTCGCCTACAACCATTAAACTAGAGACCAAGCAGACGGAAAAGATTTTGGTTGAACTTGTAGACCTTCAAGTACCAAGTACATAACGACTTCGGACCGAACCTCTTAAAACTCGTAATGAAATGATCGTACACTCTACTCACGTTAACACGCCATCACACTCGTAAGAAAACGTAACGGAAAGAAACCTTAACCTTACTTTTGACTGGAAAAGGTCAGGACACCGGTGACGACTCAACTGGTTTAAACGACTGTATAACTCACGTCGTGAAAGTGTCGTAGTAGAAAGTCCTAAACTTTGACGAGTTGACCTTAAGGTAGTGGAGGTGATCGAAACAAACATCACTACGAAAGATTCCGGGTGAACTGAAGTGTAAGGTTCTACAGACCGAGATCTAATCACTAGTGTAGTAGTACTAATAGACCCAGCACTTCTAGAAAAAACATGTCAAGAAGGTACATAAGAACGGTGGAGAAGAATTATAGAAGACGAAGACAATCCAGGTCTGGTAAAGACAGGAAATAGCTCCGGTAAAAACGTACTTTACAAGGGAACCATAGAGATTAAAAAAACTTCTCTAGAGATCAGAAAGGTTAAGACAACAAAAGGAGATAAAGAAACGTAACTAGCGACTTCTTCCGTAAGAATAGAGAAGAACGATAAGAAACCTTGAGACGTAAGTCTACGAATATAGAAAGGAAAAGAGGAAACGAAAAGCGGAGAGAAGAAAAGTGTCGATAAACATTCCGGAGGGGTCTGTCGACAAAACGAAAAAACGTAAAGAAAAGGGACCCCTACCAGAACTAGGGACAGAGGATATGGAACAGTGCTTGGAGTCAGGTGTCAAGTAGTCCGGGAGATAGATAGTCTAGATCTGGGAATTTAGATAAAGAGTGAAGGTGACATATTAGTATTCCCTAAACTAAATCCAGTATGGACTTACCAGATCGCCAAAAGGGATGAAAGAAGTTAAATTCAGACTTAAACCGTTATTCCTCAAGTACTAGACTCGATCAGTCGAGGGTCAGAACAAAAACAACTGACATATCTCGAAGAGGTAGAAACCGACGTTTCTTATATTAGTTAGACTAAAGCCACAACTGGTAGACCACTACAGGTACACATCTCAGAAGAGAACACAAAAACCTTCTCCGACAAACGATACTGGTCACGTAAAAGAACCGTTTTGAGATAATCAGAAACGGGACGAAGTAAGAAGTAAGGTTCCGGTTTAAACGGACAATGAGGTCCACAAAGAACTGAAGGATGAAAACGTAAGGTCAGGGGATATTACTTTTCCTGTAGAAAACCCCACAATGAAGATTTTCCAGAATATCAGAAGTATTTTGGCAAGTTGAAGTCGAAGAAGTCTCAATGACCAACCCCGTATCTGAACCTATTGACACTATAACTTACCAAACGGAACCTCTGCTTGTCTTTAGTAAGACAGTAAAAACTCTAACGTAGGTTCATGACGTAAAGTCTGAGAGAACAACTGGTACTCCTGATGAGGTAAAGAAGACTCCCTAAGGACGGGCGTCATCATCTATATTACCAGTGGACTCAATTTAAGTGGGTAAGGTCAGGTAAAATCAATCGACTAAGGATCTTGCAGCTGCAAGTGGGAACGGTAGAGAACCACTGGTGAAGGTTAAACGGAACTAAGTACCTGGACTGTAAGGTCCAAGGATACGTTATAACGAGAGATGTCGTAGCCTAGAACGAAGATAGTGGTCAGTGTAGGTGTCGACCCATAACAAAAACGAAACCGAGGTAGGGAAGTAAGAAAGACCTCAATAAAGAGGTGACTAGAGGTCATCGTATAACCCGTGGATTACTGGACCCCTCAAGGAGAAAACCATAGGATAGTAAAACGGAAAAGTATGACAAGTACCGCAAGAAGTCCGTTCTTATGACTTCACCGAACGGTAAGGGAAGAGGTCACCTGGTGTAAGACAGTCTGGAGAGGTGGTACTGGGCGGGTAGCACCCAACAGGCCGCTCGTACCGAACCAAAGTAACTCAATCTGTTCCGACACCAGGATCACACTAATCTAACTGATCAAAGACATTCATACCAAAATCACACAGACGGGAGACTACGGGAGAACGTTGTGGATGGTAGAATGAACCCAAAGAGAATGGAACCCGTACCCCATAGAGAAGTGTCGACGGGGTCGTTTCGTGTCGGTGACGAGGAATGGAACCTGCTCCCCATACAGGAATGGTGGTGGTAAGGACTGGAAGTTGCACCTTAACGAGGAGATCCGGGAGGACACGGACACGTCGGTGGAGAGGAATTCAACGAGGAGGACCACCGGCGGGGACCGGAGCCCGAGTCCCACCGAGGAGTTCCAATGGCGGGGACCGGAGCCCACACTCCCCTGAAGAGGGTCGACGGGGACTGGATCCTGCGCCCCACAGAGAAGGGTCGGCGGTGACCGGAGCCTGCGCCCCATCGAGGAGAGCCGGCGGCGGGGACTGGAACCTGAGCCCCATCGAGGAGGGTCGACGGTGACTGGAGCCTGCGTGCCATCGAGGAGAGCCGACGCGAATCACTCGACCGGACGGCGGCGGACGTGAATCAACAAAAAGGTGTCTCCTATATAATTAAGTCAAGGTTTGTTCCGATGGAACACGATACTTCAGAGTCTTTACAGGAAGATGGACAGTAGTTTCGAAAATGTCTTATAAAGAGATCAAATACATTCAAGTAAGGATTAAGTGAGAATTTGACTTTCACATCGTGAAATCCAATGGTCTTCGTTTTCCGAAGACTTTCTGGAGGACTAAATGTACCCCTCTTCTAGACGAAGTTCGGGTACGTGAAACGTCTCTGTAGGTTTGGTTTTCAGTCTAGTGATCGACGCATTTCCGGAGGGTCTGTTTCTAGTCGAAGTCTTAATCGTACGGAAAGATCTAAGCGTGGTAATATAATGAAAACCTAAAACTCCGCTAGTTTAACAAAAAGATCGAGATGTTATATGTAATGTTCAAAGTAAAAGGAAAATTTAAATTTGTATTAGTCCTCCACACCTAGTCCCATGGAGTAGTAGTATAATCGTCTTTCCGTCAGTTCTCAGAGGAGAGAAAGGTGACCAAGTAGATTATTTAAGGGGTGGTGGTGGATTAGCAACAACCTATTTATAACCAACTTTTCCACTTCCTCACCTACTGTATTATTACCGAGGAAGTGTGGTAGGAGGCGGTCCCCACCCATAAAAAGACACGTCTCAGTCTAACGATTGTAAAATCCGAAACGTCAGATACACCAGAGATGGAGTTTATGATTTGAGGCGAAAAAATCACGTTTTCCTCGGTGTCTGTTATGGAATTTCTTACTCGTAGTGACACAAGGTTAATTTTTTTTCTCACTTTCTTTAATTCTTTCTTTCTTTCCTTCTTTACACACGTAATGGATTCATTCATCACCACTTGTGATTGACTGTGTCCTTTTTGAGTTAAATAGATTCGTGTCCTGATTACGGAAGTCTTTACTTCATAATACTTGTAAAGAGACTTCATCTGTCTGTATCACTTAGAAATGGGATGTGTGGTCGAAGAACCCTTTGGTTCCTTGATTTCGTGGAAAGGTCGACACGAGACTCTCGGGTGTAAGGTTTTGGGATGGGTTATTAGAGACTAGTCGTCATTATAAACGTGATCCTCAGTATATGGTAGTCGTTATAACACAGTATGAAAAAGTTTCTTATCTTTTATGTGAGACGACGACGACGACGATTCAGCGAAGTCAGCACAGTCTAAGACACGCTGGGGTATCTGCCGTCGGGTGGTCCGAGGGGGGTACGGACCCTAAGAGGTCCGTTCTTGTGACCTCACCCAACGGTAAAGGAAGAGGTCTTATGTGAGATTATAATCTTTTTTCCACCTTAATATAATTAACCTTAACCAATATTACATACGGGAACTGGACCCGTTGTGAATTCACTAAAAGTCTACCATTTTAATTTTAATTTTTCCAAAGAACGAATATATACTTGGAAAACCACAAAGTGTTTTCTCTTAGAATATTTAAATAACGTTTCAGAGAAACGTCCTCCGTTCCGTAGGGTACCTCAGTACGAAATTGTCAAACTAGTAATTGGATCGGACCTGGAAAGTGTTTAAAATCAATATTTAACATTTTGTATTCCTTTCCAAGTTTCAAATATTTTATCACAAAAGGAAATTGTAGTTACTAATATTTATTATCGTTGTTAAGCAAAGTACCTGTCGGTTTTTTTTAGTTTGTACTGTTTTTATGGGTCTTCCTAATACAATGGAAACGTCGATTATATGTTCCTCTTATTTACAAGTTTCATAACCAATCTCTGTAGACAAGAAAAATCTGTACAACCAGTTGAAAACAGACCTGAGGTATACTATAAAAGATCAAGTTTCTTTCTTTTTATAATTGGTGATGAGATTACACCATGATGAGTTTATCTCAAATTTTAGAATATATCTTATGTCTCGACACAGACTCAGGGGTCGACACATCTTTACACCAGTTCGGATAATCACTTTAGACCCGATGAACTCCACCATAAATGGACGAAGAGGAGTTTATACGAAACCGTCTTCTACTTTGTGTTTTTGGACTTCGGGACACGAAGGGAGATCTAGATCTATTGAGTGTGAATAGTATATAGTAACCTTTTCTGGGCCTACAACCCTTTCTAACTTCCGTCCTCCTTTTCCCCTGCTGTCTCCTACTCTGCCAACCTACCGTAGTGACTGAGTTACCTGTACTCAAACTTGTTCGAGACCCTCAACCACTACCTGTCCCTTCGGACCACACGACGTCAGGTACCCCAGTGTTTCTCAACCTGTGTTAACTCGTTGATTTGACTTGACTAGTATATAGTAATAAAGTATTTGAAGTCAAGAACTTCCCAGGATGTAAAGTATTGTAAATTCTGGAATTTAAAAGTAGTTTTTCTCGTGTAAAAAATTTTTTGACAATATTGGTTATCGTATAATTCTTCGTCTCCGTGATGAAACAGTTGTTTCCTGGTAGATCAATTCCGATGCCAAAAACGTCACCAGTACATACCTACACTCTCAACCTGAAATTTCTTTCGACTCACGGCTTCTTAACTACGAAAATTTGACACCACAACCTCTTCTGAGAACTCTGAGGGAACCTGACGTTCCTCTAGGTTTGTCAGGTAGGATTTCCTCTAGTCAGGACCCACAAGTAACCTTCTTGACTACAACTTCGACTTTGAGGCTATGAAACCTGTGGACTACACTTCTTGAGTGAGTGACCTTTTCCGGGACTAAGACCCTTTCTAACTCCCGTCTCCCTCTTCCCTTGTTGTCTCCTACTCTACCGACCTACCGTAGTGGTTGAACTGCCTGTGTCCAAACCCACCTGAGGTCCTCAACCACTACCTGTCCCTCCGGACCACACGACTCCAAGTACCTCAACGTTTCTTAATCTGTACTGACTCTCTGACTTGACTTGATATCTATTTTCCTATTTTCACTATATAAGAATCCGTTACCACAAAATAGTAATGCTATATCATAATTCTTCCGAAAAATTTTTTGGATAGTAAAGGTGTAAAAGATGTACTTTGTACTGAACGACAGTATTAGTTCCCTTTTTATGTTTGCGTATGTGTGTGCTACTCACTCCAGTCACACCTTCCAGGTTCAAACGGAGGTCAAATGGGGTACGTCGAACCGTCACCGAGAGTGACGGCACCTGAAAAAGTTAGACAACCTCTTGAGTGAGGGGGGTGGGTCAAGACTGAGGGTCGTGGGAAGACGAATAGGAAACAAAAAGTTGTATTTAGAGACCGGACTGAATCGGTCCAAGAAGAGTTTCACAAAACACAATGGTTGGGGAGCCGTTTTCAATTCACGATTGACATATGAAAAGAGAAAGAGTCTTTTCGTCGACTGTTTTCACCAAGAAGTTCTACATCAGGACAAAGAACGGTTTAATCTAGTCCCCTTCCCCTAGTCATCCTTATTTTCTTCTTTCCTCACAGACCAAAGTGTACCAACTATCACCGAGTCATAAAGATGAATAATTACTACCAATATTTAAAGAATTATGACCTACGACCCCTAAATGTGGGTATGTTCCGAACTCTTCGTCAACACATATAGTTGACATAGAAGCGTTTCAATTTTCCTTTTTTCTTTTTCGGGAATAATGATCTCCTCCCCTGACTGACCAAGTTTTAACCCTTTCCTCGTGTAGTTTCGACATATGACAGTGGGACGGATAAATTGAAAACACGTCTCATGTACACTTTACGGTCCGACCTACTTCGTGTTTGACCTTAGTTCTAACGAGTCTCTTTATAGTTATTGGAGTCTATACGTCTACTGTAGTGAGAATACCTTTTTTCACTTCTCCTTAATTTCTTGAAGAACTACTTCCACTTTCTCCTCTCACATTTTTGACCCAGTTTTGAGTTGTAAGTTTTGTACTTCTAATGCCGTAGACCAGGGTAGTGAAGTACCGTTTATCTACCTCTTTTGTACCTTCATTACTGTCTGAAATAAAAGAACCCGAGGTTTTAGTGACACCTGTTACTGACGTTAGTACTTTACTTTTCTTTTCGATACTATTCGGATCTATCTCATAATTTTTCGTGTCTGTAGTGAAACGGTTCTTTCTAGATGTCTTAGTTTCGATACCACAAAGGTCCTCAGTACATACCTACACTCTCGACCTAGAATTTCTTCCGACTCACGGTTTCTTAACCACGAAAACTTGACACTAACGACCTATTCTGAGTTCTTAGGGAACCTGACGTTCCTCTAATTTGGCCAGTTAGGATTTCTGTTAGTCAGGACTTAGTAGCAACCTTCCTGACTACGACTACGACTTCGAGGTCATGCGACTGATAGACTACGTTTCGTGACTGAGTGACCTTTTCTGTGACTATGACCCTTTCTGACTCACGTTCTCCTCTTCCACCTTTGTCTCCTACTCTACTGTCTTACCGTAGTAGTTGAATTACCTGTGCTCAAACGCGTTTGAGACCCTCTATCACTTCCTGTCCCTGTGGACGACACGACGTCAGGTACCTCAACGTTTCTCAGTCTGTACTGACTCGTTGACTTGTTGTTGATCTCCTCCCCTTACTCTTGTTCGTCGTGACATCGACAGGGTGGTAAAGAGGACCTTGGTCGGGTATTGGATTACATGTTTCATAGTACTAGAAGATTTCAGGTCTCTCATCTGAAGTGAACTAGAAGTCTTTCACAAATTGGTAAAGTAACATAACGTTAAATTGATAAAGTACTGAAAAATGGAGAATGACATAAATACCTCTTAATCTCCTCAGTTATGTTCTAAAGAGTTTGAAACGATGAGTTCGTCTACCTTGTTCGTATGTCTAAAGTAGAACCCCGAACTATTTTTACATCTTTGAGTCAGGGGTCAGTTTTGGATGACTTAGTTTTAGACGTGAAAACTTTTCTTAGGTCCACTAACTTTACGTCAAAAGTCACGGTCTCGTAACTATGAGTGTGGGAACATCTGTGGTTTTGTCTCCTCTGTTGTCATACGATTATTGTCTCACCCCTGTCAACACAGTAAATCTTTTTCGGTTAAGTCTGTGGGACCATGTGGAAGAGGGGTCAGATAATGATATTACAACGTAAGTAACATTCGGGGGACCATTGTCCTCTTTGGAAGACACTATAACTCTAAACATTATTTATAAATAAACCAGAAGTACGATAAAGACTCTGTCTCGAGGATTTTGAGAGTCTGACAAAGGTCACTCGTCTCACTATGGAAATATCCATAGAAAACAATATAATTACCTCACTGGAAACCTTACGACTACTTAGTGGATTTCTACTCCCGACTATGGATCTCCTTGGTTAGTACACTAATTTTCGAACTTTGAAAGTCAGAGTTAGGGGAACTGGAGGGTTCCTCTCTGTTAGACCTATAACTTAGTTAACAGTTTTCAGTCATTAATTTAGTTAATACCGGTATGTTACGGTACGACACGATTCAGGAAAGTCAGGACAGGTTGAGACGTTGGGATAACTGGGATACCCCGGGTGGTCCGAGGAGACAGGTACCCCAAGAGGTCCGTTCTTATGACCTCACCCAACAGTACGGGAGGAGGTCCCCTAGAAGGGTTGGGTCCCTAGGTTGGGAGTAGAAGATTCAGAGGACGTAACCGTCCGTCTAAGAAATGGTGATCGTGATGGACCCTTCGGGTATATTACTTCGGAGATGTTTTGGAGTTTTCCACCCCAAACTTCTCGAAGACTCAACTCTAAAACCCTTTTACCGTCGGACTTCTCCCGTCCTTCGAAGTAAGTGAAAGGGTAGGAAACGGGATCCGAAGAAAAGGTAACTCGATAAGAACCCAACATAAGAAGATATTGTTTGGTCAATAGATTATTCATTCTGAAGTTAATCATACTATAACTTACCAAACGGAATCTTTGTCTAATAAGACAGTAAAAACTCTGACGTGGGTTCATGACGTAAAATCTGGGAAACCAACTGATACTCCCGATGAGGTAAAGAAGATTCCCCAAGAACGGGTGTCATCTTCTATATTACCAGGAGACTTAGTTTAAGTGGGTAAGGTCAGGTAAAATCAAGTGACTAAAGATTTTACAGTTACAAGTTATAACAGTAGAGGACAAACTGGTGAAGGTTAAATGGAACTAAGTACCTGGATTGTAAGGTCCAAGGATACGTTATAACAAGAAAGGTCGTAACCTTAAATGAAGGTAGTGATCAGTGTAGGTGTTGACCCTCGACTAGAGCGAAACCAAAGAGAGAAGTAAGAAAGACCTCAATAAAGAGGTGAGAAGAAGTCATCGTATAACCCGTGGATGATTGGACCCCTCAAGTAGAAAGTCACAGTATAGAAAAACGGAAGAGTATGAAAACAACACAAAGTATGTGTTGTTTGACACCTTTTAAGAAGTTCTGTAACCTTATAGTCTGGTGGAATGGACGGAGGACTCTTTAGACATGCGTCCAGTTCTTCGTTGACGATCTTGGTCTGTACCTTGTTGTCTGACCAAGGGTTAACGTTTTCCTCGTGTAGTTCCGACATATAACAGTGAAACGAATAAATTGAATATACGTCTCATATAGTACGTTTTACGACCCAACCTACTTCGTGTTCGACCTTAGTTCTAACGGTCCTCTTTATAGTTATTAGAGTCTATATGTTACCGTTGGGTGAGGTCATGAGAACGGACTTTTTAGGGTACCTGTCTCCTCGGACCATCCGACGTCAGGTACCCAGCGTTTCTCAACCTGTGCCGACTCGCTGAAGTGAAAGTAAGAAGTGAAAGTGCGTAACCTCTTCCTTTACCGTTGGGTGAGGTCATAAGAACGGACCTCTTAGGGTCCCTGCCCCCTCGGACCACACCTATCTTCTTGGACCACCTGAGGTCAGGTATCCCAGTGTTTATCAGTCTGTACTGACTCATTGACTTTACTTGACTCATTCTACAAAGAGACTCGAGACACTCGGTGAATCGGTTTAATCAACTTGGGTTCCTCCTCTAAAAAACCCTTGGACCTCAAATATCGGTCACCCAGTTTCATGTCCATTATTACATCTGAACACTAACTGTAGGACTAAACTCCCTTAGTTATCTTAGAGGTTAAATGTCGGTACCCAGTCTTCGTGTCCGTTGTCGTACCCGGACGGTCACCGTAGATTTCCCGTCCCCTCGTTTCAGAACGTTCTGACTCGGGAGTTGGACACCTTAGATTAAGATATAGACACATCTCCTTCATTTTCACAATGGGCGAGTCAGCACAGACTGAGAAACACTGGGGTACCTGACCTCAGGTGGTCCAAGAAGATAGGTACCCTAAAGGGTCCGTTCTATGACCTCACCAACGGTAAGAAAAGAGGTCCCCTAGAAAGACTCGGTCCCTAACTTGGACCCAGAGGTCGTAACGTCTATCTAAGAAATGGTAGACTCAGTGGTCCGTTCGGGTAGACCCATCTCCCAATCTTAATTAAACTTAAGAATCCGTGGTATGACCGTAGACGTTTGATGATCCATAACACACCCTTTGGGGGGAGAACACACCCCTTTGTGGGTGGGGGTCAGGCGGTATGTGTGACGTCGACTCAGGTTTTTGGGTATATTCTGGAAAGTCAAGTGTTATCGTTAATATACGGAAGTTAAATGAATAAATCATTGGTGATGTGTCGAGGAGAAAGAGGAAAGTCGAGGACTCTAAAAGAATGGATTAGTTACATCTAAACGAGGAGATTTTAATTTCGTCGTCGAAGATCTAATTAAACTGGAAGATTTAAATTTACAAGTCTCTGTTTTAAAAGAGGGTTTTGTTTTTGAGTCAACTCAACGATAACTATGAGTTTCGGTCTTATTAAGTTAGAGACATATGTTTTTGTAATTGTAATTTTCATTAATACAGATTGAAGGTATTTTAGACTTACGTCGAGTCAGGAAGTCTACTCGGGTTAAAAATCACGCTTCCTCTTTCAGTGACAGTGGTCCTTCAGTGTTAGTGTTACGTTAGGAAAGTGTCTTAAGTGAAATTAATTTTTGGTTCACTATGACTCAAAAAGAGATTTGATTTTGTAATGTAATTACTATGAAAGATATTATTTTCTAAGTTGATATTTGGACCTCCTTTTACCTTACCTACTTAGTTTTATAAGAGAGGAAAAACAATTGTGACTTATATTATGACCATAGACCATCCTCACAAGTATTAGTACTGTGGTTTTTATCTTTGGTATAATCTTTTTGAACCTATCAATTTTTTAAACTTTTAAATATATATGATTTATAGGATGTATTAGGTTTCCGTACAAATAGGATTTATGTTTATATTGAAATTTTTTAGTTATAACTCTTCTAGTTGTACAGTTATCTTTTACTCGTCTAATCTTTTAAGTGTTTTCTCACCGGTATTTTATCTTTTTTCGACGTCGTGAACTCATTAGTTTGTCGTGTTTCAGTTTCTTATTACAACGGATAGAAAACTTTTTATAAATAAAGGGACGTGGTCAACATCGTGCACCTAGATCAAAGGACTGGTCCCTACCTTGGACCCGGGGGACGTGACCCTCGTACCTCAAAATCGGTGACCTGGTGATCCCTTCAGGAAACGGTTAGAAAAATTGAATTACACTTGATATAATGGATCAGAAACGTTATTAAACTCTTATTAATGATAACTACGTAACGACCACCTTTCCTTTTTCAATTTTCAGAGAGACTCCTTTTTAGACCGTTATTCGTTGTTTTCGGATTTTATAAACGAACGTATGTTGTTTAAGTTAGAAAGTTTAAAACGGGAATTTTTTTTTAGACTAGGTACGTTATTGCAAGTTGTCCAGTGACAATCTTTTGATAATTACTACGTTTACGGGGCATTCTTCCAAATGAAGATATCCGGTACCATGTAACTATGTAACATTATCATACGTTTCAAGATTGTATAACATCTTCTTATATATTACTGCACCCTTGTTTAAATTGTATATAATTTTTCTTTTTTGATTTTCGTTATAACACAATACCAGGGAATCTTTTTTTTATATTAGTGGTGTATAGTGTAAATATATATTCACTTTCACTTCAACGAGTCGACACAGGTTGAGAAACACTGGGGTACCTGACATCGAACCGTCCGAGAAGGTAGGTACCCTAAAAGGTCCGTTCTTATGACCTCACCCAACGACAAAGGAAGACGTCCCCTACAAGGACTGGGTCCCTAGCTTGGACCCAGAGGGTGTGACGTCCGCCTGAGATAATAGACTCTGTGGTTCTTTCGGGGTACATATTCACTTACCTCCCGATTTACATATCTCTCAATCTATATTTCCATTCTTTTACCTACTTATTTACTTATCTAGTCAATCACTTATGTATCTCCATATTATCGAGTGTTTCTAACGGTTTTATAAGTGGTTTATCAATGGTTTTAGGATTGTTTAAACCAATTAAGACTCACCACCCAAATACCCATACATCGAAACTAAAGACCTCTTCCTTTACCGTTGGGTGAGGTCACAAGAACGGACCTCTTAGGGTCCCTGCCCCCTCGGACCACCCGACGGTGGATACCCCAGCATGTCTCAGCCTGTGCTGACTTTGCTGAATCGTCGTCGTCGTCGTCGTCGTTGTCGTCGAAACTAAAGTTTAATTCGACTTGGAAAAAATTATACAATTTTTTATAAAAACCGAGTAGATTTTGGATATGAACCAGGTATAAAAACTTCGTAAAATATATAGCTGAAGATACTCGAGAAACTGGTATTTCTATATTTTAAAAGTTTTATTGACAACGATAATCAAAAAAAGTCTAAAAACAACGACAACAGTAAGTCTTGAATAATTAAAAAATACATCAGTTTAGATATCCAAAAGGGACATACTAAAAAAGGTAATAAAGTATACGATTTTGATAAGTAGTGATGATTTAGTTTGTCAGTTGAGATAAAAAATGTCATAGGTCTCTATAGTGAAAAATGTAAAGAAAAGTGAAGTAGATCTTAAATATAACCATATACTATACTCCACTCTGATCTATGACTAAAAAGAGGTTTGTATAATTTATTAACAGGGACCTGATGTAGAAATTATCAGGTAGGAAGGTAACTAAATACTATGGTTGAGTCATTTCAGAATAAATAACTTAAACAGAACTAAAAGAAAAAGAGGTAATAAAAACAGTTTTACTGTGATGGAAGTCATAACATCGAAATGTTGAATATTCTGTTAACGTGACCGATAAACGGGGGGTAAGTAAGACTTTTTGCTTGTGATCCAAATGACACCGTTTAATTTTTTTTTTTGTTTGATCAATAACCAATCTACTATGGTTAAGATACTTAATTATGTCCTTTTTATTTAAAGAAATTTATATAAAGTAGAAGTAAATTATTATAATAGAGAATCCAGAGTCGTTTACAAGTGGTAAAAGTGATATATCAAGAGTGTCCAAAAAAAAGAAGGAAAGGGGAACGATTACGATGTAGTTCTGTGACACGTAAAAGGAATATTGAATTTACCCTGAAAAAGGATATTTAAAAAGATTGAAGACTCTTTCGTATTTTCGTCAATTGATTTTCTTTAATAAGATTTTTACGTGAAATTTTAGTTAAAACTGTGTGTATTAAATCTTCGTTATTTATCCAATATTTGAAAAGTATTCCTGTTACTACTTCATTAGGTTTCATCTTGTACCGTGTATTCGTTGCATAGACGAATAGACGTAAGTCATTTTCTCCATTTAATTCTAAGAGAGTAACTAAAGGAAAGGAATTTTATTTTCTATTAGAGTTTTATTTCAAGTTTTCAGTAGTCTGTCTCGTATATAATTTTAAGGGTGTCTTTCTAAATGTAAATGTTAACCTACTATCGGATTACAAGATCAAATATTCTTAGTGTAAATTTTTCGTGACACATAATTTTATCAATTAGTTAAAAGACCTAGTGTGTGATAATTATTCTCGAGAGGTCCGGTCCGTTACCCCAACCCCGATCCCTCTTCCGTTCTTACGGGAGGGAGACACATCGTACTTACTCTCGTTGTCGAGGATTCCCCTCTCGAATTAAGGGAACCTAAGTTGGGATGAAATGTTGTCTACATCCCCAAGGACACTACGTTTAACGGTCCCTCCTAAATCCGACCTTATTCTTCTATAGATAATATCTTCTCATTCTATGTTATTAAGAAACCCCTAAACTCACGTGAATCTATGAGTCTTAATGAGGGATCAACGACTCTAAAACTGTGGTCTTTTTCGGTGTCAAGTACAAGGAATCTTTTGTATCACAGTGAAAGACCTTTTGATTTTTATTTAGATCAATTTCTATGTGTGGTAACCAGTAGACAATCTTTATGATCCGATCCGTAATGCTTATTAGAAGTCAAACCAAATTCAACCATAAATTCTGTTGGTTAAAGGGGAGTTTTAGGTCTACGAACATCTTAAGTCTTTTAAGTCTTTGTTGGTGACTTAAAAGTATAATTGTGATTTTTTGTAGAAACATTTCACACAGTGAAATGGAAACTAGAATTATTAACGTCTTATGGTTCGTATTAAGATAACGATGATCTCACTTGAAACATTTTCATTGAAACTTAACAAAAACTATAATCAAATAATATAGTAAGTTGAAAAAAGAAGATTTATAGTTTTTATGAGATCGGAGATATGAAACTGTGACTTCTCGGTCCGTCCGATGATCTCAGGTACCCCAGTCTGTGCTGTCTCGTGGGTTCGTATGAGACTGTCATAAAGAATCCATTTTAAACTGTCGTAAAGGTTTCATAATAGTGTTTATTGGAGTTTCAGAAACATGTGATTTTATTATTGGTTTAACTTTTAGTTTCCACGGTTTATGTACAAAAATACTCTTCTGTACTGTACTTTTTTATTGGGGTTAAGTTGTCTTTTAGGAAGGCACTTGATTTTCACTTAAAGGGTTCTTTAATTTAATTAGGTACTAAAGTTTCAGTTGATATAAGGTGAAACCTCATAGTGTAACAAATAGATACTGGACTGTTTTGATCTTCGAACATATCTTTAGACTAAACAGAGGTTCGTGTTTTAAGTTGTTTTATTGAGTACTCTTTTACTTATGTGTAATTGGTTTCAAATTTCGTGTACAATATTAGTAAAAGACTTTATTCCCAACTGAATATTCCATACCATGAAACAATTTTCCCTTACGATACGTTGAGTAATCGTAAGTCAAAACTGACAATATATTTGAGAAACCACTTTTTTTAAAATGAGTCGGTTCATTAATAAGACTTCATCATTGACTCGGAATCACTCTTTTTAATCTCTGGGTCGTATATAACTTTACTTTGTGCGAGTCTATCTTTTCTTATCCCGTTATCTCTACTACTGTTAAGAGTAAATGTGACCTAAAAATTTCTTCCTGAAATTGTTTCACTGTTGCACAGAAAAATTGTAGGTCCCTTGTTTCGGTCTCTAGACTCTTGTCAATCACGATGTTTTTTTCTCCAATTTTTTAGTGGTTAAGACTGTTTACATTCATCCATGACCCAATTTATTTTCACTGAAAATTTTACCTGTTACCATGCGACAAGAGATTCGATGGATTACTCCGGTGCTTATTTTTGTCTCGGTAAAATCCTTTACTGTGTAAACCAAAAATAACACTAGGAAGTCAACAACTTCCACACACTTTTAAATAAATTTTTAGATCAACGATTTTTAATCCAACGGTAATAAAAACTTGATTCGTTAAGATAATCATTAAAGATGTTATCATTTACCTGTAATTATTTTAATTCAGTCTACATTGGAAGAAGTTTATAATATAAAGCTCAAGAATCCTTTATTTCCGTTTTAGTTAAATTGTACGAGTGAGTTCTGAGACTAGATGAATATATAAGTATGAACTTAAAATGAAAGGAATGAAACTTTTCACTTTCAGGGAGTCAGTACAGACTGAGAAACGCTGGGGTACCTGATATGTCAAGTGCCGTAAGAGTTAACCTCACCCAACGGTAAGGGAAGAGGTCCCCTATAAGGGTTGGGTCCCTATCTTTGGGTCCAGAGGGCGTAACGTCCAAGAAATGGTCGACTCGGTGGTCGTTTCGGGAAGAAATAAAATAGTTCGTGATTTTCTTCCGTTCTTTACTTTTGTACAATTAACGTAAGTTTTCTTGTTTCATTGTTTCTTATATTATATACTTTTTAATTTTCCTATTATGTTAAGACATCTATATTATTATTATTTGAACCATTTTGACTAATAATGTTATTTTTTACAAATTTTATTTATATATGAGTGAACAAGTGATGTTACTGATTTTGATTGTTGGGGTTCACGACCATTCCTACTGTGTATCAACCTTGAGATATATAACGACTACCCTTACATTTTATGGTATCGGTGAGACCTTTTGTCAGACTATCAAAAAATCTTTGGACTTGTATACACATGGTACATTAATCCGTTAGGATGATCCATAGATAGGTTCTCTTTGATTTTAAATCCAAGTGTATTTTTGGATATACGTCTATAAGAGTCGTTGAAACAAATATTAGTCTCTTGATCTTTCTTGTTTTCTCTAGTCGTTCTCCATTTACGTATTTGTTTTAATACCATATAGATATGTCGCCTTATGATGAGTCATTATGTACTTTTTAGATTACTAAGTGCGTTGTTGTACTTTCTTTAAATTTTTGTGACACGATTGACTTTCTTCTATCTGTGTTTTCTCATGTGTAACATACTAAAGTGACTATTTGTTAAGAATTTTTTTCTGTTTTAAGATCACTCTCTTTCTAGTCACCGACGACCCTCGGTCCCGGTGTCCTACTTACGTCCTTTGACTGAAGTTTTACCATCCTCTCTGTAAGACCCCCACTACTTATGCGAGTTATCGTACTGACAATGTGTCTACATATAGACATAGAGATATATATAGATAGTTTTGAGTGACTTAATACATAAGTTTTAATCACTTAAAGTAATGTACATTTAATTTGGAATTAATATCTACTAAAAGGGTTGGGTCCCTAGTTTGGACCCAGAGGACATAGTATCTGTCTGCGAAATGGTAGACTCGGTGGTCCCTTCAGAATATCTACTAAAATTTCATTGTGTTTTCCTTGATTTATAAATTTAAAACACATATATTAAAGGTAGACATAAACGGAATTTTTCCCCTATTAATTATTTTTTCTTTTTCGTTGTTATACTCCAGTATTATTTAAATTATAGATATATTGTTCATTTTAGTTATTTGAATATACTATAAATCGGTAAATCATCCATTTACCGATTTGTTGTTCGTAGACCGAGATATCATCTATAATAATTCTCGACGTTTTTTGCCCCAGTACAACGACACAGTACCTATTTCTACAAAAACTCAACCTAGAGTGAGTCCTTCAATAAGTAATAAATGGATGGTATCCTTCGTTTAATATTTGAAACAGTACGATCCTACCTTCTCTTGTGACTATCGCCGTCTCTTTAACTATATACTACCTTTTTAGTTCAATCTCTTGGTATGTGTCTGTTGTTTCTTTACAGTAATAAGTCCAATTGTCGGATGTAAAACACCTTGAAGGACTTTGTTCGTGCATACTCACCTTTAGGTAATTTTTCCTTTCAATACACTCTGATTAAAATTAAATTATTTTACTCGTTTTGACTTTTCATACACTTTTTGAGTGTTATTTCTAAAATTTTTATTCTTCATTGAAGATTCGTACTTGGTCCTCCCTTGTACTCACTACACCTTGTATGTCGGTTTGACTAATTTGAAAGGGTCTTCAAGGAAGGACACATTCTATAATAGTCAAAAGTTGTAAATAGGGAACAGAAACTTCTACGGATATGTTTCTATGTTATTTTACGTGTATCACGAGTGAATAAGAGTTCGTTAAGAAAAGAGTGTTTTTACATCTAGTGACCTGGCATATTTGATACACTTCTTCTCTAAAGTATTTCCCTCTAAGAGAAATTTTTAAGATTCGAACGTTTTTGTCATTATACCTAATTTACTTATAATGTCTTCAACTCCTTACTTTTTTTCAGTCTTGACTAGTCCGTCTAAATATTATTTTTTATTGTTCATATATGTGTGTGTGTGTCGTACTCGAGGGTACGTGACCACACACACGGTACACACACATAACAGGACGAGGAAATCAAATACTTGAAAAATTGTTTCAATATTTTACGATATAGACTTTTGTCAGTTAATAGGACTCGGTGATTAAAATATATCATGAAAGGTACAACGAATCAAAGATTACAGAACATTGAATGTTTTGCTAAACAGTATTATCTATAAATCTTGTAATCTGAACTTTGGACGTTCTTGAATCAAAAGTTACTTACTATAGTTATTATGTATACTTCAAACTTTATTTTAAACCATTTTGTCATCGTGACATTTTATTTACTAATCGATTATCTTACCTTTTCTGTTTACTTAAGTTTCCTTATGTGAACTCCTTCGATTGTTATTTTTCGACCTCATCTTTGACGTAGATATGTTATGTTTCCTTTTATGAACCGTTTAAAGGTAAAGATGTTTTAATCCTTACAACTCGATGACTTCTCTTTAAGAATTTTTGTTAATAAATATTCTTTTGTCGGGTTCTAGTAGAAAAGATACTTCCTTACACTTTACAAAAGTAGTAAGTTTTTCATATGTTCCGTGTAGAATGAGAATTTATCCATTTCTTGTGTAAATATATAAATAATCTCATTTTAAGTCAAGATATATCTAATTTCCGTTATTGAGTTAAAATTACTATGTATAAATTGTATGTCGAAAAAGACACTTGAATTTTCTTAACATCTACAAACAGTTTTACTTACTTTATGATTTGCTTTGTGGAGTTAGGACCCATCTATATGTCAGGTTTATCGTGACTTTTCGTCTACATATAAAATATCTTAAACGTAAGATGGGTTTCCATCTTTTTTTTACCACCACCTCTACATTTATTTATCCAAGTTCAAGACTGTTTATCGGTCTTAGTTCTTTGGGAATGAATTAAAAGTTCTCTTTCTAGTTATCGTCTTCCGTTACAAGATGAAAGGTTCCTTTTTTGACTACCGTTCGAGTAATTTCACCGAAGGATTGGGTGTGGTCGAGAGTCTCCTCTTAGTGTCTGTTGTCATCTTATACAGAATGAAGTAGTAGAGACGTACGTTCAAGTACTTCAGGGAGGTCCGACCCCTACTGTAGTTTTTAGTAAACATGGGTTTGGTTTCACAAAGAGTAGGTTAGTTAAAACCCAAACAATTGAGTACTGAGGAAGGTGTAAAAAGAGGTGAAAAAAGTGACGGTGTAGATTCCAAGAAGGTTAGTTTCACAAAGGGTTTGGTGCTAGATGTTGATATTTTATTGGTAGACACAAGAAAGGAAAAGGTCGTGGTCTTTGTGAGTAAGGGAAGAGAGTGTTTCCTCTGTGAGAGGCATGTTTCGTGGTACATAGAGATGTCATCTCAGGTGTCTCAGCTGCGATAACAAAGTATTACTGTAGGTGGAAAGAGAGATCGAGAATGTCTTTAACCTCCCCCCCACCCCCCCCCCCATTTCGTATCCTTTTTCAGTCTTTTACGAAACGAGGACCCGTCGACGTTTAAATTAAGGATGTGGATACGTAGGGGTCGATGAAGATGAGTGGTGTGTAAACACGATGGAGATGTGAGTAGTTAGAACGTTTACGTTGTCGCCCGTGTGTGCCGGAAGAAGATTTTCGTTGTTCCTCTAACAGGAAAAAGTTTTAATAAGACATGACAGGACACCGGTGTCATCGTGAAAAGTGTCAACCCTAATAAGAGGTGTAACAACGTAGGTCAGTTTCGGTGAGTTCTTAAGGATACCAGGGTCGTCGTGATTTTTATGTATTGTCGGAGGAATGTTATTACCGACACTTAGTGTCGTAAGGAGGCGACTGTATTCATCAATTTTATCAGCTCCCCTTTTTTTTTTCAATTTATTTTGAAAAATTTTTCAAGTTCATTTTTTTTTTTTACTTTTCCCCCAACTTTTCCTGAGGGGATGGCAGATTGTTATAATTTCAGACAGAGTTTAAATGTTTGCAGGAGTCGTTGTAGTTTACGGCGTCGAAGTTTGTGTGCGCGGTCGAAGTTCGGGCTGTCGAAGTTTACGGCGTCGAAGTTTGTGCGCGCCGACGAAGTTTGCGCGGTCGAAGTTTGTCGGAACCCCGTCGGTAGAACGTGTGCGAGGTTCCTCGTGTTGGAGTCCCGGGAATCCACCGGTGGGGTAGGGTCTCCGGTGTGTCTCCGAAACAACCCCCTTTTTACCCTTCTTCTCACCCTTTTTTTCTTCTTCTTCTGTTTTATATTAAACGTCTGCAATTTAATCGGGCATCTCCCTCGAGTGTCTCGGGGCATTAAAGTGTCATTAACCTTAGAGGACATTAAATTTTTACATCGGGGTAGTAAACAATCTCTCTCGGAGGTCCCCAGTTTCTCTCGCACAGAATGAAGTATGGCTAGAGACGTCCGGATATTTTACGTTAAGGTAAATCTGGGGGGAACTGGCACACAAAACAATAGCGTTGTTTTTCTACTACTAAGAACCGATGTACAAGAGGTTTTGGTCGGGTCTTTAATTTCACTGAGCAGAGACACACGACAATCCCACTTAGGTTGACTTATTTCTGGTATTATTCTTATTTCAAGGTTGTTAATCTTAACAGTACCGTTATTGGATTTACAGGGGGTAAGTCCCGCAAGGCAAATCTTTCGAGACACGAGAGAAAGTTGGAACTGATCTCTATGAGAGGACCGACCGGTAAAGAGAGCGACGGATCTCAGGAATTTGGTCCGTACGACGTTGCACGGAAGTCTGTTTTCCTATTTTGGCCTTTTGCCTTACTATATTACCGTCTCTCGGAAAAGTTATTTTGTACTCTCCTTGTTTTAAGGTTTTAAGACACGTTTCTTTATGACTTCTCTCCCATGTGAGTTTTTATTTTCTTTTGTGGATTGACACGTCAACTTTCACCCTTAGATAATAGACGAGGTTACCTTGTTTGAAACTTTCCTTTGCTACCAAATGGAACCACATTAAAGATTTATAAATCTTTGAAATGTAGATACATCTTGACTTTACCAACGAGTTTTGTAAATTGGAGACTTCATGTCAATAAAGATAGAGTCTTATTTATGTTTGGTTCTTACACTTCTTTCGAGTTAATTAGTTCTTAAATTGTATACACCTAAAATAACATAATCCATAATACTTTTGTATTAGATAAAGTAAATTTAATAATGGACCGTACTACATACGAAATAATAACAAAGAGACGTCATATGGACGAAAACCCCCCAATACGAAGGTATTCGACGTGACAAAAGAATGTACGACATCAAATTTTTATATTTTATACTCCTAAACCCATTACAAAATTATAATGTCTATGATACAGTTGTTGATTTCTGTTTGGTATATATACACCCCTTCCACACCCCATCTCGAGTTAAAGTTTGGGTATTATTAGTGTAGATCGGCTCGAAGGTGTAGTCCTTATTTTTCGTAGACTTAAAATGGACTTAAACGGAGGGATGAGTTGTCAGAGAAGTGACAAAATACATAAAGGACAGAATCTTTACAGAGAGAAAAGATTACACCGACTGTCTGTCCAGGGACTAAAGGAAGAGAGTAAAATCTATGTTGGATTTGTTTTAGTTTTTGGAACACTTACACTAATTAGTTTTTGTTGTAGCTTGTTCGACTCCAAAAGCACCCGTAAATCTCGTCCTATTTACCCGTTCGTAAACCCGATGGTCTTTTGAGTGGGACTTACACTACCCATTCGTCTCTGAGTTTTCCTCTTTCGAATGTCTAATTCTAGAGTTTTGGGACACACCGTAATGTTTGACACTTTAGTGAGTGCTCATTACCGTATATGAAGGGTTCCTTGATGTTTCTGAATAACTGATGTGTAGACGATTCAAGTACTTTTTGATCCCTTATTGAAGTAGTTTATATTCGTAGATATAATTTATAAATTTAGATACGTAGTATCTTCAGTTATTAACACTTAATAGAATTTCAATGGGTGTTAGTACTCATTTCTTTCATTACGACCAGTGACGACGTTCTTTATCTATAAACCCGTCAAACAATGAACCGTCACTCTTTCAATTGTTAGTTCCCAGAAGAAGGTTACTTTTTTGTTTCTTTCTCACATCGGAGAAGTAAAGATTGAAGAACTAAATCTTCTTTAAAGTTCACAATATAATACTATGTTAACGAAATAACATTCAGACTTATAGTGGACTGTATATAAGGTTTGGATTTGTTACTTATACTCTTTGTCTTAATTATTGGAATAATTTTCTACCATCAGGGGAAGAGTATGTGGTATTGTAACTATTTCCTATATTAGTGTCATGTCTTTAAATTTTTCCATTATGTCACCAAAGTAAAACTTAAGACTAGTACGAATTATAGTCTACTATTTTCTATGTATATGATTTCTACCGATAACTGAAAATGAGGTTTTCTTATTTATACTGTAATAAAGATATAAAAATATTATTATCTTTTAAATTTTTGATGTTAATAGACCTTACTAAAGTCTGAACCTACTAAATGCAAAAATTTTTGATTGAATTTCCAATCATTTAAAAACTTCCGAGTCTAAGGGACGAATTTTATAAAAATTTTTGTACTGACAATGATAATGGATGTCTCAAAGACTTGTCATTTAACTCCGAGAAAATCAAAGAATTCTAGTATTTATACTAATATTCATATGTTCTCATGAGGTGTATATCTGCTTATCTTCTGATCTGTTACATAGACCGAGGTGTCTTGGATTAAAAAAGTACTTAGAAACACGAAGAACAATGAAAAAATTAGAGTTTAAGTTTTCGTAAGTACTATAAAGTCTCAAGAGTCAACCAGTTCACATATGTTCTGTATGTGACTCTTTCTGACATTCTTGAAACACTATATGGAGGATGCACGGTAGACCAAACTACAGATTAGTCGAAAGATTAGTAGGTTAAAGGTCTTGTCTCTTTGATTTCCAGTTTTTAAAATTGTATTTTCTCTTTTATTTCGGGTTTTATCTGAATCAATAGACATTTAGACTGGATTCCTATCGTATGGAAAGAGATTTCATTCTTTAGTTACTGACTACTATGTACTTTTTAATTATGTTTCTAGTAACCGAACAATGACATTTTGAAAACTGTCGTAAGGTGTCCTTATTGTAGGAGTGTATTTATGTAAATCAACCGTATAGTCTTATAAAAGACTTTCAACAAATATAAATGTCTGTAAATATCCGTTTATTGTCACTTTTTTATTACCTTTAACAACGTCCTATTTGGTAATTTTACGTAATTGCATTTCTCGAAAGGAATGAGATAGTATCCTTTTAGGACTCTGTTTAAACACATCCTAAGTAGTTAAGTTAATATTTTCTATCATTAAAAAAATTATATTGAAGGTTCGATTTTATGAGTCTTGTATGAAGATTGGTTTTATATTTACTATACGAAGTTTGGTTTCTTATCCCTCTTTTACAAACTATTGTCTACCTTACGGGATGAACCCCCCATCCCACCCATATGTCATTTATACATTATAATCTGTTAAAAAAAGGAAGGTTTGAAATACTTAGAAACGGAAAAACATCTCATCGGTATTAAATAGTGAGCTTCAACATGGAAAACTTTAGTATTCCCCTGTTATCATCATTAATGGAGACCGGACCTGTTTCGTCCAATGTACCAACGGTGTAAGACAATAAATTCTTTTCTATGTCGATTGTGACTACTATAGAAGCTTTTAATCCATAAACCCCTAAAGAGGCTTTTTATTTTATACCTCGGTTAAATTATTCGTATTCGTAGGCTGAGCTACCTGTACTCTAACTTGTTCGAGACCCTCAAGTACTACCTGTCCCTTCGGACTACACCACATCAAGTACCCCAGCGTTTCTCAGTCTGTGTTGACTCGTTGACTTGACTTGACCATTGTCTAAACATTCCATTATCCAACTCCTGAACTTGAAGTCTAGATGTCCTCGACGATCCGAAGTACACATAGATTTGTAGAAAGTAGTGGATAGTCGTTGGGACATTATGTAATAATTTCCATTTACTTTTTAGTTTGTAAGTCTGAATCATACACTGAAATATTGAAGAGTGAGTGTTTCGTACTTTAATGAAGTGACCAGATTTTACAACGAAACCACACACACACGGTCACAATGGTTATTGTGTGTGTCTGTATATATGTATATAAAAAAATTGGTTGACTACCTACATAAAACAATATTCAAAGAGTACTCAACTTTGTAAAAAAAACGAATTGGTAAAGTCTTGTAGACACTTTACATTCATTTTTACCTTTAACGAATTGTTTGATACGTCATTCTATCGATGTCAAAACGAAAGGGAAACAGTTCCCTTTTATTTTATTTAAAAGGTAGTCAGTGTTACTTTCGATCTCCCTTACTAATAAGTTTTATGTCATCGTGGATGTAAAGAGGTTTATAAGGGGTTCTGTATCGTAAACACGACTCATAAGTTATTAAAGGAGTTCGACATGTGGACTTTTTATATACAGAGTTCAGACCACAAGTATTAGACCATCTGTTGGTGTACACAAGTGTCGAGTATAGAAACTTTGTTAATAAGAGAACCCATACGTTTACATGACCCGAACGTTGTACAAATAAGTTTTCTCACTCTTCTTACAAAGAATACACTCGTAGACGTCCAAAGGTGACCTTTATACGTATGTTGTTATGTAAAGGAGTACTTTAGTAAAAAAATTTTACTGTCGATATATAGAAAAATTTCAAAATGGGTGTCGTTTTGACTTAAACCACTGTTAAAAAAAATAGTTCCTTTTGTGTACTTTCTTTGTTTTAATTTCATGAATTAATTTCATATGACGCAGGATCATATGATCCTGTATCATAGATCGAATGACGAATTTAAAAACGTACTGAATTTATGTGTTTTTTTGTTTATAAGACCACAATAATTTGATGGTAGAAAAAGTAATATAGGATCGTTGTACGATAGGGTGACGACTAAGACAGAAATCGGAGTGTTGATAAGTAGATAAAAGAGAAAAGTAATAGTTGGACGAGTAGATAGGGACCCGCCTCTATTTAAATTTTACAATTAAAAAATTTTTATGAGTTTTCTGATTAGTGATATATTTTACAATTGTATGTACATAACCTTTACAAATGTATTTCTTGTGTTGTTTCTTTTTTATTTATATATATACGTTGTAAGTTCTCTGTTATTATAATTTACGATATTTGTATGTTTTCGATTACAAAAAATAAATCACATTATCTATGTATTTATTGATTTTACTATATGTAATTTTTTAAGTTATTTAAAGGTTTTCATGTAAAGTTTTCCTATATAAAAGAAAAGAGTCATGTAATTTTCGTTTTGTCTATCCGTTGAAAATAAAGGTTATTACTACTTATTAAAATAAATCTGGTTTTGAAGGTTACTATTTTTAATTTTACAATTTATATAAGTTTTAGGGAAATTTCGGTAAACTCCCTATTACGTAACTAGTCTTTGACGTTCGTGTTTGGATTCCCAGCCATTCTTCCTTTGTGTCTCTACATTTAACGTATGTACTTGTTGTTCGACGAAAATGGAACTTCTGTACACGGTTTAAACGGTTGTGTACCAAACACGTCTTGTCTTTTCTTTCAGTTCTGGATCCCGGACGGGTGTCGTCCCTTAGACTCTTTTCTGAGAGGGGGTGTAATCAAACCCTGTGTCTCACAACTCGTGTACTACATTTCACTGAGTATTCGTCACGGAACATCCAGGAGCTTCTTTTTAACACTCTTGTCTTTCTTTTCCATTTTTTATAAGAAACTTATTCACAACAGGGACTGGTCAGGGGGTCATCTAAACGAGAGATCTCCAAAAATTCTTGAAGTGTCAAATACGTCCTAATTCACAGAAGGTGACTAGTGTCAGTGTACACAATCAGTCTTTGTTTACATTTATAAGACCCCATCTTACGTGGAATTACGTTATGTGTACAGTTTCATTGGTTGTTCCGTGTGTTTCTTTACCTCCAGGTGACTCGGTCTTTGTTATGTTTCTCGTCTGTCATCTTTATCTCGTGTAGTCTATGTCTTTAATAGTCTGTGTTAAATACTTCGTTGATGTGAATGATACAAACTTCTTTATTTTCTGTTTGAACTTTTATTGATATCCCTTGATTTTGATTTTTTACGTCTTTTGACTTTTTACGTCTCGTGTTTAATCTCAAGTAGGTGATTATCGTGTACCGAAAGTCTGGTTAATAGAGTGACTTTTGTTGATATCTTAAACCTGTATGTATAAAAAATTTATAAACAAACTTCAGTGACCTCTCTCAGTTTCCAAGATTCCTCTTTTCCTTTCAAGTAGTTCCACTCAGGACATAGACCTTGACGAATGTAGTTTCGTTACCGTCTAATGTACGTCATACTCTCTATATAATTGTCTACATGTTCAAACTTTTCTGTTTTAAATCTCAAGTTCTCCTAAACGGGATCATACTTAGGTCCGAAAGTCATACCTAAAGTTTTCAATAATGTAGGATTTTCAATTCATTTGTGACCTTTATTTCGTCAGGAGTATACATGACTTCGGGTCTAGGTGAAATTAAAGACTAATTTATTGATCTAAGACATAACGATTGAAGAGATGGGATTTACATAGACCTCCTACCTTTGTGGTGGATCTCTGAGATCTATACTATTATGTCAGTATATGTTATAAACTGTTAATTATTGGTCCGTACCTTTTTTTAATTCTATATTGACTTTTGAATCATTTTTTTTTTTTTTTCGGATATGTTTCCTAGATATCCTTTAGATCCGTCACCCGGATTATCTGTGTCTTAAATATCATCAACATTAATTATACAACTTCTGAACTTTTCTGAAAAGTAACCTTTTCTGAGACTACGACCCTCCCTAACCCCCGTCCTCCTCTTCCCCTGTTGTCTCCTACTCTACCGACCTACCGTAGTGGCTGAGCTACCTGTACTCAGATTCACTTGAGACCCTCAACCACTACCCGTCCCTCCGGAACACACGACGTTAAATATCCCAGCGTTTCTCAGTCTGTACTGACTCGCTGACTTGACTTGACTTGACTGACTTATACAGGAGACATAATTTACTGTTATAACTCTTACACTCGTCTTTTGACCATTTGACAATATTTTTTCTCCGTTGGTCTTTAAGATTTTGATTTTCTATGTTATCGAACGTTTATTCTTGAGTTAATTATCTGAGTTGTTTTAAATCTATTTCGACTTTCTCTCCTAATATTTGACCTTTTATTCAATCTTCTTTTATAATTCTAATTTAAAACTTTCTTCTTCTATCCTCTAAGTTTGTCTCGTGTTTTCAGTTTACTCTACAACTTTTAGAGTCTGAAAGTCTTTCTCTTCCCTCACCTAATTTCTCTATTACCAACTTTATAAAATTCTTAAATATTTTATAATGTTGTTTACCTATGTTCAACTTGACATTTAAGATTGTTCCTAATTATACCTATTTTGTCGTAGAATTGTGTAGTTATGTTATACTATATCATTATATATTATACTTTCGGTTTTGTTTTTTTAATTCAGATTTTTGTTGACGTCCTTTTTCGTATAATACAAGTTCTCTTCTTCTGACTGTCAATATAAAAGTTATTTTTAATACATTCGGTCTTTTTCATTTCATTTTCTCTTGTCACAGAACTCTTACGATTGTCTTATTTTCTTTTGTTTTTTGTTTTTTGTGGTGGTTACATCTTAAGATATAGGTCACTTTTATATTCGTTTACTTGTATATTCGTTTTAAAAGTCTTTTTGTCTTTGTTAAGTAATTATCATTTGAGTATGAATTTAAAATCTGTCAAGACATTAGTCTTTTATTTTATTTTCTACAGTCTACACTGAGTCTCTTCGTTCTTCCATAAACCTCGTTAGTTATCACGTTTATCAACCTGTTTAGGTCATCTCGTAACAGATCTACTCATTGTTCCGATAAACCTCTCCGTTTTTGATAAATATGTTAATATATGTAATATTGTCACCTACAGTCTTCTTTTTAACATACAACATGAAATCACGTTAGTTATTTTCTGTCTCGATTGTTTAATTACCTGAAGGGACCATCGAGTCTACCATCTCAGACGGACGTTACGTCTTCTGACCCCAAACTAGGGACCCAGTCCTTATAGGGGACCTCTTCCCTTACCGTTGGGTGAGGTCATGAGAACAGACCTCTCGAGGTACCTGTCTTCTCGGACCAGGTACGCCAGTGTTTCTCAGTCTGTACTGAGTCACTGATTTTGAAAGTGAAAGTTCTTTAATTATACACCCTTTAAAAAAATTACTATTATTTTTGTTTAGTTTTCCTTCCGTCTCTCTATCATTCTTCTTTATATATTTATCTTTTTAATTTCGTCTTTTGACCATTTATATTGAGTTTGTATAGGTCATAATATAACTTATTTTTGACTATGGGACAGTATAATTTATCCTTTTCATTTTATTTTTTATAAAAAGATAATACTCATTATGATATATCTCCTATACTTTAGGCTTTTGTTTTCTTACCCTTTGTCTAGGGTACATTTGTTTGTGATTTCTTTAGATACATTGATATAATTATTATTAGTTTCGTTTCAAATTCTAGTTATAAAGATAGTGTAATATATCAATAGTTAAGAAAAACCCCACTCTTGTAAATTCTAGTTCAGAATCGTTGAAAGTTCATATATTATGTCACGACAATTAAGTTATGTTAGGAATAGTTTTAAGTTTATTGTAAAAAGTGTCTTTATCTCTTTAGTCTTTTACAATACCTTAGTGTTTCGTGGGGTTTATCAACCTCGTTAGGATTCTTTCTTCTTGTTTCGATCTCAGTAGTGTGGAGGACTAAAATTTGATATAATGTTTCGATATTATTGGTATTTCATTCCATGACCGTTTTTTGTTGTCTGTGTGTGTGGTTACCTTGTCTTATCTCTCGAAAACAGTTTATAGTCAACTGATGTACACCTAAATAAAGTCATTATGTTTGTTCTTTAGGTTGAATTTTTAAATCTTCGACTCATCTGTAAAAAGGTTTCTTCTGTATGTTTACTTGTTGTCATCATACTTTTCCATTAGTTATAGTGATTAGTAGTCCCTTTATGTTTAGTTTTGATGTGACTCTGTAGTAGAATGGGGACAATCCCACCGATAGTAGTTTTACTATTCCCTATTTTTCGTAATGGTTTTTACCTTTCTTTTCTCTTGTAGACACGTGACAACCACCGTTACACTTGATCATATCTGTGATACCTTTTACCATACTTTCAAGAAACATTTTTGATTTTAGTCTTAATAGTATGTTAATTCCTTAGGAGTAGACTAATAGTTTCTATTGACGTAAGAGTACAAGTGACGTCAGAATAAGTGTTGTCGGTTCTATGTTTTTATCGGATTACCAGACAGTTACCTGTTTACGTAGTTTTTGACTTAAAAATTTTAAGACTTGTAACAAAAAGTCAGTGATCCTTCTATTAGAGTCTTTCAGTCTCTACGTTTATCATTTCTTTTTTCTTTTACCGTTTATATTCTTATTTGGATTTATTTTTAATACTTGTGACTCGAATCAAAAAATTTTTTCTCTCTATTATTGATAACATATACACACACGTACACATAAAAAATCCAGTGTTCTGTTGTGATTATTTAGTAAATCCTTCGTCCGTGTACTTTTACTTCATAAAATTTTCGGTAGGTAAACTTCTGTCTTTGTGTTTTATAATTATAATATGAAATTTCCATATGTACGATATTACCATCCTATCGATGTTTTTATTGACAAATTTCAAAGTATAGAAGATTTTGTTATCTCCTCTTTTATCTTACCATTCTTTTGTGGACAGTCAGTTTATTTTCTGATTTCTTCTTTTTTTGTTTTATTTAGGTATGTCTGTTTACTTTTAGTGTATTAAATTTGTTTTTATATCAATAAGTTATCTATGATTATATGACGTATTAAGTAAATTTTTTGGTTTTTTAGTTTGACATAACTATCGGTTTATGTATCTAATCATGTTAAATAATGTAATTTATGTATATTTTTATGTCTTTGTAATATTTTCCTATACTTTTTATATCGTATCTTTTTTCGGAACCATCGATATAATTATTTTAGATTTGAAATTGTATTTTTCATAAAGATATCTTGTTCCTTGTAGTATTTATTTTCCGTCTAATTTAATGTTTACTTTCAGATTTATGCATAAAATTCTTTCTTTCTTTCAGTTCAGCGACTCAACACAGGGTGAGAAACACTGGGGTACCTGACATCGGGTGTTCCGAGGAGACAGGTACCTTAAAAGGTCCGTTCTCATGACCTCATCCAACGGTAAAGGAAGAGGTCCGCGAGAAGACCTGAGTCCCTAGTTTGGACCCAGAGGACGTAACGTCCGTCTGTGAAATGGTAGACTCGGTGGTCCCTTCAGGTGATACATAGATTGTAACGAAGTATTATGTAATTTTTTTTTTTTTGACTGTCTTCTATATCCACTTGTTGTTAATATCACACCCTAAAATTTTCGTGAAGAGAGTGATATGTTCTCTTGATTGTCTGTGGTTTATAATTCCTATATTCTTCTAAATTTCTCTGTGTTAATCGTTTAAACTAGGAAACCTGTATATATCTCCTTGATCTCTTATGTAGATCACAAACTTCTGATTCTAAATATTATTAACTGATACATGATTCATACATGAGTGTTTTTTAAAGTTTATAAACTTTGGTCTCTCATATATAGAAAAGATTTATTTTGTATTAACATGACCTTTAGTTGTTGTTTTATTGATCTTGTAGTGTATGTAAACATTTAATTCTTTATATTTATTAAATACTAAGTTTACTAGTTTGTGTTTCTTCTGATTTGTAAAATGTGACTTATTTTGTGTTGTATCTTTTTAGACTCCCTATCTCAGTTTCGTTATAGATCTCCTTATAAATATTAGAAATTACGAATATAACACGATTTAGTAAAGTCAACACAGGTTGAGAAACGCTAGGATACCAGACATCGGGTGGTCCAAGGAGTCAGGTACTCTAAGAGGTCCGTTCTTATGACCTCACCCAACGGTACGGGAAGAGGTCCCCCTAGAAGGACTAGGTCCCTAGTTTGGTCCTGAACTTGGACACAGAGAATCCGGAGGACGTAACCGTCTCCCAAGAAATGGTACTCGTGGTGGATAATCATTTCAATTTTACGACTGTTAATAATTCTAATCTAGTTAGAGTTCTTCTATTTCTCTTTGTTGTTTAACTTTCTTTCAACTTCCTTTTTTTATCGTTTTTATTCTCATTTATAACTCTTTTAGATGTTTTCGTTTACACAAAGAAACTTTTCTTATTCTTAACCTATTAGGAGACCGTGTTTACTAGTTCTTTTTTATCTATTTCATATTATTTCACTATAGTTCTTACTTCTCTCCTTAAATTGTTTTCTAGGTTTTCTGTAATTTGTCTATTGTTCGAAACGGTATCCGTTAATACTCAAATTAATTTTCTTTTTTACAAAAGTCTATGACCTTCTTTTCTTGTGTACTAAATTAGGAACTCACTTTTCTACCTGGGTTAATTCGGGGTATAAATGGGATCAACAGAAGGACCGTATTAAAGATTAGACGGTGAATACTTTCACTTCACGTTAGTCAGTGTGTCCCGTCTCCTTTGTCTTGATGATTTGACCGACTTTAAAACTTTCATCCCTTGATCTTTCTTCTTTCGTTATCTTGTCCTCAAATTTTTTGTTTCAATCCGAGAACCGTCTAGACTCCGAAGTGTAAGTATCCCGTTCTAAGATTCTTAAGATCGTCTCTTGACACTACCTCCCAGACTCTAGACTTGTCTCTAAACTAAAGTCTGTAACGTGTTTACCCTCTCTACGACCGTAAGGTGGGGTCGGTTTCTCTTTTTGGGAGCCACTTATAGGTCCTCTAAAAACCTCTACGGTTTTTGTGTTACGTGATCTTCATTCAGGACATGATATCCTAATTCCCGTTATGGTTTGTCTGTGTGGGATAATTTCGGATTTTAGTTTACAAGATATAACGGTCAGTCTTTACATTAACGAAGAGTCTTGTTTTGTGTTAGGGATAGTCACCTTCCAGTTTAATAATGCTAAGATATTATAGTAAGTACTACGGTTTTTATGTTAATTTTAAACGATGTACTCGTTCCTTCGTACTCTTTTACCAACTGTTAGTTTTTTAATATTAATAATAATCTTCGAATAGGTCTCCACTAAGTGTATGATTTCAATTATCTGATCATGAAATTTTACTGACACTGTTTATACTATTTATTTAACTCTTTTCTTATAAATTTTTATCTACTTTTGTTCTGAAGGTAACGTCTGGTCATCAATTCTGTGAAGATGGTGTTCCCCGTACCCAAGTTATGGACCAGTTCCTTGATTTTAGGGTGTACTGTACGTCTTGTCATTTAATTTTTTATTATTAAATTTTTTATTTTAATCCACTTTTATACTATATAAAACCTCTTCCGTTACCGTGGGGTGAGGTCATGAGAACGGACCTTTTAGGGTACCTACCTCCTCGGACCACCCGACATCAGGTACCCCAGCGATTTTCAGCCTGTACTGACTCGCTGAAGTGAAAGTGAAAAGTGAAAGTACGTAACCTCTTCCTGTACCGTTGGATGAGGTCATAAGAACGGATCTCTTAGGGTCCCTACCCCCTCGAACCACCCGACGACAGATACCCCAGTGTGTCTCAGCCTGTGCTGACTTCGCTGAATCGTCGTCGTCGTCGTCGTACTATATAAAATTGTCTCTTAATGTTAGATATTTTTCTTGACACGTGGGATCTTTATGTTTTATGTTATACTCTCAAATTCTTGAGTAACTTACTCAAATTGTCGTTTGATATGTGTCGTATTCTGTTACGTTCACTCGATCTTCCGACGGGTTCTCTTTTAGAGATTTAACTTATATATTTCTTCTTTTCTTTGGTCTTATCCTTACATTCTCCTTAAACCCTGTGTTATTTGTATGTATAGGAAACAACTATGGTCTACTAGTCCTCTCCTGTTCTTCCCGTTATAAACTTCTTTATTACCAATTTTTAGTCTTAAAGGACTATACTACTTTCTGTAGTTGGGTGTATAAGTTCTTCGAGTTACTTGGTGTCATCCTATTCGTTTTCCTTTTAGTATGGATCCGTATAATGTGAATTCAACACCTTTCGGTTTTTGTTTTTCTTAGAGTTTTCGTGAGTCTCACACTCCTGACCCGTACCTCACCTCACCATAACAACACGTCTCTTATTGTTATTTTTACTCTCGGATGAAGAGTTGTAACCGGTAATTTTTGTTTCTTCTTCTTCTTCTGTTATTTTACGGTAACAATGTTAAAGGTTTTTATTTTACGATTGGATTTTAAGATATGAACCGTTTTAAAGAAGGTTTTGTTTTCTTTTATCTGTAAGAGTCTCTTTACGTAATAGTCACGCGTGTATGTTGTTCTTTTTGTTTTCCTTAAAGAAGGCTAAATTCTTTCTACTAGGGTTTACCTTTTTTTCTACATATTTTAAACTTTTTGTTCTAATTACTTTGACGAGATTATACGTTTCTATCTTTTAATGTAGATTATGATGTCTTATACGTTGAAAAAAATTCACGTGTTCTTAATTGTGTGTCTTGTATAAGACCTGGAATTTCGTTCAGAGTTGTGTGAAGTCTCTAATTTCAATGTTTAATATGTTAGGGACTATTGGAATCTTAATTCAATCTGAGATTATAGATTTACAAATTTACAATTCGTTGTAATGACATGTATTAGGTATTGAAATCAAGGATATCTAGGTGTAGGATATCTAAATACAGATATTTTTGATAGTTTGGTACAAATCATTTTGAAATGATTCTTCTCTTTTGAAATCTTCAGTGTACTGAGAATCTCTTTAATTTAGGTATTAATTTAGTGATAGGTAGTTTTTTAAGATTCGGGTCTATAAAAATGGAGTCTCAAATTGATTGGTATATATATCTTATTGTGATTCTGTTGTGTTTAATAAAGTTCTTTTCCCCCTTTTACCGTTACTAAAAGTGTTTCCTCAAAAATTTAAAATACTGTAAATATTCTCTGTTTGGCATCTAAGAAAATTTATTTTTTGCGACTTCCATTACTATATCGACGTTCTATTCTTTGTTTTTCTGTACGAACACTTATAATTAATTTTATTTCGACCATATCGATATTATAGATTCGTCTAAAATTCTATATTTCGTAAATGTCTCTATTTTCTATAAAATGTTGTTTTGAGTTAGGTGTTACTGAAAAATTTCTATTAAGATTTACACATAGACTTTTTATTGTATCGAAGGTTTATGTCATTCCTTCGGTTTTTGCGTGTCCTGAGTTTATTTTTGGATAACAATACGACCTCTGAGATTCGTGTGAAGGACGTCATTGAATATCTAGATAGTCTTTTTCTTAGTCATCCTTATACAAAAATACTACTTAGTAAGATACTAAGGTTTAGTCATCCTTAAACCTTAGTAATGGTTTACTACTAATGGGACTGACTCCTTACCTGACAGTGTCTTTACCTGTAAGTGTCTTTGTCCATGGGTTTTATGTTCGTGGTATTACAAAAATAGTTTTGTCTACTGGGTGAGTCGACTAAAATTTTCGACCAAATAGGTCCTAATTTTAATATGAAATTGAAGTCCTCGCAATTTGATTTTAGTTTTGGTTTTTCTATTTTATAAAGGTTTATAAGTCTTTGATTACTTTGATAAGATTTATTACTAGTTGTTTAACTTTGAATTTATATAAAATGACCGTGTTATTTATACGGTGTATAACTTAAAATACCTATTTCAATTTCATTATGATCTACCTGTGATTTTGGAAAGTACGTACGTGTATGTTCTTTTGATTATTTTAAAGTTTTAGTTAATAGATTCATAGATAGTTTTCTCCAATCCTCCCCTTTTTCGTTCAATTTGGTCTTCTTATCTTTTTATTGTTTTTTATTCCCGTCTTAATTATTGTGTACGTTGTTAACGTTATCTTTTTGTTAGTTGTTCAGAGACTACCCGACTTATTACCGGAGATTTATATTTTATAGACCCAGAAATAGGGACGTTGGAAACCTACAATGGAGTACGCTGCTTTCCCTGACATCTCCACTGTTTTAATTCCTAGAATTCTTACCGTCTAATAAGAGTTAATAAACCCATTTGGGACATACATTAGTGTTCACAAAGTATTCTCCTTCCGTTTCTTTATAGACTGATGTCTCTGTCTTCCATTACTCTGTTGACTTTGGTTCTACTATATGAACCCGATACTTCTATCTCCTTTCCGGTGTTTGGTTCCTTCCGTGATGGTGTTGAGATCTGTGACCTTTTCCGTTCCATTACCTAATAGGGGGTACTGGTGGTCGCACTCACGTCTGATTGACTTTGGTAATTAAGACCGGGTCACTTTCACTGAAACCTATACACCGAAGGTCTTGACATTCTCTTACGACAACACAACAGAATTCGGTGATTCAAACATCATGAAACAATGTACCGTTATCCTTTGGTTATGTTTTCAGTTTCAAACCGAAAACCCCTTTTTATTTTATTAACAAATTGGGACTTGTTCTGTAAAATTTTTTACAACTCCCATTTTTTCTTATAATCATATTTAAATATGTATGATTTTTATATTAGTTCTCGAATACTGGTTTTAAACGGTTATTTAAACTTTAAAATCCACTTTACCTTTTAACGAACTTTTCATGTTGAATTTTTTACTTGTGTTCTTCTTTATCGTATAAAGTCATACGTTAAGTCAAGTCTGTGAGTCAGTACAGGTTGAGACGTTAGAGTACTTAAGTGAGGGCCTCAAGTGAGTTTGAGAACACGTAGCTCAACCACTACGGCAGGTCGGTAGAGTGGGAGACAGCAGGGGAAGAGGAGGACGGGGGTTAGGAGGGTCGTAGTCTCAGAAAAAGGTTACTCACTTGAGAAACGTACTCCACCGGTTTCATAACCTCAAAGTCGAAATCGTAGTAAGGAAGGTCCTGACTAGAGGAAATCTTACCTGACCAACCTAGAGGAACGTCAGGCTCCCTGAGAGTTCTCAGAAGAGGTCGTGGTGTTAAGTTTTCGTAGTTAAGAAGTCGTGAGTCGAAAGAAGTGTCAGGTTGAGAGTGTACGTATGTACTGGTGACCTTTTTGGTGTCGGAACTGATCTGCCTGAAAACAACGGTTTCATTAGCCAGAGACGAAAGATTATACGATAATGATTTAGATAAAATTTTTAACTTATTCAAAAATTTTGAGAAAGATGTCTGTTTAGAGGTCGAGTCTGTCGAAGCCACGATCAGAAAATTTGAAAATTCTTTATCGTGGTTAGAATGTGGTTAGAAGGGTCTTTTTTCTCTTGTCAAAAACTTTGGTCAAATTAGTACTACGGTATTGGGCTACTTCGATAAATTTCTTCCCCCTTTATTCGGATTAATAATACTTATAACTATGTTATTAAGATTTTTTATAAGGTCGTCTACTTTAGATCGTTATATAATTTTTCTTTTCGTGTAGTGTTTGTCCGACAAAAAGGGGGATCCTTACGTGCCAAGTCAAGTCAAGTCTAGTCAGTGAGTCAGTACAAGTTGAGAAACGCTGAGGTACTTAACGTCGTGAGGTCCGGAGGGACAAGTAGTGGTCGAGGGCCTCAAGTGAGTTTGAGTACAGGTAGTTCAACCACTACGGTAGGTCGGTAGAGTAGGAGACAACAGGTGAAGAGGACGGGGGTTAGGGAGGGTCGTAGTCTCAGAAACGGTTACTCAATTGAGAAGTGTCCTCCACCGGTCTGATGACCTCAAAGTCGAAGTCGTAGCCAGGAAGGTTACTTGTGTGTCCTGACTAGAGGAAATCCTACCTGACCAACCTAGAGGAATGTCAGGTTCCCTGAGAGGTTCTCAGAAGAGGTTATAGTGTCAAGTTTTCGTAGTTAAAAAGTCGTGAGTCGAAAGAAGTGTCAGGTTTAAAGTGTAGGTATGTACTGGTGTCCTTTTTGGTGTCGGAACTGATCTACCTGGAAACAACCGTTTCATTACAGAGGCGAAAGGTTATACGATAGATCCAACCAGTATTGAAAAGAAGGTTCCTCATTCGTAGAAATTAAAGTACCGACGTCAGTGGTAGACGTCACTAAAACCTCGGGGAGGTTTTTTCAGACGGTGACAAAGGGGTAGATAAAGGGTACTTCACTACTCTGGTCTAAGGTACTAGAAGTAAAGGCCTTACAACTCGTACTTCGGTTGAAAAAGTGAGAGGAGAAAGTGAAAGTAGTTCTCCGAAAAATCAAGGAGAAGTGAAAGACGGTATTCCCACCACAGTAGACGTATAGACTCCAATAACTATAAAGAGGGTCGTTAGAATTAAAAAAAGGGGGTCGTTAGAACTAAGATCGAACACGAAGAAAGTCAGGTCGCAAAGAGTACTACATGAGACGTATCTTCAATTTATTCGTCCCACTGTTATATGTCGGAACTGTATGAGGAAAAGGATAAACCTCTTTCAGACAACAAGGTACAAGTCAAGATTGACAACGAAGGACTGGACGTATGTCTAAAGAGTTCTCCGTCCAGTCCACCAGACCATAAGGGTAGAGAAAGTCTTAAAAGGTGTCAAATAACACTAGGTATGTCAGTTTCCGAAACCGTATGAGTTATTTCGTCTTTGTCTACACAAAGACCTTGAGAGACCGAAAAAGGTACTAGGTCGTCTACAACCGTTAAACTAGAGACCAAGGAGACGGAAAAGATTTTGGTCGAACTTGTAGTCCGTCAAACGCCAAGTATATAACGACTTCGGACCGAATCTCTTAAAACTCGTAATGAAATGATCGTACACTCTACTCACGTTAACACGCCATCAAACTCGTAAGAAACCGTAACGGAAAGAAACCCTAACCTTACTTTTGCCTGGAAAAGGTCAGGACACCGGTGACGACTCAAAAGGTTTGAACGACCGTATACCTCACGTCGTGAAAGTGTCGTAGTAGAAAGTCCTAAACTTTATCGAGTTGACCTTACGGTAGTGGAGGTGATCGAAACAAGTATTACTACGAAAGATTCCGGGTGAACTGAAGTGTAAGGTCCCACAGACCGAGATCCCGTTACCAGTGTGATAACACTAATAGACCCAGCACTTCTAGAAAAAACATGTCAAGAAGACACATAAGAACGGTAGAGAAGAATTATAGAAGACGAAGACAATCCAGGGCTAGAAAGACAGAAAATAGCTCAGGTAGAAACGTACTTTATAAGGTAACCATAGAGATTAAAAGAACTTCTCTAGAGATCAGAAAGGTTAAGACAACAAAAGGAGATAAAGAAACGTAACTAGCGACTCCTTCCGAAAGAATAGAGAAGAACGATAAGAAACCTTGAGACGTAAGTCTACGAATATAGAAAGTGGAGTAATTATCGTACTTTTAATTTTTGAGTAGAAATATGAGTTGTCTTTGTGTTTGTCGGTCTCTATTATTCTATTAGATCTTATTAATACTTTCAGAACTTGAAGTGTACTCGTTCTTCTGATATGTGGAAATCATCATCTTCAACACCATAATGAGGTTTCTGTCTGTGTGTCCGAACATCCTGTTTTATGTCTCTGGTCTTTTGTAAGTATTTGTATAGGTGTATATGTGTCATAGAACTAAATATATTGTCCATTATCTCGGATATATGTTGGTACGTCACTTTTCTTAATATAAAAGTTAATAACCACGGTTCAGTTTCACTTTTATAATTTTATACTTCGGACTAAGTATATGGATAACACTTTTTATTTTGTTATTTCGGAGATTTTGAATTGTATCCTATGATATAACGAGTCGAAAAGAGGTATCCTTTGCTTTTCGGGTTGACATTTCCTTTTCTACTTATTTAACCTGACACAATTTTTATTCTTCAAGTAACATACATTTCGGTGGTAATTCTCTGGTTTTAATATTCGTTATACTATCTTCTTATATAGACTTTATGTGTATAGATTATATATAGGACTTAAGTCAAGTAGTTTCATTAGGGACATAAGTAATTTTTTTTTTTTTCCGTTTTTGTCTTTTTACCCGTTCATCGAACTTACCTGTGAAGTGTTTACATTTGTAGTTTTACTGGTTATTAGTAGGTTTCTTTTGAAGTAATAAGTAGACTCTTTTTATTTAATTATGGTGTCACTTAAAGATGACATATAGGAAGTCTTATCGATGTTAATCTTTGGTGACTATTAAGTTTCATTACTACTCGAAACATTTTGACCTCGAAAGTGTGAGACGACTACCGTAGACGGGTAACCATATCGATGAAACCTTTTGATTGACCACCACAGATCAACTTATGTGTGCGGTGTACCAGGGTATCGAGTAAAAGTCCATATACTCTTTACGTATATATACATGTGGGTTTCCGTACATGATCTCATTGGTCTATGTGTCTATAAGTTTATGTATTCTATTATTATTTGTCGAAATTATTACTTATTTTATAACGATATATGTTGGTGTAACCACTTAAAGTATTCGTATTACGACGCTTTCAAAGAATCTGTCTTCTTATGGGTTATCTACTGAGAATATGTTTTAAGTTTATATCCGTCTAAACCTCCAAATTCCCGAAGGGAACACCGAGTCGACCATTTCTTAGGCGGTAGTTACACCCTCTGGATTCAAGTTAAGGACCCAAGCCTTTTAGGGGACCTCTTCCCTTTCCGATGGGTGAGGTCATAAGACCGGACCTCTTAAGGTACCTGACATATCATGTACCCCAGTATTTCTCAGCCTGTACTGACTCGCTGAAAGTGAAAGTGAAGTCTCCAAATCTTTATACATTAATATAGATCTTATGTCACCGATGTAAACCCGAACTCCCGTTACTATACCACCCCGTACATCCTCCGTAGACCCCGGTGACGATAATGACATAAAGAACTAACACAACACGAGTATACTTACAAAGGAAAGTACTCTTAATTAACTCAACATTCTTAAGTTACTCGGTAATTAAAAAACATGTCACATATACAAGATGACGTTTTTTATAAATGGAATTCACTTCTCTTTTTATTATACGGAAATACTATAGATTAAACCTTTTACAATTAAGAGTACTACACGTGATAGAACTTGAATGATAAGGTAAATAAGTAAACTACGTATAAATATATCGTGGACTTTTAGTATCAATCTGAAAAGAGGAACAATGATTTATAAGAGACTTTACATAAAATTACTGATGTTTTATATAGTTTCATACATACTAAAATATCTTATAAATGAGAAAAAAGTTCGATGACTCGTAGACGTAGTAAATTTTAAAACGTGACAATATTTATAGTAATTCTACTCATAGAAACATACAATTAAAGACTATTGGTGTTTTTATATGTAAACGACCCGGAGTCCCCGTACTCGTAAAAAAGGGTATAATAACATGTCTTTTATACATAACGAAAGGTCAGAGTGTCTGAAAGTTATCAAAAAGGTGTCTCCAATGTTTTGTCACTGTAAGTACCTCACCTTACGTAAAAGATTTATGGAAATGTATCCCTAGGATCCTTTCCCATCGGTAATAAGAAGTAACACACTATAATTTTAATCGGGTGTAAGGGTTAAACGTAGGTACCCGTCTTTTTGTAAAATTAAATATATCGAACGTAGTTCCTTGTCAGTATCATGTTCACTGGGTAAGACATCTTTTCGTGTACTTAACATTCCTTTCGGTCCCGGTAAAATTCGGGTCGGAACGGTGAAAGATAGGTAAACTCAACCATTCACTAAAGTCGATAGACTCGGAATTAAAGATGGAGACATTTTCTACTACTAGTATTTATGATAAGTCCTAACGATACTTGTGATCCACTATATAAGTTTTTCGGATCGTAACACAGACCTTGTTAATAAGTTATTCACAAAAAAAAAGGAGAAGAGTTAATACCGTACGAAAGTGAATAGGTATTATTACCCAGTTTACCGTATCTATTAAGATTTTGAAATATAGTGTGGTCTGAAAAATGCTGACTACTATTTTATATTTCCTCGACTAAATAAAGTCGAAGAGGTGGATAAAGACGGGAGGATCGGTTTCATTCCTTTGACCTATTGTGTTTACCGTCTTAGTTAGATATTTATTAATTCTCGACCAGAACCCAGAATAAAATACTAGTTTTTAGACTTAGTAATACTTTAATTTTCAGGGAAACGTTCAACACAATAGTAAACCGGAAATTATTCATTGAAAGTTTACAGAACGAAAAACATTTTTTTTTTTTAGTATAGTATCCAATCTTTTCCCAAGACGACTCACTAAAAAAAAAGGTATACTCGTGATAGTAATTCTGTTAATAGTGACTAGTGGAAAATTACTATAAAGTTTTGGTGAACTTTTTAAAAAATTTCCCAGTGTATTTCGATGTATTGAATATTTCGACTTGTCGTGTTTACCCTGAAAACGTAAACAAGTCTGTACATGGTCCAAAATCAAGGATGTCCGAGTGTCTGCCAAAAGAGGAATCGTCAAACGGTTTACATAAAATCTTACAGGTTTTAAATTTTACAACTACATACACTTGGTTGATGTATTACTTTCTTAGGTACATGGTAATTTTACTATTACACTTAGTGAGGAGTCAAGGGAGTTTATACGATTCACGTTTATTGATCTGTGGTGCCTCTCCTAGTCTTTCCATTTGTCCATAATAAAACTCACTTTTTCGATTCGTCTGAATGCGTCAGTTGTACTTAAACAACAAAAAAATTTTCTCCTAAGAAGAAAAGGAAAAACAACGTTTATAGTTTAATACTGGTACCTTATACATATTGTTCGATGTTACGTTGAGGACTAATAAGTCTCGGATTAGTGTCAAACACAAAATAGGGTCGGTAAACGAAGATGAGAAGGACGGCCGACGGACGGAAAACGGTAAAGTGACGAACAATCAGAAACCGGTCTCATAGGGTCTTTTTTTTCCGTTTAATTTTTTTTTTTTTTTTTTCTCCACCCCCTTCCGTCAGGTTTGGTAAACTTGAAGAAGGTCAAAACAGACTTCAAAGACCTCCTTCTCCCTCATACGTCCAAGTGTTTTCTAAGAATCTAATAGAAATTGAAGAGAATATAAAAGGGTTTGTATGTGTGTGTATGGGAAAATAATTATAACATCTCTATTATTGAAATACCTAAAAAGACGGGAAGTCTTTCCTTCTAACAATAAACAAGACTCTTTTTCTTCTCCTCAGATAGTATAAAACTGAAACACATGTTTTTCGGTCTTATAAAACACGACTCTTAACCACAAGACCATTGGTTAAGGATACACACAACTCTTAATCACAAGACCATTGGTTAAGCACACACACACACAGACACACACACACACACATATTCCCCACGAAGAGATATGGTTGTTCGTTATGAGGAGACCCCTAGACTCTTAAGTAAAGACTGTGATGGAAGGTTCTCGAAGGAACAGAAGAGGTTCGAACAGTAACAGGGATTTAGAGGGTTCACAAGTGGTTGGATCTTCGAGAAGTTTTAGACAGGAAACCCCAAAAACGTCTCCGAAGTAATGTGACCGTGTTAACGAACTCAGTAACCGGTGACTGTAACTAGGTCGGGGAGAGGGGAAAGGTTGCTAGTCCTCCGTACTTTGATTTTAGTGTTTTAACCCCTGAAGGGACCGTCAAGTCACCGATTCTGAAGTTCGAGGGTTACGTCCCCCGGACTTAGGGACCAGTCCCTTGATATAGGGTGTACGGTGTTGATTCTGGGTCTCTCGGTTTATTTATTTTATTGATTAATTTTTGTTTAGTGTCTCACCCAAGGAAACCACTGGTCGGAGGTAAGGTTTTCGTCGGAGTCATTACATTGTTTTGTGTGTAAATAGAGAGAGTAATGAATTCTTTAAAGTTCCCAAAATCTTCGAGAGACGGTGTTTCACCTACTTCTGGTTTACGTCTAAAGTATAACATTCGACGTTGTAGTGTACGGGACCTTCGTTTACCAATGACAATCAAGACGTCAGTGACTTTATGTGACGTACAAAGGACTGATGAAATCCTAAGTAGAAGAAGTATACATTTTTGTTAATGATAAGTAATGGGATAGATGGAGAGTCCTCAGTAAGTACTGACCAATTCAATTACCTTCATTTACACGAAACTTTTTGATTGAATTTCTGGGGTATTTCCTTTTTCCTTTCACTTCAGTGAGTCAGTACAGACTGAGAAACGTTGGGGTACCTGACATCGGATGGACTGAGGAGACAGGTACCCTAAAAGGTCCGTTCTATGACCTCACCCAACGGTAAAGGAAGAGATCCCTTTCTGACACCTTGACGGTGTATAATGTCCTCTGATTCTAGAACGTCCCCAAAAGGGTCACCGAGTCACCCTCTCTTACGGACGGACGGTCCTCTACCTCTCTGTTCCCAAGCTAAGGACCCAGTCCTTTTGGAGGACCTCTTCCTTGAGTGTCGGATGAGGTTATAAGAACGGATCTTATTAGTGGACCTGTCTCCTCGACCCGTCCGATGTCTGGTACCCTAACGTTTCTCAGTCTGTACTGACTCACTAACTCGTGTATGTTTTCTGCAATGTGGGAGACACGACACCCTAGGACTTAACCTAGGAACCTTTTTGTTTACTTTTTATTAAAATTAATTTTGTTTTATTACTTTACACTTATCAGACGTCGAATAAGTTATCCTAATGTGGTTACAATTAGAGAATCAAAAGTACTCTGTAATTGTAAACCTTATTGACTGAAAAGACATTCAGATTTGACACCACCACCTCTTCTGAGAACTCTCAGGGAACCTGACGTTCCTCTAGGTTGGTCAAGTAAGATTTCCTCTAGTCGGGATCCACAAGAAACCTTTCTTACTACGACTTTGACTTTGAGGTCATGAAACCGGTGGAGTACACTTCTCAACTGAGTAACCTTTTCTGAGACTACGACCCTCCCTAACCCCCGTCCTCCTCTTCCCCTGCTGTCTCTTACTCTACCGACCTACTGTAGTGGCTGAGCTACCTGCACTCAAACTCACTTGAGGTCCCCAACCACTACCTGTCCCTCCGGACCGCACGACGTTAAGTACCGTAGTGTTTCACAGCCTGTGCCGACTCGCTGACTTGACTTGACTTTAAATGAAGTTGATTTTTGAAATTTTTAATGAGACTCATAAGTCCTTCGTGTAGTAGGACAGTCAGTTCGTCCCGACTTGTAGTGAAGGTTAATAACTGGTTAATAAAACAAATATACTGTGTGTGATCCCTCTTTACTTACAATTTCCTATTACAACAGAGTAAGAACATGATGGACTGTGATTACTAGAAACCGTTAGACTAAACCCATAAAGATCGTCTACGACCCGTAGGGACCATCGATTTACAATTTCTTAGACGGGCGGCTACATCCTCTACACCTAAGATAGGGACCGGTCCCTTCTATGGGACTCCCTACTTTCTCATTGGGTGAGATCATAAGAACGGACCTTTTGGGGTACCTGTTTCCTCGGACTGCCCGATGTCAAGTCCTCCAGCGTTTCTCAGTCTGTACTGAATCGTTGACTCTTTGTTCTTGTCATTTACGATTCTAAAGTGAGACTGTGAATGTTTTTACAGGCTTACGATGAACCGGTATCCTTATCATAATTGAATCAGATCGACGAGAAGAACTATACTTTCTGTCCTTACTTAATGTCGAGACTTTATTTTGGGTTATTATACAAGTAAATGAAACTAAAATTTACTTCTTTTATAGTTGATAAATTTCTATTTTTTGATAAATAGGTCTACCTACCTATAAGAGTCGTTATTTAAACAAATATTTTCAGTCACGATGATTGTAAAGAAATTTGTACTAGTCTGGTCGACGTCAAAAAAAATTAGTTATATAAGAGTGTAAGTCAGTAACGTCTCAAATAGAGAAACGGTTCTATACCCCTTGTTATGTCAACAATATAAAACAGCTGAGTCAAGAAAGGGTATGAACTAGAAAATTCATTCGAAAAAAAAAAAAAAAAATTCTATTGAGACACCTGAGACATTTTATCTTGTGACTTCTTCTGTATGTTTTCTGTACACTGGAGTTGTCGAGGGAAATAATAAACCTTCGTATATAAAAAGTGTTTTCAAAATTCCCGTTCTGTAAAAAGGAATCAAAAATTGGTTCAAAATATGAACGTAGTACTCACGTAAAAGGGGGAACCGAGTTTGAGGTATACTTTAAATTAAACTACCAGGGACATTTTGTACGTCGAAACACTGATGAAATGGTTAAAGACAGAAGAGTCATCTATCTTTGGTTCTTTATCATAGAATGGTCGGTCTTCCTAAACCCCTACCTGTATTAATTCTCAAATTCCAGAGATGGTAGATAAGTGGATATCTAAAAATTTCTTTTACACTAAACAACTCAAATAGTCCTATAGGTTTTGTCCGATACAGAAGACTTAAAATGTTCGTAAAGTGTTCAAAAGGGTAAACCTTAGTTACCGTCGTGTCTTGATGACCGTTCATCTGTTCACAGATGAAAGTAAAGGGAAGAAAGTAGGAAAGAAATACCTTTATCTTGGTGACAACCAAAAATACGAAAAAAAAAAAGACCTGACGAAACTCAATCTGTATTTAGTCTTAAACAATCATCGTTACTTAGAGACTATGAGATTATTGGTTATGTCGTCGTTACTAGTTTAACGTAAGTTTAGGAAATATGTTTCTTCAAGTATATTCTCTCGTTTTCATGTCTCTCGTCCTCATTATTTTTTACGGATCTTAAAGAGTCGTTCCATACAAAACCCTCAGTATCATTTATAAACTATTTCCATTTTGTGGGGAATAGTTTATAAGCGATAAGGTATAATTCGATTTCGTACATTTCGTATACATTTCGTGTTTTAATAATTTACGATCATTAGTTAATATATTTAGTCGTTTCTTCTTAAATAAATTTACATTAAATAATTTTTCTATTTTAAAAGATATCGAATTTAGACGGGATACCTGATATTGAATCGTAAGTGAATCTAGTACTTGTACATTCTAATTTTTTATTATATAGTTATCATTCTCGTGTTAATACATAATTCACTTATGATGTATAGTCACCGATAAGACAGTCCAAGAAGTCCAAGGGTTTAGAAGTGTCATTGAATCCGTTCAAGTCATAACGGAGGTAAAATGTTTACTTCTTTTACTCGGAGACTTAAATTCACTAAACAGGTTTCGGTGTTTTAATCACTAACCGAAGGGTTAGTAATACGAAGATGAAAGTGTTCGAGTCAGAGGCTTTTCGAAGAACTCTTGAGTACCCTTTTTTTGTAGAATCCAAGGATAGTTCCATACAGATTTGACTACCGGACGTTATAAAAGTCGACGTTTTGAATTCAAGTTGTAGGTGCAAGACTCCTTCATTTTCTAAGTCAAGTCAAGTTAATGAGTCAGCACAGGTTGAGAAACACTGGGGTTCTTAGTGTCGTACGGTCCGGAGGGACAGGTAGTGGTAGAGGGCCTCAAGTGAGTTTTGAGTACAGGTAGTTCAGCCACTACGAAGTCTTCATTTAAAGATATTGGACGAGGAGAATGAGAAAGGGTTGTCAGTTCGTGGAAACGACTAGTGGACTTAGTGGGATCCGGAGGGGTTCAAACCTCATGTTTACTACGGCGTAAATATCTTTACGAATCCTTAGTCACCGAATAACGTGAAAGGTCGGGGGAATTTTTCTTTGGATTTAGAAAGCCCAAAAGAGTCCAAGTGTTCACGAGTCTACCTGTAAGTACGGGGTGCAGGTGGACACAACAGACACAGGATTTAGTCGTACGACCGGACAATCCGTACCAGTCCGAGGTGAGAGTCAATCATCAGTTAGTTACAACGACACTACGGTCTTTATTTGAAATCACACTTCTCTTAATCTCCTGACTCCGAACTCTCCCTTACTAAGAAAGATAAGACACTATATGACACAATAAAGTAGAGACTTAATCGTTCAAATAAGGATCTTAGAGTTTTGAACAGAGACTTGTGATATGGAAATCCAAGTCCAATAATTGAGGAGGGTAACGTCTATAATTTCCCTCTCCGGATTCTACCCTGTAAGAAGGGATAAGAGGGAGTAATGACATGAGTCGTGGGAGAGTGTCACGACTTCTTCCCAAAAAAACAAAAAACAAACAAACAAACAAAACTCGAATTGTGTGTGTGTGTAGTTTAATGTGTAGTTTAATTTAAGGATCTTACTAATGATCAAGATATTAATCTGTTTAAGATGTAACGTCAAACTCCAGTAGTACTCATGAGACTATAGTAGGAGTTTGACCTGTCGGAGATGAAGAGAAAGTTTTGGTGACACTTGAGAAAGGACTAAAGACGTTCGTGTCAACCAGTCAGATACAGGAAACAAAAAACAAAAAAAAAAAAGTCTCTGAGTGAACCCATATTAGAGTTATAGTTATGTACACTCTTTCTCAATCTTTATCTTGACCCGTTTCTCTCTTCGACTCCATACTTCATTAGTGTTGTTTCAGGAGTCGGTTAGGGTACTCCCCAGAACTCCGAAACTACCAAGTGACAACATGGCTTTAACGAGGTGTGTAGAAGTTTGGTAACTTCCGTTCAACTGGGTTCTAATCTATATTCGTATCTGTTTTGTTTAAAGATGTTGTTTCCAATAAATTTTTTTGTCCTGAATTGACTATTCACGTCAAGTCAACTCAAGTCAGCGAGTCAACACAGGCTGAGAGACGTTGGGGTACTTAGTGTCGTGTGGTCCGGAGCGACAGGTAGTGGTTGTGGGCCTCAAGTGAGTCTAAGTGTGGGTAACTTAGTTACTACTTTAGGTCGTTAGAGTGGGAGACAGCAGGGGAAGAGGAGGACGGGGGTTAGGGAGGGTTGTAGTTTCAGAAAAGGTTACTCGGTTGAGAAGCGTACTCCACCGGTTTCATGACCTCGAAGTCGAAGTCGTAGTAAGGAAGGTTTCTTTAGGGTCCCAACTAGAGGAAGTCTTACCTGACCAACCTAGAGGAACGTCAGGTTCCCTGAGAGTTCTCAGAAGAGGTTGTGGTGTCAAGTTTTCGTAGTTAAGAAGCCACGAGTCGGAAGAAGTGTCATGTTGAGAGTGTAGGTATGTACTGACGACCTTTTTGTTATCGGAACTGATCTACCTGGAATCAGCCGTTTCATTACAGAGACGAAAACTTATACGATAGATGAAACCAGTATTGAAAAGAAAGTTCCTCATTCACAGAAAATTAGAGTACCGACGTCAGTTGTAGACGTCACTAAACCCTGGGGGGCTTTTATCTCAGACTGTGACAAAGGTGACAAAGGGGTAGATAAACGGTACTTCACTACCCTGACTTACGGTACTAGAAGCAAAAGACTTACAACTCGAAATTCGGTTGAAAAAGAGAGGAGAAAGCGAAAGTGGTTCTCCGAAAAATCAGGGAGAAGTGAATGACGGTATTTCCACCACAGTAGACGTATAGACTCAAATAACTGTAAAGAGGGTCGTTAGAACTAAGGTCGAACATAAAGAAGGTCAGGTCGTAAAGAGTACTCCATGTGACGTATATTCAATTTATTCGCCCCACTGTTATATGTCGGAATTACATGAGGAAAAGGATAAACCTTGGTCAGACAACAAGGTACAGGTCAAGAAAAAAAAAAAAAAAAAAAAATCTTGGGAAACACCATCCTTGACAAAAAAAAAAAAATTAAAAAAAAAAAAAAAAAAAATTAAAATTTTAGAAATTAAGAATGTACGCAAGGGTTTGTACTTGGGGGGAGGGTGGAGGGAGGGGTGTTGTAGAGAGACCCAGTAGGGGTACGTGGTCGGGGTTCGTACGACGTGGGGGAAACTTTGATAGATATAAGAGATATAGTAGAAACTAAACTTGCTGAATGAATTCCTAGACAAAGGAAATTGTTTAAGACTCGAGGAACTTCAATATTTAGTAAAGAGTAAGTTGATCGTCTCACGATTGTAGGGATAGTGTCAGGGACCTACTTATTTTACTTACTTGCTTCATTAAGTAATATCTTCGGGGATTTGTTGTTGTTGTTCCTTTAACCAGAACTATAAGTGAAATTTTAACACTTGAAAAAAGGATCTTATCAATTATCTTTTAAACTTTAAAACCAAGACTGTGCGAGTAACTCTGGATTGTCTTATCTTAACTTGAACAATTGGATTCCCGTTTCAACTTAAACAGTAACAACAAACCAGAGCTTTAGTACATGTTGTGAAAATTCTGGGGTACCTGATATCAAAGGGTCCGAGGAGACAGGTGTCCTAAAGGACCCGTTCTTATGACCTCACCCAACGGTAAAGGAAGAGGTCCCCTAGAAGGGTTGGGTCCCTAGTTTGAGCACGGAGAACGGAACCGTCCGTCCAAGAAATAGTGACTCGGTGATCCCTTAGGGTTTCGACTGAATGTCATATTGTTCTAATTTTGTTGTATGATACCTTTAAGTCTTTTTCCTCACTGTTGAAGACTAAGTTCTTTTAAAGAGTCTTTTCCATCTGGATCTCGATACGAAGAGTTCACGTCTTCTTCCTGTAAGATTCCTTCCGATTTTGATCTCGTTTTCGGGTCTCTAACCACGCATACACCTCATTGGTTCTTTGTTGTTTGTCTGGTTTTATCGACGATAAATCCCATACACCGAACCCACACCTCTTTCTTCTACCGGATCTTTCACTACTATCTTTGTACTCTTTCCTGTCAACATCTTTCGTAACTAATTTAGTAAAGATAATAAATATATAGTTCCTCTCATACATTTTTTGGAAACCAAAAATTCCTCTTACTGGAAATAAAGTCTTTCCATTATATCGTCACATGTCGAGAGTTGTTTCTACATATGTGACTATTATTTATATTACAATCACTGAGAAAATGAGACTCCGTGTGAGTAGTAGATAAGTAGCGGGGATTCCGTCGATTATAGTTTTTCCTCAGAGACTCAAGGAGGAAGCGTTCTAGGTAAACCTTTTTAACCAATGAATTAGAAATAAACGAGTTGACGAAATAGGTTGAGACCTTCCGTTTCAAATTGTTTATTGTATCTATTCAGAATAAACTAAAATTTAGTTTAGTGATTAGAAATGGAGAAGTAGGTGACTTTACCTCTTTATTAGTTGTTATAAGAAGTTTTTTTCAATAGAAAGGTTAAAATCAGGGACGAAAGGAAACGAATAGAGGTTCTCCTCTACCAGTATTTTTCCTAATACACTTTCTGCATGTATTCTTCATCAGATTCTTAGGTCCAGTTTTAATTATTCCAGACCTCATTCAGTAATCCTCTCTTTTCTTTCTTTTTATGTCACTTTGAAAGTGAAGTCAAGTCAACGAGTCAGCACAGACTGAGAAACACTGGGGTACTTAACGTCGTGCAGTCCGGAGGGACAGGTATTAGTTGAGGACCTCAAGTGAGTCTGAGTGCAGGTAGCTCAGGCACTACGGTAGGTCGGTAGAGTAGAAGCCAGCAGGGGAAGAGGAGGACGGGGGTTAGGGAGGGTCGTAGTCTCAGAAAAGGTTATTCAGTTGAGAAGTGTACTCCACCGGTTTCATGACCTCAAAGTCGAAATGGTAGTAAGGAAGGTTTCTTTAGGGTCCCGACTAGAGGAAGTCTTACCTGACCAACCCAGAGGAACGTCAGGTTCCCTGAGAGTTCTCAGAAGAGGTTGTGGTGTCAAGTTTTCGTAGTTAAGAAGCCGCGATTCGAAAGAAGTGTCAGGTTGAGAGTGTAGGTATGCACTGGTGTCCTTTTTGGTATCGGAACTGATCTGCCTGGAATCAGCCGTTTCATTACAGAAATCTACACTCGATTATTCTAACCAATTCTAACTATAATTAATACTTTCACTCGACTTAGATTTTACAGACTATTTTGACGGTTTTCGTTTCTCTCTATTCACACACTGATATAAAAATGTATGGTCTTCTAAACATCTCTTACTTCCTTAAATTCTAAATGATCTCTTCTTTGTTTGATCCTCTCATCGTCTTCAAAACGTTTCTGCCATTATTTATATTAGTGTACAATCTCTCTCTCTAGGAGGTTCTATTCGTGACTCTTCCCTTCATGAGCAAAATGGGTCTTGGCACTACGAGAAACACTGAGTACCAGTCAAGTGTCAGTACGGTGTTGTGAGGATTAACGAAGAACACCAGGTGGTGATGATTAAGTAAAAGATTTGAGTAGGAATTAGGTTTTAGTAGTTGGTACAGGAATGATCCTGTAGCGATCGTAGTATTTATAATAGTACAGTTCGCAAGGACGTTTTTAATTTATGGTCAAAGATCAATAAGAGGAAGACTTACTGAAGAAGTTTTTTCTTATACTTCCCCGTCTTTCTATACAGGGAAAATTTACAAGATAGTGTGTACACATGTATAAGAATGATCAGAAACCACATCTTCTCCTTCTACGATTTTTATTTTTATTTTTGGAGATCGACCCGTGATAAAAAAGTATACACGGAAATGAGTGTTTAGTGGGTAGTAAGGGGAATAAGAGGGAATCAGGGAACGTCGAGTTCACAGGGGTCTCTAGTAACCTTTAGAGTTGTGTTCGTTTTTCTCTCCATTGAGAATGTAACCACCCTCATTTCTTGTTTTAATCTACGGACCATACTGACAAGTAAAACCCGATCGTTCCAGTGACTCTTGTGATCCAGAACGAGGCCAACCGTGGTCGACTCATCCGTTCGTTGTATTTGAAAACCCACTCTCATCTAGTCACAACTCGTCAGGGTCTCCTGCCCGTCGGCTTTCCGAGTCGATGTGATCTACTTATCGGTACCTGTATTGATTTATCCGTTGACACAAACAGTCGGAAGGGTCCTCTATGACTTTAATTACAAGATACCTGTTCGGGTGACTTGACAGTCATTTCGTCTACCTTCGGTCTCAAGGGTTTAAGGGGTTGGAAGTCAGACAATAAGAAACCTAGTCAATCTAGACTTTGAGACTCGACAGGTGTAGAGAACGGGTCCAAGTAGACTAAAGGTTCCCTTTTTTTTAAGAGTTTTCATTTAATTTTACCTTTGTAAACTACTTAAATTTATCTTAAAGACACCGGAAGACGAGGTTTGTATATACGTGGGGGAGTTTTAAAGGTAGAGAAAGTCGTGAAGTTACGAACAAATAATAAAAAGACCTACACTAATCAACCGAATTAGAATTATTAAGTAAACAGATCCTCCGTTATTTCAACCTTTTAAGAAAGGACTTAAAGTTACAATGTCTTTCTTGTAACGAGGAAACTGACCTTCCTTAACAAGGATAGGGGTTAGACTACTTTGATTCAGGACTATGACTACGAGACTTTATATCTGAGAAGAAGGACATTGTACTACACAAAAGAGTCATCAGTACATGTCCATACTCCCAATTTGGTATTTCTTCTGACTCTTAGTTTCTTGACTACGAAAGTTTAGTACTACGACCTCTTCTGAGAACTCTCAAGGAACCTGACGTTTCTCTAGTTTGGTCAGTTAGGATTTCATTTAGTTGGGAATTATAATTAACCTTCCTGACTACCAACTTCAAGGTTATAAAACCGGTGGACTACGTCTCAGTTGTGTAACCTTTTCTGAGCCTACGACCCTTTCTATCTTCCGTTTCCTCTTCCCCTACCGTCTCCTACTCTGCCAATCTATCGTAGTAGTTACGTTACCTGTACATAAACTTGAGGTCCTCTGGCATTTCTTGCCCCCTAGGACCACACGACGTCAGGTATAGCAGTGTTCTGTCTGTATTGAATCGTTGACTTGTTGTTGTCAGTCTATACTAGAAAGTCCTGTATGACTGAGAAGTCGATCTCTAGTGTCCTCTGGGTGATTGTGACTCCTGAGGTGACAATTTGACTTATAAAAATCTAAGAAACAGTAGAGATTCTATAACGATTCTTTAATAGAGTAACAAAAATGATTAGATATCATTAGTTATATTTATTTTATAAGAGATTTGATAAGAACTTTAGAAATCAAAATATTCATCATCTGAAAAATCTGGAATCTTTCGTTTATTTCCTTACTCATGAGAAAATCCGTCAAGTCAAGTCAGTGAGTCAGTACGGACTGAGAAACACTGGGGTACTTGGTGTCGTACGGTCCGGACGGACAGGTAGTGGTTGAGGGTCTCAGATGGGTTTGGGTACAGTAGGTCGGTAGAGTAGGAGACAGTAGGGGAAGAGGAGGACGGAAGTTAGAAAGGGTCGTAGTCCCAGAAAAGTTTACTCAGTCGAGAAACGTAGTCCATCGGTTTCATGACCTCAAAGTCAAAGTTGTAGTCAGGAAGGTTACGTCATCTCCATTGTTTATCTAAGATCCCTGATCTAAATCAATTGTCACACTGACTTCTTAGTACCCATCTCCAGGAATTATAACATGTCCTCCAGATCTTGTTTTGGTGGGGTTTCTTTTTCACAGTGTTTCTCAGTATGCACTGACCCGTTTATTGTTGTTGTTCAGAAAATCCCCTGTACTTATCTGTTTTGTCGAGGACTAACTCCTTATTTGTGTCTAAAGTTTTTGTCTCGTAGTGTATCCTTACCATGGAACCTTTTTATTATAAACCTTTCATTGTGTTTCAAAAGTCCAGTAGACCTTTAGTGGGTTCCTTTCAAGAAACGTCAAGAATCTCCTCCAGACAGTCTAAAATGCACTTAACAATCAAACTAGTTTACGTACAGGTGACTCAGTGACTACGGTAGGTTGGTAGAACAGGAGACAGCAAGGGAAGAGAAAGACGGAAGGTAGAAAGGGTCGTAGTCCCTGAAAAGGTTACTCAACCGAGAAGTTTACTCTACCGGTTTCATAACCTCGAAGTCAAAATCGTAGTCAGGAAGGTTATTTTATAAGTTCTGACTAAAGGAAATCCTAACTGACCAAAATGGAGGAAAGTCAGGTTCCACAAGAGTTCTCAGAAGAGGTAATAGTGTTAAACTTTCGTAGCTAAGAAGTCGTGAGCCGAAAGAAATACCAGGTTGAGAGTATAGGTATGTACTGATGACCTTTTTAGTATCGAAACTGATTTATGGAAACAGCTGTTTCATTACAGAGACGAAAAATTATACGACAGATCCAAACAGTATCGAAAAGAAAATTCCTCGTACATAGGAAAGTAAAGTACCGACGTCAGTGGTAGCCGTCACTAAAACCTCGGGTTCTTTTATTTTAGACATTGACAAAGGTAACAAAGGGGTAGATAGACGGTACTTCACTACCCTGGTCTACGGTACTAGAAACAAAAAACTTACAACTCAAAATTCAGTCAAAAAAGTGAAAGGACAAAGTGGAAATAGTTCAAGGAGAAACAAAAGACGGTATTCCCACCACAGTAGACGTGTAGACTCCAATAACTATAAAGAGGGACGTTACAACTAAGGTCGAACACGAAGTAGGTCGCGTCTTAAAACGTACTATCTGAGACGTATATTCAATTTATTCGTCCACTGTTATATGTCGGAACTACTTTAGGAGAGGTTTAAACCTTGGTCAGATACTAAGGTACAGGTCAAGATTCACAACGAAGAACTGGACGTATGTCCAAAGATTCCTCCGTCCATTCCACCAACCCATAAGGATATAGAAATTCTTAAAAGCTATTAAACAACACTAGGTGTGTCAGTTTCCGAAATCACAACAGTTAATTCGTCTTCATCTACAAAAAGACCTTAATAGAACGAAAAAGATACTAGGTTACCTACAACCGTTAAACCATAGACCAAGGAGAGTCAAGTCAAGTCAAGTCAGCGAGTCAGCACAGACTGAGAAACGTTGGGGTGCTTAGTGTCGTACGGTCCGGAGGGACAGGTAGTGGTTGAGGGTCTTAAGTGAGTCTGAGTACAGGTAGCTCAGACACTACGGTAGGTCGGTAGAGTAGGAGACAGCAGGGGAAGAGGAGGACGGGGGTTTGGGAGGGTCGTAGTCTCAGAAAAGGTTACTCAGTTGAGAGGCGTACACCACCGGTTTTATGACCTCGAAGTCGAAATCGTAGTAAGGAAGGTTTCTTTAGGGTCCCGACTAGAAGAAGTCTTACCTGACCAACCTAGAGGAACGTCAGGTTCCCTGAGAGTTCTCAGAAGAGGTTGTGGTGTCAAGTTTTCGTAGTTAAGAAACCGCGAGTCGGAAGAAGTGTCAGGTTGAGAGTGTAGGTATGTACTGTGTCTTTTTTGGTATCGGAACTGATCTGTCTGGTCTCAGCCGTTTCATTACATAGACAAAACTTATACGATAGATCCAACCAGTATTGAAAAGAAGGTTCCTCATTCATAGAAAATTAAAGTACCGACGTTAGTGGTAGACGTCACTAAAACATCGGGGCGTTTTATTTAAGACTGTGACAAAGGGGTAGATAAAGGGTACTTCACTACCCTGCTCTACGGTACTAGAAACAAAAGACTTACAACTCGAAATTCGGTTGAAAAAGCGAGAGGAGAAAGTTAAAGTAGTTCTCCCAAAAATCGAGGAGAAGTGAAAGACGGTATTCCCACCACAGTAGACGTATAGACTCCAATAACTATAAAGAGGGCCGTTAGAACTAAGGTCGAACACAAAGAAGGTCAGGTCGCAAAGAGTACTACATGAGACGTATCTTCAATTTATTCGTCCCACTGTTATATGTCGGAACTGTATGAGGAAAAGGATAAACCTTGGTCATCCAACAAGGTACAGGTTAAGATTGACAACGAGGGACTGGACGTATGTCTAAAGAGTTCTCCGTCCAGTCCACCAGACCATACGGGTAGAGAAAGTCTTAAAAGGTGTCAAAGAACACTAGGTGTGTCAGTTTCCGAAACCGTATCAGTTATTTCGTCTTTATCTACACAAAGACCTTGAGAGAACGAAAAAGGTACTAGGTCGTCTACAACCGTTAAACTGGAGACCAAGGAGACGGAAAAGGTTTTGGTCGAACTTGTAGTCCGTCAAGTGCCAAGTGCATAACGACTTCGGACCGAATCTCTTAAAACTCGTAATGAAATGATCGTACACTCTACTCACGCTAACACGTCATCAAACTCGTAAGAAACGTAACGGAAAGAAACCTTAACCTTACTTTTGACTGGAAAAGGTCAGGACACCGGTGACGACTCAACAGGTTTAAACGAACGTATAACTCACATCGTGAAAGTGTCGTAGTAGAAAGTCCTAAACTTTATCGAGTTGACCTTAAGGTAGTGGAGGTGATCGAAACAAACATCACTACGAAAGATTCCGGGTGAACTGAAGTGTAAGGTTCTACAGACCGAGATCTAATCACTAGTGTAGTAGTACTAATAGACGCAGCACTTCTAGAAAAAACATGTCAAGAAGGCACATAAGAACGGTGGAGAAGAATTATAGAAGACGAAGAGAATCCAGGTCTGGTAAAGACAGAAATAACTCGGGTAGAAACGTACTTTACAAGGGAACCATAGAGATTAAAAGAACTTCTGTAGAGATCAGAAAGGGTAAGACAACAAAAGGAGATAAAGAAACGTAACTAGCGACTTCTTCCGAAAGAATAGAGAAGAACGATAAGAAACCTAGAGACGTACGTCTACGAGTATATCAAGGAAAAGAGGAAACGAAAAACGGAGAGAAGAAAAGTGTCGATAAACCTTCCGGAGGGGTCTTTCGGTAAAACGAAAAAACGTAAAGAAAAGGGACCTCTACCAGAACTAGGGACAGAGGACATGTTACAGTGTTTGGAGTAAGGTATCAAATAGTCCGTGAGATAGATAGTCTAGATCCGGGAATTTAGATAAAGAGTGAAGGTGACATATTAGTATTCCCTAAACTAAATCCAGTAAGGACTTACCAGAACGCCAAAAGGGATGAAAGAAGTTAAACTCAGAATAAAACCGTTATTCCTCAAGTACTAAACTCGGTGTCAGTCGAGGGTCAGAACAAAAACAACTGACATATCTCGAAGAGGTAGAAACCGACGTTTCTTATATTAGTTAGACTAAAGCCACAACTGGTAGACCACTACAGATACACATCTCAGAAGAGAACACAACAACCTTCTCCTACAAACGATACTGGTCACGGAAGAGCTGTTTTGAGATAATCGGAAACGGGACGAAGTAAGGCATGTGGTTCCGGTTTAAACGGACAATGAGGTCCACAAAGAACTGAAGGATGAAAACGTAAGGTCAGGGGATATTACTTTTCCTGTAGAAAACCCCCACAATGAAGATTTTCCAGAACATCTAGAAGTATCTTGGTAAGTTGAAGTCGAAGAAGTCACAATGACCAACCCCGTATCCGAACCTATTGACACTATGACTTACCAAAAGGAACCTCTACTTGTCTCTAGTAAGACAACAAAATCTCTGACATAGGTTCATGACGTAAAGTCTGAGTAAAACAACTGGTACAACCGATGAGGTAAAGAAGATTCCCTAAGGACGGGTGTCATCATCTATACTACCAGCAGACTCAATTTTAGTGGGTAAGGACAGGTAAAATCAAGTGACTAAGGATCTTACAGCTACAAGTGGGAACGGTAGAGAACAAACTGGTGAAGGTTAAACGGAACTAAGTACCTGGACTGTAAGGTCCAAGGATACGTTATAACGAGATTATGACCTTAATAATGAGATTATAACCTTACTTTTGACTGGAAAAGATGGGTGTACATCTTTATTAAGATCATTACACAAGGAATATCGACGTGAAATAAACTTACGTTAAATAGTTCACAATGAAACTTACTGGATATGAAACTTTCTATTCCCATGTAAACCTCAAGTCTATCTGTACACTCTCAAATATAAGGGATCTTATTATTGTTATTCTTAGTAGCAGTAGTATCCTTTGACCGATGTAACTCAATTCCTAATTGAGTAAATCTTTTTGGGTTTTGAAATTTCAAGTTAAATCTTAAATTAAAAAAAGTAAAAATAAAGAAATAAAAACCGACGTGGTCCAGAGGAATGTCATATACCCGAAAAGAACAACACCTCATACCCGAGATCTCGAACGCCCAAGTTATCGACACCGTGTGTCCAAGAGGTCACGTCACGAGCCCGAATCGACGGGACGTCGTACACCTTAGAATCGAGGGACTGGTCCCTACCTTGATCGTAGGGGACGTAACCTTCCGTCTAAGAGTTGGTGACCTGGTGGTCCCTTCAGGGACCTTAAAATTTAAGGGGTTAATAATTAGTTTTACTAGAGAACGAGTCGTCTACGGAACTCATTTTAAAGTGTAATATATTTTTTTTAAGAAGGAGTCACAAGTCTTATCAAGTACTTTGTAATCCATTATTAGTCAGGTTTTATTTACTAAGATTAAACAAAGTACACTTTTTCTTTAAATCAGAACTTTTAGACCCCTTCAGTAGTGTTCCTTATTCATTCTTTTCTCATAGTTATTGACAGAAGTGCTACACAAGTAAGTATGTTACTTACGACATACGTGGGAGTGACTTTAGTACGGTAAACGTTTCTTATATTTTAAACCTTATTGTAAAACTAATTATTTCTGAGGATTTTGAACTCTCTGGAATTTAAAGTCGGTAGTATTGAGGGTCAATATACGGATAGAAGAGATTAGTCATAATGGAAACCAAAAGAACACACCAGGTCATAGATAAATCTATATCGACTCCTCTCATTAAATTTTGTAACTTCTAAAGATCAAAAATAACAGCACAAAGACTAACAAACGTTTCCAATTTCTCACCGGTCTTATCCCTTCAATAAACAATAATATGTCGTTGTTTATTCGTTATTTTAAATGATCATACACTGTAAGTCAAAGAAGTTCCTGATGTAACTTTTAAATCTCCATCTGACGTTAATAAGTGAATCGTATTTGTGAAGACGTTTAACATTGTTTAGACAAATATGACAAAATTAGAACGTGTGAGTTGGAAGTGAACCTCCAGTGACCCTCCAGGTTCACTTCTTTTCCTCTGTTTTTTTTAGGGTCTCTTCTCAAGAGATTCTCATACTGATATATGTACTGACGAGAGGTTTCATTTGAAAGTCAGACCAACGTCAAGACCATTTTTTACAAGACTGTCTTTATAAGTACTTGAGTTCGAAGATTGTTGACATTACTGTTGATACATTACTTGTACTCCAGGACTCTAAAAGTCGATAATACTATGTAAGGGGGATTTTTCATGATTTTACAATCGGTTTACCTTAAATTACGAGAAAAAGAATGTTCTGAAAGAGATTCTTGAAAGAAAGGGTCTTTTAATGTTCTACATAAAACTTGAACCTCTATGACATAGAAAGGGGTAACTAACTATTAAAACGAACACAAAACTTTAAGTGATTTAATTTCCGTTAAACGATTTTTTATTATTATACATACTGGTTGATCAAAAATATTGTGTCACCAATTTGGAAAGAAAAAGGGGTAAACCTCTTACTCAAGATCTCTGTGATTTAGTAATTAGCGTTCAATTCATATTAATCCAGAAGGTTTAGAATCACTTTACGAGAAGGTTGATGTAGTAAGTATAGTCTTCCACGTAGATTCTCTGTAGTCGGTTTGTTCTATAGTGTAAAATTTCAGTTTAGGTTCAATACTCTGAGACTTTAAGAATTTTTCGTTGAATTTTCATGAGACGTTTTACTAAGTTACGATAACCTGAAGAATTTATATTATCGTTACTTTATTTTTTTACTTTTTAGTTCCTTTATATTCATATTTTGTTCCCTTTTATCGTTGTACTATAAGTTTGATAACAGAGTTTAGAAAATACATTGTTCCGTTACTTCGATTTCTTTCCTTGTTTGTTTGTTTTTTTTCTCTTGTGTTGACGTTGTCGACTACAAGTTTAAACAGAGTCTCGTATATCTTAAGTTCCAATTTCCTTTTTGTAATGGTTAATATTAGGAGTAATTTTCCTTCCGTCTCGGATTGACGTACCTTTTGTTTCGAAAAGAATTGTCACATAAGATTTTCTGTATTGTTATTGTTATTATTTATAGATAGTGAATAAGTATATGTACCGGTGATTCATCTTTTCTAGAAATTGTTACAGAAATAATGTTACGTTATTACATTATACTTAAAATTTAACCTAAGACTATTCTTCAAATCCTAAGTAAAATTTTTTCTTTAATCACTTACACTAAGATATTTTCTGATTCGTTTATTGATAAATATACCAATGAGGCTACCGGACCGAACTGGGTTCCTTTATTGAACCTCGAGGATTTCCTCGTTACCATTACTCCAAAGTAGAGGTCCCTGGTGAGACTGGTGAGATAGTAGGGTGTTTTTCTTGACATACGTTAATCAGTACAGACGGTATTAGTATATTTCCCCTTTCATCTGTTTACAGTACATAAACAGTAGAGATTGATCTCGTTACTTACCAGACAGACAGAGTATATCACAAGATATTTACAATAAATGGAGTAACACTGGACCTAACCTCATGGTTATTAAAGTATAAAATAAAAGGTTACTTCTGGATGTTACCCATCAAGAGATGTTGAACAACTTCCACTTTGGTTTTGGAAATCTCTAGGTCTGTTTCTTCACCATTTAAACTTTAGAATTTCATATTGGATCCCGTAGATTGAACCTTAGTGACAATGAACGTTGAACGTCGAGAACAAAAAAACCGAGACTACCGTGCACCTGAATCAACGGGTGTCGTACATGTTGGAATCAAGGGTATACTCCCTAACTTAGACTCAGGGGATGTGACCCTCCGTAAAAGAATTGGTTACCGGGTGGTCCCTTCAGGAATATTGATATAAGAAAAAAGTAATATGTCTTTTATTAAAGAAACAAGTTTTAATTTGTTGCGTACCTTCTTCCTTCCTTCTCCCTCACTAGTTTCCTCCGTCCTTCCCTCCTTTCCTTCCTCTCTCCTCTTTCCTAAATAGACATTAAAGTTACGAGTCTCTATTGGGAAAGACTTCAAGATCACAAAAAAGAAAGTGTACGGAAATCTATGTTCGTGAACGTATATCTGTGTCCGTGCACACGTACGAGTCAACACACGCTGAGAAACTCTGGGGTACCTGACATCGGGTGGTCTGAGGAGTCAGGTACCTTAATAGGTCCGTTCTTATGATCTCACCCGACGGTGATGGATGAGGTCCCCTAGAAGGGTTGGGTTGTCGTACTCTCATTCCCCGAGACTTGGGGTGTATCGTCTTTTAGATTCATATTGACAAATCAGTCGGGAGGTGTAAACGTCAAGGTTTAGACGTATAAGTTGGTTATCGTTTAACCCATCATGATGTGATGTATAAATGACTTTTTGTAGTCACGTACTCACTTGGGGATTATGGGGGAAAGGAGAAGGTCCTAGGGGGAGTCCTATGGTGTACTGTGAATCAACAGTCCAGACCAGAGAACCCCAGGAGAACTAATACCGTCAAAGAGTCTAAAACAAAAACTACTGGAATTGTTAAAACTCTTCATGACGAGCACATAAAAAAACCGTGCGACTTAATTAGTCCCATGAAGTCTCTTTGTCTTGATTATCCAACATATGTACATATCTTTCTCCAAATTCTTTAACCGAAAGTAGTAATACTTCTGAACCATTCAGGTTTTAGACGTTCCACTTGACCGTCCGACTTCTGGGGACTTACCTCGGTTGTGACTCCGAGTTCGACTTTTCGATCACAACGTGAGCTTCAAACTTCCACCAGAGGATCCTTTAAAGGAGAACAAACTTCCAGCCGGAAAACAGGTTAAGTCCGGAAGTTCACTAACCTACTCCGGGTGATGTAATACCTCTTGTTAAACAAAAGGAATTTCAGGTAATTAAATTTACATATAGAGTAGGTTTTTGTGAAAGTGTCTTTGTAGGTCTTATCCGAATCCGTCCAACTATGTATATTAATTGTTAGTTTACGGATTTATAACTTTACACAAACTACTAAAAAAAGTATTAATTCTGTCCCTCATACTCATAACTCTCCTTGTGGGTGTCCCCATTCACGGTAAAAGTGGTATGGTATAGTTTGTATATATGATAGTTATACTAAAAACTAACAATTACGACTGGAACTAGTGGACGGACTCCACCAAAAACAGTCTAAAAAGGTGACACTGTAATAAGTAAAAAGGGGGAAAGGTATGATGTGAGGACACAAAGAAACTGAATGGGAGTGGTTACATCAAAAAAAATAAAAAAAGAACTCATTAAGGAGTGAAAGCCATGATATTTTACGAAGTCCTAGTAGTAGAGTCTATAAAGGATGAAACCACGATCTTAGTCTGTAAAGAAGTTCCTAGGAATCAAGGAATAATTAACTTTTTACTATAATCTTTGGTCCTAGACCCGTCATCCGAATGAGTATCGATGACTCTACCATCAAGAATATTCGAAAGAGTCGACTACCTCGTTTGTTATATTCATAGTAATAATTGGACATATGTATTTATTTCGAAATTTATAAAGTCATAGATTGGTAGATAGAGATGTAATTCAATTTATACTCAAGTATGAGTATAGAAGTTGAGATTAGGTAGTGGTGTACCCAATAAGATCGGAGGAGAATGAATAGACGTTTAAGGGAAGGTTGTCATTCCTTTTCCAAACATGGTAGACGGTAGAAAACGGATTATCATGGTAAGGTCATACGCACGTCTCGTTATAGTCTTAACGATTGGGTATTGGAATACCCTTTGTCGCAATAGTTGATCTCATGGATCCATGTCAGAGTAAACGGAAATCTAAATGTCCTAGATGAATAAAGGTTTCTATAAAATACCTACATAGAGTCAAAGAAATAGGTATATAAACTATTTATAAGTTTTTTATTGTCGGTAGTTAAGACTTTGAAAATAAGTTTTTATTTACTAGTACATTCTGAACCGTTCATAACAAACTGAGAGACCAAGTTCCAAATTTTATCTAATTTACAATATAAAAATATTAAAGTTCTTACTCAATTTCAAGAATATATAATATTTCGTTTACCAGTGTTTCGTTAATTTGATCTACAACAATACTAACACATAATTTGTTGATCTAAAACAAAAAGTCAATACCACTGAGTCTGTCATCTCATAGACGGACGTTACGTTCTCTGGGTTTAAGCAAGGGACCCAGTCCTTCGAGGAGACCTCTTCCTTTTCCGTCGGGTGAGGTCATGAGAACGGTCCTTTTAGGGTGTCTGTCTCCTCGGACCGCCCAATTTCAGGTACCCCCAGTGTTTCTCAGTCTGTGTTGATTCACTGATTGTATTGTATTATAAAATCCCTTTTTTACCGAAACGTCTGGGTCTTGAGTGACTAAACGAGTGTATTATACCCATCTAGTTACCGGAAATTCATACCTTGCACGACCCTTTATAAAAGGGGAAAGAAACAATTATAGAATCGAAGTCGGACACTAGGGTCACAGAAAACTCGGTGTTTTATCCTTTGGTCTTGGTGAAATTATTTACCACCAGAAATTACATAAATATTTATATTTTTCTTCCGTAGTTCCTGTATGTCCCGTCAAGTTCCCACCAGTTGTAAGTGTATTCTTCTCTCAGACTTACCCTACTCTGAGGGTCCCTCTATGTTACACATTGGGGTCTCCCTAGGTTCGAGACTCTTATAGTCGAAGAAACTTAGTCCTCTAATCAGTGTAAGTACATCTAACTCATCATTCTTTTATAAAATGCCTATTATTCTCGGTCCTAAGAGATAGAATTTGAAGGGGAAACATTATTCATTCATAAAACGTCTATCCATAAAAGTCAAATCAAGTCAAGTCAGCGAGTCAGTACAGACTGAGAAACGTTAGGGTTCCTGGCGTCGTACGGTCCGGAGGATCAGATAGTGGTTGAGGGTCTCAAATGGGTTTGAGTACAGGTAACTGTAGGTTGGTAGAGTAAGAGACAGTAGGGGAAGAGGAGGGTGGAAGTTAGAAAGGGTCTTAGTCCCAGAAAAGTTTACTCAGTCGAGAAGTGTAGTCCACCGGTTTCATGATCTCAAAGTCGAAATCGTAGTAAGGAAGGTTTCTTGTCGGTCCCGTCTAGAGGAAATCTTACCTGACCAACCTAGAGGAACGTCAGGTTCCCTGAGAGTTCTCAGAAGAGGTTGTGGTGTCAAGTTTTCGTAGTTAAGAAGCCGTGAGTCGAAAGAAGTCAGGTTGAGAGTGTAGGCATGTACTGGTGACCTTTTTGGTATCGGAACTGATCTGCCTGGAAACAACCGTTACATTACAGAGACGAAAACTTATACGACAGATCCAACCAGTATTGAAAAGAAGGTTCCTCATTCTCAGAAAATTAAAGTACCGACGTTAGTGGTAGACGTCACTAAAACCTCGGGGGGTTTAGTTCAGACGGTGACAAAGGTGACAAAGGGGTGGATAAAGGGTGTTTCACTACCCTGGTCTACGGTACTAGAAGTAAAAGACTTACAACTAGAAATCCGGTTGAAAAAGTGAGAGGAGAAAGTGAAAGTAGTTCTCCGAGAAATCAAAAAGAAGTGAAAGACGGTGTTCCCACTACAGTAGACGTATACACTCCAATAACTATAAAGAGGACCGTTAGAACTAAGGTCGAACACGAAGAAGGTCGGGTCCCAAAGAGTACTACATGAGACGTATATTCAATTTATTCGTCTCACTGTTATATGTCGGAACTGCATGAGGAAAAGGATAAACCTTGGTCAGACAACAAGGTACAGGTCAAGATTGACAACGAAGGACTGGACGTATATCCAAAGAGTTCTCCGTCCAGTCCACCAGACCATAAAGACAGAGAGTCTTAAAAGGTCTCAAAGAACACTAGGTGTATCAGTTTCCGAACCGTGTCAGTTTTTATTGAGCAAGTTGATCTTTCGTACCTCTATGCGATGTAGGTTCCAGTCCATCCATGAAACTTTGATCCATTTTAGACTAAGGAGCAATATGATCGAGGGTTACAAAACTCGTGTATGACAACAAAGAACAGACATGATTAATATTTAAGTTACCAACTGTTTACCACTGAAAGAGTAAGATACAGAAGGTGTATATGATCAAGTGTCAGATGAGATTCTTTCTCGAAAGAGAAGAGGAGAAACAATAAGTGAATAACTTAAAATGTGCACACCGGTAGAGAAAGATATTTATAGATAAAAGTATGTGTTTTATACAGTATAAACCGGTCGTCCTTTAAGAAGTTCGAAAAAGAATATAGGGAAATTTTATAGAAGAGGTACAAAACTCTTGGAGACACGAAAGATCACCTTTCTCAATAAAATCGAGTAGTAGAAGTAAGGGAGGACGACGACGACGACGACGACGACGACGATTCAGCGAAGTCAACATAGGCTGAGACACACTGGGGTATCTACCGTCGGGTGGTCCGAGGTGGTAGGGACCCTAAGAGGTCCATTCTTGTGACTTCGCCCAACGGTAAAGGAAGAGGTTACGTACTTTTACTTTTCACTTTCACTTCGACAAGTCAGTGCAGGCTGAGAATCGCTGGGGTACCTGACGTCGGGTGGTCCAAGGAGGCAGGTACCCTAAAAGGTCCGTTCTCCTGACCTCACCCCACGGTAACGGAAGAGGCAGAAGTAAGGGACGGGACGAGATTTTGGTCGGTAAAGAAATAGGATAGTCGGACCAATGAAAATCCCCTGTCACCATAAGTCTTTCATTTAAAACGAATGATGAACTCCACAGTGTCTCTTTTCTTATATAAATACGAGATATTTATGTATGTGTATGTGTGTACGTGTGTGTCTCCATGTAGAATCAAAAGTCAATCTATTAAACTTTATATTTAATTCTGAAGTGTCGTTATGTAAATTTAAGTTAAGTTTTATTTTCTCAAGAAATATCTAAAGGAGGTAAGGTATAAACATAGGACGAAGAGACTTTTACTCTTTGGACCGGGTGTATAGGAATTTCGTAATAAAATAAAAAGAGTTATGTATATTTACATCAGTTATAAAACTAAAGTGGAATTTACTAGTCCCATTTTGAGTGGTCTTTACCCAGTCTCATTGAACTCGGTGGTCTATGTTACATTTGTCCTCTGGTGTAGTAGTAAAAGTACCCCAGTTAAGTCAAGTCAACGAGTCAGCACAGGCTGAGAGACACTGGGGTACTTAGCGTCGTGAGGTCCGGAGGGACAGGTAGTTGTTGAGGGTCTCAAGTGAGTCTGAGTACACGTAGCTAAGTCACTACGGTGGGTGTAGAGGAAGAGACAGTTAGGTAAGAGGACGGGTGTAAAGGAGGGTCGTAGTCCCAGAAAAGGTTACTCAGTTAAGAAGTGTAGTCCACCGGTTTCATAACCTCGAAGTCGAAGTCGTAGTCAGGAAGGTCACTTGTGTGTCCTGACTAGAGGAAATCCAACCTGACCAACCTAGAGGAACGTCAGGTTCCCTAAGAGTTCTCAGAAGAGGTTGTGGTGTCAAGTTTTCGTATTTAAGAAACCGCGAGTCGAAAGAAGTGTCAGGTTTAGAGTGTAGGTATGTACTGGTGTCCTTTTTGGTATCGGAACTGATCTACCTGGAAACAATCGTTTCATTACAGAGACGAAAACTTATACGGTAGATCCAACCAGTATTGAAAGGAAGGTTCCTCATTCTCAGAAAATTAAAGTACCGACGTTAGTGGTAGACGTCACTAAACCCTCGGGTTTTTGTATTTCAGTCGGTGACAAAGGTAACAAAGGGGTAGATAAAGGGTACTTCACTACCCTGGGCTACGGTACTAGAAGTAAAAGACTTACAACTCGAAATTCGGTTGAAAAAGTGAGAGGAGAAAGTGAAGGTAGTTCTCCGAAAAATCAAGGAGAAGTGAAAGATGGTATTCCCGTTACAGTAGACGTATAGACTCCAATAACTATAAAAAGGGTCGTTAGAACTAAGGTCGAACATAAAGAAGGTTGGGTCGCAAAGAGTTCTACATGAGACGTGTCTTCAATTTATTCGTCCTACTGTTATATGTTGGAACCGCATGAGGAAAAGGATAAACCTTGGTCAGACAACAAGGTACAGGTCAAGATTGACAACGAAGGACTGGACGTATATCCAAAGAGTTCTCCGTCCAGTCCACCAGACCATACGGGTAGAGAAAGTCTTAAAAGGTGTCAAAGAACACTAGGTGTGTCAGTTTCCGAAACCGTATCAGTTCTTTCGTCTTTATCTACAAAACGACCTTGAGAGAACGAAAAAGGTACTAGGTCGTCTACGACCGTTAAACTAGAGACCAAGGAGACGGAAAAGATTTTGGTCGAACTTGTAGTCCCTCAAGTGCCAAGTGCATAACGACTTCGGACCGAACCCCTTAAAACTCGTAATGAAATGAACACACACTCTCCTCACGTTAACACGCCATCAACCTCGTAAGAAACCGTAACGGAAAGAAACCCTAACCTTACTTTTGACTGGAAAAGGTCCGGACACCGGTGACGACTCAACAGGTTTAAACGAACGTATAACTCACGTCGTGAAAGTGTCGTAGTAGAAAGTCCTAAACTTTATCGAGGTGACCTTAAGGTAATGGAGGTGATCGAAACAAGTATCACTACGAAAGATTCCAGGTGAACTGAAGTGTAAGGTCCTACAGACGGAGCTCCACTCACTAGTGTCGTAGCACTAATAGACCCAGTACTTCTAGAAACATAAGAACGGTGGAGAATTATAGAAGACGAAGACAATCCAGATGGTAAAGACAGGAAATAACTCAGGTAGAAACGTACTTTATAAGGGAACCATAGAGATTAAAAAAACTTCTCGAGAGATCAGAAAGGGTAAGACAACAAAAGGAGATAAACAAACGTAAATAACGACCCCTTCCGAAAGAATAGAGAAGAACGATAAGAAACCTTGAGACGTAAGTCTCGAATATAGAAAGGAAAAGAGGAAACGAAAAACGAAGAGAAGAAAAGTGTCGATAAACATTCCGGAGGAGTCTGTCAGTAAAACGAAAAAACGTAAAGAAATAGGACCTCTACCAGAACTAGGGACAGAGGACATGTTACAGTACTTAGAGGCAGGTATCAAGTAGTCCGGGAGACAGATAGTCTAGATCAGGGAATTTAGATAAAGAGTGAAGGTGACATATTAGTATACCCTAAACTAAATCCAGTATGGACTTACCAGATCGCCAAAAGGGACGAAAGAAGTCAAACTCAGACTTAAACCATTATTCCTCAAGTACTAGACTCGGTGTCAGTCGAGGGACAGAACAAAAACGACTGACACGTCTCGAAGCGGTAGAAACCGATGTTTCTTATATTAGTTAGACTAAAGCCACAACTGGTAGACCACTACAGGTACACATCTCAGAAGAGAACACATCAACCTTCTCCCACAAACGATACTGATCACGGAAGATCTGTTTTGAGATAATCGGAAACGGGACGAAGTAAGGCATAAGGTTCCGGTTTAAACGGACAATGAGGTCCATAAGAACTGAAGGATGAAAACGTAAGGTCAGGGGATATTACTTTTCCTGTAGAAAAACCCCACAATCAAGATTTTCCAGAACATCTAGAAGTATCTTGGTAAGTTGAAGCCGAAGAAGTCACAATGACCAACCCCGTATCCAAACCTATTGACACTATCACTTACCAAAAGGAACCTCTACTTGTCTCTAGTAAGACAACAAAATCTCTAACATAGGTTCATGACGTAAAGTCTGAGTAAAACAACTGGTAAAGAAGAAACGGAACTAAGTACCTGGGCTGTAAGGTCCAAGGATACGTTATGCCGAGAAATGTCGTAGCCTGGAACGAAGATAGTGGTCAGTGTAGGTGTTAACCCATAACAAAAACGAAACCGAGGTAGGAAGTAAGAAAGACCTCAAGAAAGAGGTGACTAGAGGTCATCGTATAACCCGTGAATGACTGGACCCCCCAAGGAGAAAGTCATAGGATAGTAAAACGGAAAAGAATGACAAATACCCCAAGAGTTCCGTTATTATGATTTCACCAAACGGTAAGGGAAGAGGTCACCTGGTGTAAGACAGTCTGGAGAGGTGGTACTGGGTAGGTAGAAGCCACCGGGGTGTCCCGTACCGAATCACAGTAACTCAGTCTGCTCCGACACCAGACACACTAGTCTAACCGATCAAAAGACACTAATACCAAAGTCACACAGACGGGAGACTGCGGGAGAGCGTTGTAGATGACAGAATAAACCCAAAGAGAATGGAACCTGTACCCCATAGAGTGAAACGTTCTCGTCGGTGACGAGGAATGGAACCTGTTCCAGCGGGGAGGACTGGAACTTGCATCTCATCGAGGAGAGTCGGGAGGGGTACGTCGGTGACGAGGAACCTGCACTGCAACGAGGAGCCGGTGACGGGGACTGGAGTCTGCACCCCATCAAGGAGAGACGACGAGGACGTGGTAGTGTCGGACCGCGAGAGCCAGTGGTGGGGACTGAGACCCGTACCCCATCGAGGAGAGACGGTGCGAAGACACGCTAGACAGCGTCGGTGGCACGAAGTACCCCATAAGTCCGAGTTTTACAAATTGGAACCAGGTTAGTCCAACACGCTTAGGTGTGAATTTCTATGAAATGTTTTGTGGACTAGATGTTAGGAGTTTTTTAGTGCGTGTTTTTTGTACTCTCAATTCTTCTCCTACTTCTAGATAAGGTTCAACTTCTTCTGAAGTTGAACCGTTGTCCCTTTTGTGCCGTTGTCCTACTTTGTCTACTAAAATGTGACCTAGGACGATGATGTTTCCTTTAATAACTCTGTTGTCCGTTTTGAATGTACTCCGGAGACCCATTTTATATAATAACTTCAAGAAGTATAAAAAGAACGTTGAAAAGACATTGTAAATTCAACGAAATTTTACAATATTATTATAAAATTGTACTTTCGTACCAAAACACACATTATATATCGTACCATACCATATCATTCCCGAAGGGTCCACTGAGTCACCCGTTTCTTACGGGGATATTACGTCCTCTACACAAGTCAGAAACCCCCTTTCTAGGGTACCTCCTCCCGTACCGTTGGGTGAGGTCATAAGAACAGACCCTTTAGGGTACCTTCTCCTCGGACCATCCGATGTCAGGTATGTCAATGTTTCTCAGTCTGTATTGGCTTCGTTGACTCGTCGTATCATATAATTTGATTATTTGTGTACAACATATACTATGTTTCCATTTCGATATCGAGTTTGTTTTAATTTACCAAAATTTTGTAAATATCTTGTTCTTTTGTTTCAGTCTTGATTTCCCTTTAGTGACGTAAATTATTTTTAATTTTAAAAATACGAACCGGATATTTAACCCGTTGACAAAAATCAAATAGAAGTACAATTTGTTATATTACAGATGGGGTCACAGGTATAAAACTATAGAATGTAGTTAAAGTTGTATTGTTTCAACCTATCATTAGTTAATACACCTAGTTATACTTTTGAGTTCTATACGGATCTTTTAGAATAAAGTTATATAATTTCTTCAATAGTTTATACAAACGATAACTACGAGTTTTCTTGTTTAGTAGAATTTCCTGAAGGGTAAAGGTTAAAAACTATATGGCTCATAAACCTATTATATCTGTGTATGAGTTGACCTCGTTCAACTCAGATGTTTTTGGTAATTAGATATGACAATGTAATTTTTTCATAATTTATCTTTTTACAGACGATCGACTTTCCGTTTATATAGGTAGATCTCCTTTACTATACGAATTAATGGATTTTACATTTAATTACTGAGTATTGTTTATATAGTGTCGTTAGTGTTTCCAGTCCAGTATCTGTCACCTTCTTTTTCGTCAAGATTCTCCACCCTCACATATCTTTATGTCCGGATGCAGTCCTTTGTTCTTTTAAGAGTTTCTCTGTTGGATTGTAATGTGGATTTCCTTGATTTTCTTCTTGTTTGGGTTAAGGTTTCAATCATCTTGTTTCCTTTATTATTTCTAATCTTGGTTTTATTTATTTTATTTCTGAATTTTTTTATTTTATCTTTTAAGTTACTTTGATTCTCGACAAAAAGAAATTGTTATTTATGTTGACTATTTGGAAATCGGTGTAAGTAGTTCTTTTTTTCTCTACCGAGTTTACTTATTCAAGTCTTTATTTTCTCTTCAATGTTCACTAGGGTGTCTTTATATTTCCTAGTATTCTCCAAAGACACTTGTTAATATACAGTTGTTTAACATGATGATTCTTCTTTAATTATCTAAGGGTCTTCACATGGTAGAAGGTTTTGACTTAGTCCTTCTTTATCTTTAAGACTTGTCTGGGTAATGGTCATTGCTTTGATTTTGTCATTAAAAATTTTAAGTCGTTTATTTTCAGATCTTGGTCTATCGGAATATCCACTTAGGATGGTTTAAATTTCTTTTCGATTGGTGGTAAGAAGAGTTTGTTCAGGTTTTTTAATTTCTCCTTCTTTAAGAAGGTTTGAGTAAGATACTCCACTTGTAGTGAGACTAAGATTTTGGTCTGTTTCTGTGGTGTGTGTTTTTTTCTTTTTATGTCCGGATATAGTGACTTCTTGTCTCTACGTTTTTGAGAGTTGTTTTATAATCGTTTAGATTAAGTTATTGTATGATTTGCTTAGTACATAGTACTAGTTCACCCTAAATGGGATACGTATGTTTCTATCAAGTCATGGGTCTTTAGTCAGCTATACCATGTGGTGAATTGTTTAACTTTCTATTTTCAATATACTAGTAACGTTATTTACGTATTTTTCGAAAACTGTTTTAAGTTGAATTTAAATACTATTTTTTTTGATGGATGTTTCATCCATATTTCTTACGGTGTGGTATTACTTGCGATATAGATTGTTTATAGTATGAGTCACCATTTTTGGACTTTTATGAAGGACATTATAGTCCTTCTTCTTACTTCTACAGATGAAAACAGTCAATATTAATTGTATCTTAAAATTCAGGATCGGTGTCGTTCGTCTGTTCCTTTTCTTTTCTTCGTTAAATTTACCCTTTTACTTCATTTTAACAGTGATAAACGTCTACTTCACTATAATATGAATCTTTTGAAATATCTAAGGTAGTTTTGTTTTCGAAATCTTGATTATTTACTTAAGTCATTCAAAAGTCCTATGTTTCAATTATATGTCTTTAAACAACGTAAAAAATATATGACTGTTGTTCGATAGTCTTTCTCTTTAATTCTTTTTTTAGGAGAGTGTTAACGTAGTATTTCTTATTTTACGTATCCTTATTTGGATTGGTTCTCATATTTTCGGGATATAAGATTTTTAATATTCTATAATTACTTTCTTTAACTTCTTTTGTATTTGTTTACCCTTCTATATGATACGAGTATCTAATCTTCTTAATTACAATAATTTTATATGTACAATCAGGTCCCGTTAAAAGTCTAAGTAACGTTAGGGATAGTTTTATGGTTGTCGTAAACAGTGTCTTGGTCTTGTTTGTTAGGATTTTAAACATACCTTGGTGTTTTCTGGGGTGTTTCAGTTTCTTTAGAACTCTTTCTTCTTGTTTCGATGTGAGAGATCACAGTTTGATATTATGTTTCAATTGTCAGTAGTTGTATCTTACCATGACCGTACCTTTGTCTGTGTGTCTAGTTACCTTGTCTGATCTCTCGGGTCTTTATTTGAGTTAACAATATACTAGTTAATCAGATAGTGTTTCCCCCGTTCTTATATGTTACTTCTTTTCGATCGGAGAGAATTACCACTTTTTTTGACCTGTCGATATACGTTTTCTTACTTGGACCTGGTGAAAGAACGTGGTATGTAATTTTATTTGAGTTTTACCTAATTTCTACAATTATATACTGGACTTTGGAATTTTAGGGATCCCCTTTTTTTTGTATTCGTCATACGAGAAACCGTAACGAGAATCTTTATAACAAAAACCTAGACAGAGGTATCCGTTCTTACTTGTTTACTCTAGAGTAGTTTTATTTGTGGAGACGTGTCTTTTCTTTTGGTAGTTGTTTTACTTCTCAGTCGGATGACGTGACTTGTTCTATGAACGTTTACTAGGACTATTTCCCAATTATATATTTGTATATTCCTTTGGTGTATTGATACTTAGACTAATTTTTATTCCGTATCTTCGATTTATTTTTGAAAAAAGATTCTTCTATTTATCCTTTTTCTGTGTCCTTTTCTTCGAGTTGTAGTGATTAAATATCCTTTTACTTTTAGTTTTGGTACTACTCTATAGTGGAGTATAGAAGGTCTTATCCATGGTAGTTTTTCTGTTGTTTATTTAGACCCGTTTCTGTACCTCTTTACCTTTGGGTACACGTGACGACCAATATGACACATTCAACCACGTAAGTGATACCTTTTGTTCTACTTCAAAGGAGTTTTTTAATTTTATACTGATGGTATAGTAGGTCGTTAAAGTGAAGACCAGTAATTGGGTTCCTTTTTTTTTTGTGTTCAAGTTTTTCTTTGTACGTGGAGATAAAACTGACTCGTAATAAACGTTGTCGGTTCGATACCTTCATTGGATTCACAAGTACCTTACCTACTTACCTATCTCTATACCTGATATACACGTTGTTTTATAATGAGTCGGTATTTTATTTACTTTGAAACGGTAAATACTGTTATACGTACCTGGATCTCCCATAATACGATCTACTTTATTCGTCTTTCTATTTATAATACACTAGAGTGAACGGATACCTTAGAATTTGTTTTTGTTTTACTTTTGTCTGAGTATTTATGTCTCCTTATTTCCCATCAACAGGCTCCCCTCTACCCACCCCAACCCGTTTTATCAATGTCCCTTAATTCTCCATGTTTAAAGGTCAATGTTTTATTTATCAATATCCCTACATTAATGTCGTATTTACTATACCAATTAATGTGACATTATTGACACATACCCCTGAGTATCGATGATCTAAATAGTACCACTAGTAAAATATTACATAAATTTACAGTTTAGTGATACCTCATGTAGTTTGATTGTCTTATAACAAACGGTCGATATAAAGTTAAAATTTTTCGTTATTTTAATGTCTTTTATTTCTTTTTCAGTTTTCTAGACTTTTTCCATAACGAGTTCTCTTAAACAGGTTGACCGACTCTACTTTTACTTTCATATAAGTATTATTAATCAATAGTCTCTTTACAGTTAATTTCTGTGTTAGGATAGGTTCAGTGTGTAGATACTTTTGTTGATTTTAGTTTTCCTAATCGTTATAATTCACAACTGTGCATGTGACTTGTTAACCTTTAGAGTTTTTATAGACTACTAATATACTTATACGAGTTAAATATTTTTAGAAAACTTGACATATGAAACTATAAACACATAAAATCGTATATACGTATAAAATCGTATATACATAATATTCAATGTACATTAAAATTTCCGAATATTGTTAGTAAATAGGTAGGATTTCACCGATACAAAAAAATTATGATCATGAAAGGTAGGTTTCGTAGTATGTATAAAAGTAAGTAAGTTTCGACAAAGTACTCATTATTAAAAAAAGAAGGGGCGTTTCCAGAATATATAATCAATGTTACGATTAAAATATCTCCTGTGAACGGAATTACCTTCTGACAGTAGGTTAGTGTTCTACACGACACCCCTAGTCGTACGTTGAAATTAAGTAGTTTAACCTGAAGAGTTAAAAAGTTAGAATACGTTTTTCATTATATTTTATTACACCTTTAAAGAGTGAACTCTATTACTTGTTTAAAATTCTACCGGATTTTCGACTATTTCAGGAGTTAAGTCTTTTGAAGTTATGTTGACTACATTAATGTGCTTAAAGTTTTATCTAAATTTCGTTAATCAAACGAGTATTTGAACTATTTGTTGTAATATTTAAAGATCTTTAATGATACCCCCTTGATTAATTAAGATCTGTCGTATCTTCGAGTTTTATTTTTCTTTTAGTGGACTCATTTGAGGTAGTACAATTTTGTCTTTGTGTCTCTCACGATAAGTACGGGTTGAGATTATTTGTAACTCTTCCCTTCCTTCTTTTCTCTCGACTTCGTTAAGTTATACTGGAACAAGAGTCTCAACCTTTACACTTTTCTCTATATTATACATGTCGAATTTCTTCACCATATGTGTGTTTGTGGTAAATTTGTCCTTACATTTAAGGATTTATAAAGTAATGATATTTGTGATGATCTTACGATGTCTGTTTATACCTTTAGTTTGTACATTATTAGAAAACCTTACTAACCTTTTATATACCTTTTACGGTATGTAAAGTTTCGTTTATCAAAGGATGGTTTTAAATCTTCTCAGACACCTCTACCTCTTCCTTTACCGTGGGGTGAGGTCATAGGAACGGACCTCTTAGGGTACCTACCTCCTAGGACCACCCGATGTCAGGTCTCCTAGCGTTTGTCGACCTGTGTTGACTTCACTGAATCTGATATCTCAAATACTTCGTAATTTTGACTGTGGTTGAGTTCTTCGTCCACTGTAGTACTCCTCGAGGAGTGCCCGTTCCTGAGTCACGTGTAACGTCTTATACTGTGTGTGACGATAGGTTAATTGTAAGTGGCTTACTCATTTCCACTCTAGTATTCTTCCGTTGGTTGTTTTCCTGTGACCTGTACTCTTTACCAGAAGACGATATACGAATGATGAAGTAATCCGACTTCAGGAAGGTGATGGATCCAATAGAGATTGAGACGAAATGCTTGACCTTTAGTTCGGTTTTGTAGTTTATAACCGTTTGACTGGTGAGTGAGGCAACGGACCCGTCAGGGTACCTACCTCCTCGGACCACCCGACGTCACGTACCCCAGTGCTTCTCAGTCCGTGTTGACTCGTTGAAGTGAAAGTGAAAAGCAAAAGTACGTAACCTCTTCCTTTACCGTTGGGTGAGGTCACAAGAACGGACCTTTTAGGGTCCCTGCCGCCTCGGACCACCCGACGGCAGCTACCCCAACGTGTCTAAGCCTGTGTTGACTTCGTTGAATCGTCGTCGTCGTCGTCGTCGTCTGGTGAGTGAACCAAGTCTCACTTAAAAATTTGTGAACATTTTTTCAACTAAAGGAAGTTTATTGTTGTATTTCGTCTTACATATGGGAACAGAGTACCTGTTCGTCCACGGATTATTTTCCAGTACATATCAAACTGGTCCAAAACTAAAAATTTTAGATATTTCAGTCTCAATCTCCGACTCCAGACGAAATTGTACATCCCGAGGCTCGGCGGAAAGAACTAGTAAACATTCTTCAATTTCATTCTTGGAATGACACACCATATTTTATCCTCTTTTGTAGGTCGTCTTCGTTCAAGAGTACTTTTACGGAGTTTACGATAATCACCTAAATGACGTGATTAGGGTATTTGACTAAACCCTAATCGAAAGACCTTCCACTTGTCCCGTCTACGTATAGGATCAACTTTCGAAGTTCGATCCTTAGGTAAACCTGTATGAGACAAGAAAGTAAAGAAAACCACGGTCTCGACGAATTTGAACCGAGTCACTCTTTAGATCTTCTCAGCGGAGCTTAGGAACAGAGGAGGTGAACGAGAATAGAAGTTTGTCTTCAGTGTGAGCTCCTCGGACCGACTCAAGACCTCTACTTGAAAGAGGTACTGTCACCAGGTTTGTTACCTCCGTGTTAGACGGTCCTATTAATTTCATATACAAATAAAATTTCTTTTAAAAGAGAGAAAAAACTAACGTTAAGGGTCCACCGTAATCACCATTTCTCAGGTAGACGGTTACGTCCTCTGTGTTCTCTACACCCAAGTTGTGGACCCAGTGCTCCTAGGGGACCTCTTCCTTTACTGTTGGGTGAGGTCATAAGAACGGACCTCTTAGGGTACCAGTCTCCTCGGATCGTCCGATGTCAGGTGCCCCAGTGTTTCTCAGTCTGTTACGACTCGTGTCGCGTGTAATAAGATCCTTGGTCGTTTAAACTTTTTATACTTTAAAAGTTTGAAAAGTATCCTGACAGAATATACACCTTTTTCAGAGACGTCATAACAGACGTCCAACGTATAAAAACATGTATATACAAGTTTTTATAGTTGTACATGTAAAAAGAGAACATAAAAGTAGAAGAAGTAAAACTTTCCTAGGACCAAAAATACTGAGGAGATACTTTTACATTTTTATAATGAACTTATCGTTCAAATTACGGGAACTTTCGATTGAACGTCCACAGTATAGTCTTACGGGGCCTTTATCCTGTGTCTACGTACCACACAATACAGTTCTTGTTCCATTTGTTCCCCGACCTTATTTGAACAGATATATTTAACCTTTTATTCCGGGTAAAAAAAAAGAAGGAAATGAATTTTGATTTCGGTATGTTTGTAACTGGGGTCACTTTTAAACCAGGGTTCATGTGATTAGATCTCGATTCCTTTATTGAGAGTTTTGACGAGAAACGGTACAGGGTAGGAGTAAGACAGACAGATTGGGATTGTTGACGAGGTGTACTTATTAATCTTTGTCGAGATGGAATGACGAAGTACGATTCAGCGAAATCATCACAGACTGAGATACGTTGGGGTGTCTGTCTTCGGGTGGTCCGAGGGGGCAGTGACCCTAAGAGGTCCGTTCTTGTGACCTCACCCAACGGTAAAGAAAGAGGTTACGTACTTTCACTTTTTACTTTCACTTCAGCGACTCAGCACAAGCTGAGGATCGCTAGGGTACCTGATGTCGGGTGGTCCGAGGAGACAGGTACCCCGAAAGGTCCGTTCTCACGACCTCACCCAACGGTAACGGAAGAGACGAATCATCATGTATTAACAAATATTTTCCAAGTAAAAAAAAAAAAACGATATACCCTTTTCATAGGTCATATTTTTGTTTTAAGAGTACTTATTCATAGTGTTTGTCATCTATATTTCAGTTTACTTTATTTAAGTCCCGACCCCATCACCAGAGATGAGTCAAGCTTTGTATCGACTTAGTGACATAGAAGTGTTAGTTACTTATAAACTCCTTTCTTCTCGGAAATGTCCCTAAAACTCTATTAGTGTAAGTTTATACTTATTAATCAAGACGTTGATTAAGTTTTATCGATAAGGGTAGTATGAATATCATGTAAAGTTTTACATATAATAGACTATCCGACCGTTCCAGAGGAGACTACATAACGACGTCATTCCTATAACCGTCCCCTTTTGACAAAAGCTCCAACATTGTCAGGATATCCCCTTTGATAGTTTAGTATAAAGGTGTGAGAGGGTAATAAAAACATTACTTAAGTTGGGGAATAAAATAGATAATCAAGAAGTGGAGAGTAAAAAGTTTGAGATGATTATTCTTCCGACTATACATAATTGATAAACTTCTTGTATAAAATTGGATAAGAAACGAGAGATATGAATTATAGACTAATTAGACTTGATTTCATACGTTCTTTTAATTAGTCATAGATGAATGAAAGAGATGACAGAGTTACTAAAGTCCTTAGTTTATTTTTTGGTTGAAATGTGAAGTCGTAAGTACCAAATACGTACTCATGGTACGTTTTATTAAAATTGTCTCTTGAGATACCATATGGTTTATCTCTACTCCTTCTACCAGTTCTATCTTTATACCTTTCCTGTGGATACTGAAACTGGAACTTTTGTGTATTTCTGATTCGTTCCGTCGGTGTCGTGTCAACGTACACCTTAATAAGAATACTGGTACTACTTAATTATATGGTTTATACTCTTATACAGAGATGGAGAAGTTAATTTCACTTGAAGTAAAACCTTGTGTAAGAGGACAGATGTTTTCCTTAAAAAATTATAAATGTCACGAATGGTGAACTCAATTTAGTAAATTGGGTTCGATTTAATAAAAGATATTTATATAGAATTATGTATTTTTAACCCGAAGCGTCCACCGTGTTCACCATTTCTGGGTGGTCAGATACATCCTCCGTATTCTTTACACCTAAACTAGGGGCCCAGTCCTTTTAAGGAACCTCTCCCCGTACCGTTAGGTGACTCATGAGAACGGACCTCTTAGGGTACTTCTCTCCTCTGACCGTCCAATGGTAGGTGTCCCAACGTTTCTCAACCTAGGTTGATCTCACTGATTCGTATGTGTACATACGTGTATTTTTAATTGAGTATAATGAATGGTATTTCCTAAAAAATCTAAAATTTGTCATTAATTTTTATTTTTATTTACAACTGACTGTATTCAAATCCTCTATGTTAAGACACTGGTAATATTTAACTAAGTTTAACCATACCTTTGACAAGTGAATGATATATAAACTAACGGAGTCTGTCCCCAGTCCTTTGATACCAAGTGTCCGATTTAGGTCGGACATTTAATTCTTACCAATTATCAAAAGTATGAGAATTTCTCCTTCCTCTTTTTATACCTCCTTCTCTTTCTACTCGTCCTCCTTCTTTTCTTTTTTCTCTTCCGTCTCTGACGTACACCGGGTGTTTCGGACTTCATAAATGTCCTATTACAGGGAATGTCTTTTACATTTACATGGTTTTTTACATGGTTTGGACCTAATAGTGGAAGTAGACTTATTAGGTCTTCTTTTTCTTCGGAGACACGATTATTGATACTTTCATTATATAATTATGTTTACAGTAGATACAAGAGTTCCGAAAGGGTATGATAACGAAGGTGAACACGAGAGAGCACACTTAAACAGTTAGCCACTTAAACACTTATTAGTCAGGAGGTCGAGACTGATTCAGAGGTGCTAAGTGGATCAACACAATCTTGTCACAACCTCTCACACCGTTGACATTCTGCACGAACCTGAGTCAGTGAGAGACGGAAAGACGAGGTTACAGGAGATAATCTTATTGACCAAAGTTACTGAAGTCGTACTGCGAATTTGGAATGACGATGGTTCTTGTTGACTTTAATCGGGACCAAAAAAGGTTGGAAACAAATCGTCATACAATTTTGAGGCTTGGACAGTAATCTCTTAAGGGTAAGAAAATTTAATAGACACACATATATACACACACACATATATATATATATATATATATATGTGTGTAAAAGGTGGTTAATTTATATATATATATTAACCACATTTTGACGAAATGTGAGATCACAACCAAAGACGGTATGTTGTTACGTTTAGTCAGTATTAAAATATATAGGGAAGGGAGAACTCGGAGGGAAGGGATGGTCGGGGAGATCCAGTAGTGTCTCGTGGTCCGACCCAAAGGACGCAATAAATCGTTGAAGGGTGATAGATAAAATGTGTACCATCACATATATACAGGTACGATAAAAGAGTTAAGTTGGGTGGGACTGGAAGAAGGTGACTCAAGTGTTCAGGTAAGAGATGAGATGATCCAAGTAGTCATGGTAAAAAGAACTAAGATATATATACGTAATTATATACTACGAAAAAAAAGAGAAATACTAAATGAAGTGAGGAATATTCTTCGAGAACCAAGTAAGTGGTGTGATGTTGACTGAGCTTACGGAAGGAAAAATTCCGACTCATTATAAGGTAACGTATATATATGGTGTTACAAAAATAGGTAAGTAGACAGTTACTTATAGATCCACCGAAGACACAGGACCGATATTTATGACGAAGTCCCTTGTGACCTTATTTATTGAGAAAATCTTAATACCAAAAGGGTCCCATATACGTGTCATTACCTGAACGACCCAGTATACCATCTATGTAAGACTCAAAAAAATTATTTAGAGGTATGACAAGAGGTATCACCGCTATAGTCAAATATGAGTGTGGTGGTCACGTCTTCTCAAGGGAAATCTCTTCAAGGTAATAAATTATGGGATAAATTTTTGTTTATTTAAGTGAAAGTTGACGTTCAACCACTTCATCGTCACAGTAGGTTATAGAACGGTCCAATTAGGTTGTCTGAAGTAGAGATACCGAACCACTCCCTCAAAGTCAATGAAATTGCTTTCCACCGGTAAACTTAAGTTCCCTTGGATTCACTAATGAATACGAAGAATCTGACGATCAAATAACAGGGAAAAGAAAACGATTTCGTACAGAATATGATTGAATAGAAAGTGAGACCCCGGGTTCTACGTTTTGGTAAAGTTCAGTGGTGTCAGGTCTAAGTTCTCTTGTGTCTCTACATACCCTGAACTTCAGGGGGGTATAATAGGTACAACTACACGGACATTCGAACAACCACTTGGTACTTTGGTTTCAATAAAATTTCGTATCCTATGACCCTTTGACCAGTAATCAGTTTTCAAATTTATATGATTCGAACATCTAGACATTCTGTTCCATTCTGATCTCTAGAGAACTTCTTTTAACCTCAATAGTTCCCTTATAAAGTACGTTCCTACTCGTACTATTTGCTGTCTTTGTCTTCGTCTTCTCTAATTCTTCTCCACCGTTCTTATGTGTCTTCTTGATATATTTTTTAGACACTGGGTCTATTGGTACTACCACACCAGTGAGTGGATCTCGACCTGTAAGACCTCACACTCTAGTTCACCCGGAATCCTTCGTAGAGATGTTTGTTTAGATCACCTTCACTACCTACTACGACACTTTCACGACATGAGTTATGTAGTTGTTTAAACCTTTTAAGTCGTCACCGGTGTCCTGACCTTTTATAGTCAAAAGTAAAGTTAGGGTTTCTTTCCGTTACGGTTTCTTACACGTTTGGTGACCTGTTGACGTGAGTAAAGTGTACGATCGTTCCATTACGAATTTTTAGGAAGTTCGATCTGAAGTTGTCATATGTTTGTCTTGAAGGTCTCTAAGTTCGACTTAAATCTTTCCGTCTCCTTGGTCTCTAGCTTGACGGCTATAGGCAACCTAGTATCCTTTTCGTTCTCTTAAGGTCTTTTTGTTGATGACGAAGTGACTGATACGATTTCGGAAACTGACATACCTAATGTTGTTTGACACCTTTTAAGAATTACTCTATCCTTATGGGTTGGTGTAATGACGGAGGATTCTTTGGACATACGTCCAGTTCTTCGTTGCCAATCTTAACCTGTACCTTTTTGACTGATCAAGGTTTAACCCTTTCCTCCTGCAGTTCCGACATATAACGAATAAATTGAATACACGTCTCATGTAGTACTTTTTGTGGTCCGACCTATTTTGTGTTCGACCTTAGCTCTGACGGTCCTCTATATCGTTGTTGGAGTTTATATGTCTACTATGGTGAGATTACCGTCTTTCATTTCTCCTTGATTTCTCGGAGAACTACTCCCAGTTTCTTCTGTTACTTTTCAACCTAATTTCGAGTTGTAAGTTTTTTAATTCTAGTACCGTAGACCAGGGTAATAAAATACCGTTTACTCCCATTTCATCTTCGTCACTGTCTAAAAGAAAAGAACCTAAGGTTTTAGTGACGTCTACCACTAAAGTCGGTACTTTAATTTTCTACGGACGAGGAACCTTCCTTTCCACATTATTTGGATCTGTCACAAAATATTTCGTCTCTATGGTGAAACGGTTGTTTCCGGGTAGATCAGTTTCGATACCAAAAAGGTCATCAGTACATACCTACACTCTCAACCCTGATATTTCTTCCGACTCGTGACTTCTCAACTAACAAAACTTAACACTACGACTTATTCTGACCTCTTCCGTTACCGTTGGGTGAGGTGATGAGAACGGACCTTTTAGGGTACCTGTCTCATCGGACCATCCGACGTCAGGTACCCCAGAGCTTCTCAGTCTGTGTTGACTCGTTGAAGTGAAAGTGAAAAGTGAAAGTACGTAACATCTTCCTTTACCGTCGGGTGAGGTCACAAGAACGGACCTCTTAGGGTCCCTGTCGTCTCGGACCATCCGACAGTAGATACCCCAGCATGTCTCAACCTGTGTTGACTTCGCTGAATCGTCGTCGTCGTGGACTTATTCTGAGGACTCTCAGGGAACCTGTCGTTCCTTTAGTTTGGTCAGTTAGGATTTCCTTTAGTTGGGACTTATAAGTGACCTTCCTGTCTACGACTTCGACTTCGAGGTTATGAAGCCGGTACACTATACTTCTTGACTGAGTGACCTTTTCTTGGGTTACGATCCTTTCTAACTTTCATTTTCCTCTTCTCACGTTGTCTCCTACTTTATCAGTCTGTCGTAGTGATTGAGTCACCTGTACTTAAACTCGTTTGAGGTCCTCTACCACCTCCTGTCCTCGGACCACACGACGTCAGGCACCCCAGTGTTGAATCGTTGGTTGGTTCAACGAGAACTAATAACCCTGAACATCCGAATCGGTCGTCCCGTAATGAATCCCCTAGTTTTTACGGTACAACTTTCTCTAAAAGCTATAGGTAAGGTGAAACGTAGTGCTTCTCCAGAAGAGATTTTAAAGAAATCGACTAGAGAGTAGATTCTTGATCCGTATTATAATTCTCAGTATTCCAATGAACCATCTTTTATATAAAGATTAGGAAAATTTACATTACAAAATACGTATATGGTAAAGTAGTTTAAAAGGGTGTGACTTGAAACTTGTTCACTGTATAAGTTATTCAACAATACATAGAAGGTGTACGCATTGTACATCTGTGTGTTTTTAAGATTTTTACTTATTTTATAATGTGACAATAATTATATAAATCTTAGATTATCCAGTTTAATACCTCTTCCGTTACCGTTGGGTGAGGTGATGAGAACGGACCTTTGAGGGTACCTGTCTCCTCGGACCATCCGACGTCAGGTACCCCAGTGATTCTCAGCCTGTACTGACTCGCTGAAGTGAAAGTGAAAAGTGAAAGTACGTAACCTCTTCTTTACCGTTGGGTGAGGTCACAAGAACGGACCTCTTGGGGTCCCTACCCCCTCGGACCACCCGACGGTGGTACCCCAGCGTGTGTCAACCTGTACTGACTTCGCTGAATCGTCGTCGTCGTCGTCCAGTTTAATATATACATATGTTGGTATATGTCATATTTGTTTTGATCATCGAAGTTCTACTATGTTTCAAGATATTACCAAGACTTTTTATTTAGTCTAAAACTTATCCTTTAGGAAGTGTCTTTGCACTTTAGACACGATTCCGGACTTTCTGGTCATTATAAACTATTTTGTTTTACTTCGTCTTCTTAAGAATCTGGTTCTCTTATCGTTTCTTTTTTTCCTTCTTTCAACTTATTCGTTTCTCGTATAAACCCTTTTATTTGCTGATATTATATCCTTTACAACAACACTCTAGAGAGTCGACACAGACTGAGAAACACTGGGACACCTGACGTCGTACGGTCCGAAGGGACGGGAAGTGGTAGAGGACCTCAAACGAGTTTAAGTACAGGTAACTCAACCTTTACAATCTATTCCTTTTCTCCCCAGTTTAGATTGTACCTTTGAATTTACTAAGTGATTATACTCTAGTGATTTCAAAAGAGTATTCCATTTCTATGATCAAGAAAGTTTTAATCAACCCAAGAAACCTCTTATCACACCTCTAAGGAATTTTTTAACGTTTATCTTGGTGGAATACTGGGTCGTTAGGGTGACGACCCGTATGTGTGGCTCCTTTGGTCTTAACTTTCTCTGTGTACATGGGGTTACAAGTAGCGTCGTGACAAATATTATCGGTCCTGTACCTTTGTTGGATCTACAGGTAGTCGTCTACTTACCTATTCTTTCGACACCATGTATATGTGTTACCTCATAATGAGTCGGCAATTTTTCTTAAGTAAACTTAGTCAAGACTACTCTACCTACTTTGACCTCGGCTAATATGTCTCACTTCATTCGGTCTTTCTTTTTGTGGTTATGTCATATGATTGTGTATATATACCTTAAATCTTTCTACCGTTACTGCTGGAACATACGTTCTGTCGTTTTTTCTGTGTCTACACATATTGCCTGAAAACCTGAGACTCCCTCTCCCTCTCCCACCCTACTAAACCCTCTTACCGTAACATTGTACATATGATAGTACATTCTTAGCTTAGCGGTCAGATACAGGCTGTGTCCTATGTCGTACGAACCCCGACCACGTGCCACTACTGGGTCTCTCTACAACACCCCTCCCTCCACCCTCCCCCCAAGTACAAACCCTTGTGTATATGTGGGCACGACCTAAGTACAGTTACATACCGTTTTGGTTATGTCATAACATTTCATTTTATTTCATTTTTATTTTTAAATTTTTTTTTTGAATCAACCCAAGGAAGAGGTGTAATCCCGTCTATGTCAGGTACTTAAATTCCTAGAACACTAGATTGCCTTTCTGTCTGTTTATGTGACACTCCACTATATTAAATAATTTATTCAACCGTCTTTAACAGAAGTCATTTTATTTAGGTGATTAACTAATGCGTCTCTGTCTATTTTTCTTCTCTCCGGTGTCGTCACTCCTCGTCACCCCACGGGACCTCTCCGTAGGTTTCAAATCTTGAACTATTGAGACCTAAACTTACCGTCGTGTTGGTGAATAATCGACACGTTGAAACTTGTGGAAGGAACTGGAAAGAGTCCGACTCAAAGATGGGGATGTCCTATTTAATTATAACGAATCTCTGGCACACTAGTAATTTACTCTATACGTGTGTTCGCGTAACTTTTCGTGAACAGTAATTCATCCGTTAGTCATCACCATCGTTACTAACGGTGTAGGGTCGACTTTTCTTTCCTTTCACCGTAGTCCCACGACCGTTACTCTTGTATGTCCTTTCTCACCTTCCTTTCACACGTCTTTTCTGTGATCTGTCACCACCTATAATCTGATCCAACATAGATAAAATTTGTCGTGTAAAGGAAAAGAGTAGGTTTGTCTAATACTAAGTCCCTCCCATCCAACTCTGTTCGGTTCACTAAGAACCAACTGTCAGGTCGAACACTCTTTGTGATAGGATGTTCTGAACCAGTGACCGACCTACGTCCCCTTATTGTTTTCCTTAGTTTCTACGAGTCTCTTCACAATAATTAGGTTTCTATCATTAAGGAGTTTTACGATTTCCTATCTTAAGTTTCCCAAATCCTTGGTGGAAACCTAAAACAAACATGGTTACAGACTCTTTGAGGTGTCGGAAGTAGTCTATGAGTTCCCCTAAAGATAAGGTTTTTCAAAACGAAGTGTTAAATCTCTGACATCCATATTGTCCCTATTACAAATTGTTATCTTTACCTTTTCAGTCTTGTTAAATCAGTCAAACCCGACGTAGGACGACCGTTGAGTAATACCCTGGTTCTCAGTCCATATCTGAAACAAGATCTTACATTTAAATCCTCCGTAGACACCTTCCTACTCCTCCTTGTGGTATCCGTACCCTCCCGTAGAAGTTTTCCTTTTTGCTCCACTCTTTTATCTTCCACAGGTCCGGATTCTCAAACCTATTCCCGGTGTGCCTGTCATCTATTTCTTACTCACCGATCACCTCCTCTGGATCTTCTTCTCTAGACTCGAGTTGGGTCTTTCGGTTCCCTTTACTTTCCAATTTTTTCCTGTTGTCACAACTTGTCGTGTCTTTCGTCTAGTCTGTCTCAGTTCTCTTCCCATAATCTCAGTGAATAAGTCAGTAATCGTTACAGATTTGTTCGTGTTAAAGGTCTCTCCTCCGCTCCCAACCCAAAGTTTGTCAATTACTTCCTTGTTCACTCATAATTAATTTAGGAGCAGGATCCACTTCTTTTGTCCTGAATCTACAGAGGAACTTAGAAGTGGGGTGACGTTAAGATACATTTATCGAATGACATCATCGTTTTCTTGGTGTTAAACCCCCTTTTCTTTCTGTGAACCTACATCAGAATCCCAATTGTTGGTCAGAAGATAAAGGTTTACCCCTGATGGGGGGTCATCGGTGTGTCTTACTAAGTTTTCGGTTAATGAAGACACACGGAGGTAGGGGATGAACCAGACTACACACCACTTCCGATTTGTGTCTCCCTTTTATAGTTTATTTTGTAAGTGGTAGAGGTATTTTATGGGAGTGTAATGTGTTCCTATTAGGACGAAGAAACTTGATCGATTTTTGACTGGAAGGGATCGAGGCTTGACGGACATTCTCAGGGTCCTGTCCAACAAGACTGTAAGAAAATTGTAGTAGAGTAGTAGTGTCGGTTTTGATTAGTGTTCTTATAATGGGCAACTGTCCACGTAAATAAGACAGTTAATTTAGTCTACCAATTTAGCTTTACACGGGGTTTAGAGAGAACAAACGTAATAGGTATAACCGCAAAGAACCGGCACCAAGTGACGACCGACCTTCAGCAGGTCGGGGGTGTCTCAGTGAAACGTTATAACACGGTCGTTCAAGGGTACGAGACGTCGTCGGTGAGGCCGCTCCGGTCTTGTCGTGCTGTCCTGACTGGACCTCACAATATAACGAAGTGTTTCTAAATAATTTTTTACCTTCCTCCCTCTGAATCTAGTTACAAAAACCTTACCTTCTCCTATATAGTGGAGTACCGATTCGTGTCCACTGTACACCCGTTACTTCGCTTCTACGATTTCTGTCCGTCACTTTTTCCGAGTTCCTTCCTGTTTTAGTCGACGTACGGAGGTCCAAAGTCGACCAAAAGATTTTGTGAGGGGGTGGTTTCACTGGTCTCTTTTCGGACTCCTAACGAAGACAAAGGTTTCGGTGAAAGGTTCTTTTATACGTGCATATGGGTACCGTTCGTTACTTTGGATTCAAGACTTGGTTCTAAGGTATAAAGATCTTGTCCCTCACTCAAATGTGTTACAAAACCGGTGTCAACGGCTAGTGTTACTCCGTGTAATTCCTGTCCAGTTCCTAAAATCAGGGAATGTATGTCGACTTCACGGTTCTATAAAACCGAGGGCAAAGTTTTAGGGAACGAAAAAAAGTCGGTCACAGTGGTGGTTTCGTATCGATATTTCTACGAACGAAAAAACATCCTAGTAAACTTTTCGTTTATCAAGACGTAATCTCTCATACTTATCTTTTGTTTTGACTTTACCTCTCCATTACTCACTTTTTTTAGATCCCACACTTGTTCTTAACTGTACAATCTGATATTACCATTTCTGTAACCTCTTACAGTTCAGGAGATTTCCACAAACCCGTTTTGACGTTTAAAGTAAGACACGTAATAGATAGACTTTCCGGGATTACCGGAGAACCTTTGTAAAGTCTAACAGTTTATTTGTATGTACGTCTGATGGTAAAGATTTCGAGTGTTTACGTAATAGAAGAAGTTTATAGTCTTTCAAGAGTTAAAGACACTTGAGATAAATCGAAAATACAGTTACGTATAATAGACGTATAATAGTCAAGTGGTTCGACTCGACTCTACTAAAAGGTGTTCCATTCCGTATAAGACGGGTGTCCTCTCTTCGACAAAATCAGATAAAACATCTAGAAATAATGTACTGAAGAATTTTTCTACATAGAAGATATGGATTCTCTTAATGAACTAGAGGTCTGATCACTTAGTCGTAAATCTTGTACCTAAGGTATATTATTTTTGTACGTAATTCTAAGAGTTCCTTTTTTATCGATACTTGTCACATACGATTGGTCAAACTTCCTAAATAGTAAGTCCTCAAGACATTATAGAGATGGTAAAGTCGTTCTGATTCAACGAGGGACGACTTCTCATCCTTACCCTCTTCCTAAGATTTCCTCTATTCCACGTCTCGTTCCGACTCAGATGTAAAATGTATTGCTAAAGAGTTCCTACGTCAGTTATTGGTTTATCCTAGATAAAGGATTTAAGATCATATATTGAAAAATTACACTTTCACTACAGGGTGACCGGTCCCACTATGTTATCTGTGTTGACTTCTCGGTTCGGACTTCAGTCTACACTTACGGCATAGTTTTCGATGTCACATGATGGCCAAAAAGTACAAAGTTCTTGACACACTTCACGGAACGTATATAATAGAGTAAAGTATGAACGTTGTTTAGATACTTCATAATAATATGTGTGAATCTACTCCTTTGACCCTGAGGTTCGTAAAGTCATTAGACTGGTACCGCACGTTCATATATCCGGTCCAAAGTTGAAGTTCAAGAAAACTGATGTGTCGGACTTGTGACGTGGAGATATAAGGTCAAAAGAAACTGGTACGAAGCACGTAGGTCTCTCCTACTAGTTACTAAAATAGTTTTTAACGAATTTAAAAATGTCGGACGACTTTACGTCTTTCTATATCAGGGGAACGTACTCTTTTGATAACGACTATTAAGTTCTTAAGTTTAAGATTGAGTAATAATCTTTTGTAGTCTTCTCCTTCCTCATCTCCCCTCCCTCCTCCTTCCCCCTTCTTTTTCTTTCAATACGATGTCATTTGCCTCTGAGTTTGAATCAAGTCAAGTCAGTGAGTCAGTACAGGCTGAGAAACGCTGGGGTACTTGACGTCGTGCGGTCCGGAGGGACAGGTAGTGGTTGAGGGCCTCAGGTGGGTTTGAGTACAGGTAACTCAGTCATTACGGTAGAGTGGTAGAGTAGGAGACAGCAGCGGAAGAGGAGGACGGGGGTTAGGGAGGGTCGTAGTCCCAGAAAAGTTTACTCAGTCGAGAAGTGTAGTCCACCGGTTTCATGACCTCAAAGTCGAAGTTGTAGTCAGAAAGGTTACTTGTGGGTCCTTACTAAAGGAAATCCTTCCTGACCAACCTAGAGGAACGACAGATTCCCTAAGAGTTCTCGGAAGAGGTTGTGGTGTCAAGTTTTCGTAGTTAAGAAGCCACGAGTCGAAAGAAATATCAGGTTGAGAGTGTAGGTATGTACTGATGATCTTTTTAACATCGGAACTGAACAATATTTGAATCAATGTCAAGACTAAAACTGGTAAAACATCTATGAAGTCAAGTCAGCGAGTCAGTACAGGCTGAGAAACACTGGGGTACTTAATGTCGTGCGGTCCGGAGGGACAGGTAGTGGTTGAGGGACTCAAGTGAGTCTAAGTGCAGGTAGCTCAGTCACTACGGTAGGTCGGTTGAGTAGGAGACAGTAGGGGAAGAGGAGGACGGGGGTTAGGGAGGGTCGTAGTCAGAAAAGGTTACTCAGTTGAGAAGCGTATTAAGATGGATTAAGAAAAGTAAAACGGTGATTTTGTAAGTTCTATTAATAGTATGTAAGTTCACCCCTTTTTTACCAATCTGTACTAAACTTTAGTCAATTTCTAAGTCTGAGATCACCGAATAGAAAGTGTTCCAAGAACCAATGATTAAACCTCCATAAGATAACCGTGTACGGGATGATATAGGATGGTATGAAATTAAAAAGACACATATATAACATCATTCGGATTAAATATCATATATTTATTATATAGACAATCAACTCCACTTTAAAGTCCCAAAGAGTTGGAAAATTTTCAGTTGGTTTCGATAAATAACCCTCTGAGAAGAACAAAACCCAAGGGTTAGGGCCCATGAGAGAGTACTTATGTAAGACGAATTGACCTAAGATCGTGACTTCACTTCGATCAAGATTTTGTTGAGACTTCTCGTGAACTGAAGACGGGAAAAGTCCCGAGTGAGAACCACCTTTGTAAAAGTCAAGGAGTTCCGACCGACGTAATGAAACATCGTATCGGAATCAAAATTTTCTTTTTTTAATTTAAGTAAACAGAATATAGTAAAAAAAAAAGTCAGGTAGAGGTCACACCCTTCGGTGAATGGATAAAATTCCTGAGTGTTTGTTTTGAACGGAATAGTAGTGAGATTATCACCACCATGTTAGAGTGACGGTTAGTTGTGGTAGTTTTCGAGGGGTTAAGATGCGTAGATTTAGAAGAGATGTCAAATCTTGGATAAAGTAGAGGATGGAGAAGGTAGGGAGAGGACATGTCTCTGAAGGGTCAATGGAGAAATTCGTTCATTAGAAAGTTTTGGAGAGGAAAAAGATTGGTCAGTACCGGCAGTACAGATGTAGTTTATAAGTCTGTGAGTTGACCTATGTTGAGTTCCAACCTTTGACGAGAAACAAACGTACCGAGGGGTTTTATGTTTAGAGAAGTACTGTTGATGTTTGACTCTTGTCTAAACCAAAACATAAAGAAAGAATACGAGATTAAGTCATAGGATTCCTTTTTTTTTCAATTCAGGAATTTTTAAATGGTTTATGTAAAGATGGTACAACACTTATGTCATCACTGTGTTTTTGTCAACTTAAGTTTATGTTTAGTGAAACCCACTGAAGCTAAAAATTCTGTCGAAGAACTTCTTTAGAGAAAGTAGAAGTCTAATAACCGGTTGTCCCTTCTTTTTAAACAACTTTCATTGTGGAAGTTTAAGTTTACTGGTGAAATCCATCCATACGTGTGATGGTGTTGGGAGATTCTCGTGACGTAGGGATCTCTAATTCGACAGTGATTTCTTCGAAGACTTTACACTCTGACCTGGCGAAATTTACGTCATGAAGGAGACCTAGACTAAATAGGTCATAATCGAAACTTACAATGACTGTTGTCAATAACGTTCGACTGAATCGACTTGTATATATTTTGGGAATGGTCACCGAGAATGTGAAAACTCTCCCAATAGTCAGGGTAATTCTTAGACTGCTTTCGATCGTCTTCTTTTGGGATTTTAAGGATTTTGTAACGGGTACGAAATTAGTCAAATGTATTTGGATGAGTTGAGTCTAAAATGAAAATAAGGATTCCAGTTGATCAGTAGTGTAGTTACGGTTGTTTGTACTTTATCCTCTACTCTCCTGGGACCTTATACCGGTCTAACAAGTCTAAGGTAGGGTAAACTCAGAAAGAAACCCAACTCGGAGCAATGGTAATTAATCACTGAAGTGAACCCTCATTTACCCATAGTTGGTAGACTGAAGGTAAACAATCCTCTAAAGACTATTTTCGTTTTTTTTTTGTTTTGTTTTTTTTTCCTTACGTACCATTTAAGACTTGATGGACACGAGGGGGTTTCCGAACCGTATACTGATTCGTTTATATGATCGGGTTACTTAGGTGGAAAGGTTTACTTACCCGGACCGAGGTCTTTTGTGTTAGAATATTCCAACGGACCTGACGGTCGACGGAGTTAAAATCGTGTTGCTAAATTACATAAAATTTATTTACATTGTATTCCTTTTTTACGAAACATGTTTAACCAGTAGACAACAAAAAGACCGACCGTGGTACTAAATACATTATATAGTCATCTTGCTGTAGAGAGATAGACAGAGAACCTATTGTTTCATGTATACGTTCAAAGAAATATCACGAAATTGGGGGACTACTGATCTTTCCAGGATGAGTGTTAAATATATATATATATATACATATATATACATATCGCAGATTCATTTAATTTCTACGACAGTTCATAAACTCATAAAATAAGAAACGGACTAGATGGGAGGGATAGGACCTATGGTAGTGCAAGGGGTGTGAGGTCCGACGTCTTAATAAAAAGAGGACACATGTTTTCAGTCTTGAGTTCTGGACCCACTACAGGTAGAGATGAGTTTGATCGTAATTGATTTAAAAGAATTATAGGGTTTAATTAGAAATGACTAAATCACGATTAAAATTCCCAGTGCACACATATAAATGAAAGATAAGGAAGAAAAGAGGAGTTCCTTTTTTTACCTTTATTATATAAGGAGGTCAAATTGCTTCGTATTACGACAAGAGCACAAAAACCATCTTATGGTTGTGGTCCCTACTGTATTCGTGTTGAGTGACCTCGTACTTGTTAACAAAAATTGGATAAAACCTAGTATGTGTGTATAACACTTTTAGAATCCCTTTGAACCTTGGGAGAGGGGTCTCGTTACATATAAACGAGAATGTATTTTAAAACGTATTTTAAAGTTCTCCAAGTGTTCGGTCTTCTTGTATTGTTATACTAAAACATACAGAAAGTCACTATTTCGTAACAAAATCGAGAGATTAATTAGGGTGTCCTTATTGTACCATCTAAACACAACATCGAACGAACATTGTTAACAAAGACCCGATCAATCGAAAAAACCTCGATTACTCTTCCCCCAGTATCCAAGTTAAGTAAATTCCCAGTCAACCAACAGTATGTTTCTTTTCCGGAAACGGTATAATCACCGGGCGGTAGAACGTTTAAATACGTAAAAAGAGTGGTCACTCTCTTACCTACCCATTCTTGTTTAGTAGTAAAGAAAACCTTCCTTTTGAATTGTTAACGAAAAGGAACGAAACCCCTATAGTTATTAATATGTTAATAACCTTCGTCGTTACATAATATCTCACTTCTACTGTCGGTTCTCTGGTCTTGTTTTCAGACAGTACTTGATCGACTGACACACTGAAATTCGTTCAAGAGACCGAAGAGGTCCAGATAAAAGAGTAGTTTATTCTCCCGGGGACCACCGAGTCTACCATTTCACAGACGGATGTTATATCCTCTGGGCCCAAGTTAGGGACCCATCCCTTCTAGGGAACCTCTTCCTTTACCGTTGGGTGAGGTCATAAGAACGGACCTTTTGGGGTACCTGCCTTCTCGGACCATCCGATGTCAGTCAGGCACCCCAGCGCCTCTCAGCCTCTGCTGACTCGCTGAAGTGAAAGTGAAAGTTCTCCCGGTCTAATCCATTAATCTTTCTGAAACTGAGTTTTTAAGATTATAATTCCTAGTCACATATTCTTTTCTTATTCTTGACGTATTCCCTCTTTTTTACTTTTATATATGTTGTACCCCTTGAGGACCGTCATAAGTTTATTAAGTGATCATTTTGTTTCAACGACCTCACTTCGTGAGAATAGGGACAGTAACTAATCCCTCTTTGTTCAGTGTTCTTACGATGAATTACTAAATGAAAGTATCAACTGGATGTACTTAAATGGGATTATCTATGTATATAAACCATAACTTTAGATATGAGTCGAAGATTCCCTTTTTTGTATATAATGATCCTTCAATTGTTTTCTCCTCTTATACTAAAAAAATTTAAAAATTGGAGGAGACAAGTCGTCTTTCCCCGTCTTCCTCTAGGATTGTCATTGGCTAGAGAAGGTAGTAAGTCTTTTAAGTCTACCACAGAGATGTCTGACTGCTTCATTTCTAATTTCGTATATTATAATAAAAAAATACGTTGTGTGACGTATGTGTGTTTGTGTGGACTATCTGTGGTAATCAGTACAAAGTGCTAAAACCTCCCCTCCCCTCAAAACATTGTCGTTTTTTACGGAGATAAAAGTAAACAAAATATCAGACGATTAAACCGATGTCTCGATTACGGGTAAATTCCCTTATACCACACCTTGTTGACACGTCGTTATAATTCACTCCTTCGGTATACGAAGATTCGGGGCGGTATGACAGACACTGACGGGGAGTGGGGAACACCTAATCGAAAAAGTAGTCTATCCGGACTTCACCCATCTTGTGGAAAAAAAAAAATGTCCACAAACCACCTCTAGTGTACGTTTTATTTCTAAAGATTCCCCTTGCCCCGACACATTTTGTATGTCTTTATCGTTGAACAAAAGTGAATTCTACGTTAGGTGTCTCCAGGCGAATTAAATTAGGTGTCTCTGATAATTAAAAACCATAATAGAATTATATAGTATTTACTGACGGACGGAGATCTATCGACTGTGTCACGGCTCTTATAAGCCTCGGCAGACCAAAACTAGTAGGATATCAACCAGATGTTTTTCATAATCTCCGTTTGAATAATATGGTGATCTAACACTGGGTTTGAATTTCCCGTAAGGTAGTTTCTCTGACGAAGTACAATTTAAGGTTCTTCCCATGTGTGAAAGACCACTCCTCTAATTTTGTACAATATAGGTGTTATGTTTTGAGGAAAAAGACTCAACAGTGACATCAAAGAACGTTAGATGACAAGACCAGGGTAGATTTTATACCGTCGTTACCTGTTTCTGTATGTTATGTCAGTTCTCCCAGGAGTCGACTCGTGTTCCAATTTGTACCTGGACCTGTAGAGGGTAGGAGACTCTAATATAATAACACCAAAGGAACTCGAGCTCTCTAAAGAGAAAGTGACTGAGTAAACGAAGGGCTCAATTTCGTATCCATACATGTCGGAGTTTCTCTTTTAGTTTGTTCTCTCTCCCATATTTTTGTTATGTTCACCTCTTCGTACTCCAAATATAAAAATACGATTATACGACCATTCTTTTCCCGAGGCAAACCCCTCGTTATTTCATTCTCCACCCCCCTTCTGACACTCGTCTAGAGTCATTTTTTGTGTCTCCGAAAGATACGTCTACCCCCTAAATTTTCTTCATTTTACTATTGGTGTGTCAGTTCTCTGATCTTTTCTCTGGAACTACAAACTATCAACATTATTGGACGTCTCACGAGATTACCGAGCCCCTAGTCCACGTCTCGATGTCGTTATTGCTCTTGACTTATTAATAGAGACGGCATAGACATAGTGGTTTCAGGGTCGCATACTCGATATATTCCTCCGAAGACGACGGAGAGGTTCTAAAGGACTTTACAATTTAGTGACTAAACCCTCGTGAAGGTCGTAATCATGACGGGTCAATCTTTCTTTATTTCGGGTCTTAGGAGGACACCGTCAAGATTACAGAAACAATTAATACTTAATACCCATTTGTACGTCTGAGTGTCTCCAGTCCCGACAGTCGTTGTTATCAAAAGTTCTTCCTAAAAATGCTCCCAGAAAAAGTGAGCTGGTATTACAGGTAAAATATATGTATTTGTCTCGGTCCGGATGTTTTTTACCACAAACGAAAATCCCCTCGACATAAAAAAAGAGAGAAAAAGAGAGAGGGGGAGGGGAACACAACTCCGTACATCGGTGTCGGTCTCGTTTCGCCACGGATTGATCTCAAGAGGAGACACTGACTGTTGTCGACATGGTAAGGTTCCTGATCCGTCTCTCTCAGCGACCCCGACTCCGACCCAATTACTAGTCTGTGACTTTAGGTGGAGAGAGAACAATTCGCTCATTCGCTGGTCAACCCATTGGGTAGTCGTCACCAGTGGAAAGTGTATGTTACCCTTTTGTTTTCGACGTATGTCATACGAACTAATTGGAGTGAATTTACCGTTACGACTAGAGCTTAGATAGGGTTCTCATATATATTTGTCCTAACTTTAATATAATACACACCTAGGACGGGTTGTTTTCGTTGACCGTGTTTTAGTAAAATTAATCCACCGTCGCCGACATTGAGTAAGTTGAGACCGTAATTAAGAAAAACAGGGTAGTTTCTTGAAGACCCGGAACGATATTCTGTCACAGTCGTACCTTATTTCCTCTACTAGTTACCTGTCGTTCAGTGAACACCCGGAGTCGAAGGATGTATTACACAGTCTTCCAACTGTCACCCAAAGTTGGTATGTCGGTCTATAAACTAATCTTATAAGTCTTTTGGATACTGTTAGAAACATGAAGTGAAAAAGGTTCATCTGTTTAAATGGTTCTTTTTACGAAACCGCTTAAAATGGTACGACTGGAAGTTTGACAGTTTATTACAATCGCAATGATGAGTGAATCCTCCGATAAAAGAAACATGCATCGTTTGAATCCTTTATGTAATTGGAGACCTACATCTTTTTGATCTAAAGTTACGGTCTGGGTGAAGTAAAGAGAAAGACGGGAAAGAAGAGGATCAGGTAAAATTTACTGTAAAAGGGTAGTACCCCGGATTCTCAGGAAAGGTCCAAGATCGAGGTTTGTCTACAGTGACACGTCGGGGGGCGACTGGAAAGAACCCTTTCCAGAAAACAATGAACTTAACTGAAAATTCTAGTTCCGGTTACGTTCCAATTAGTGTGGAGTCTAGTATATCTCTTCTGAGTTACTTTTTTTATTTATTTATTTTCGAAAAGTCAAAATGTCTCTGGTGTCTTTTTACTCTATTTTAGTTTCCGGGTCTTTCGTGTGTCCATTGAGGTCATAGGTCTTCTACCAAGACAGGTCGGGGTCACGAATGGTTGTCAGAGTGACATGTATGGACTCAATGAACGTTTGGGAAGGTAAAAGTCCTTGTAGTAGGATAAAACTTTACAAAGGTTCATCTTTATCGTAGATTCTCCAACGATTGAGAAGAGTTGGTTAAGTCTTCCCATTCAATCTCTGGAGGTCTACAACGAGGGTCCTGGTTCGAGGGGGGAGTTGTAGAGATTCTGGATCTTCTCGGGGTCTAAAGAGGGACGGGACGATTTGTCTTTCCCGTTGACCTCCGTGCCGTGTAAAGAAAATACCCTTGAGTATTCTTTAAATACTTTGGTTTCGTATGACTGATAGATGACACTTTGTTTGTGACAGAAGGGTAAGTCGGGTACTTGACCGTGGAGTCCCCCCTCGAAGGAGTTGGGATCCCTCTATCGTGGATATGGACCTAGAGGGGGCTTCCTATGACTGCGTTGGTCTATATGTCAGTTGCATAAACAGTAATAATAAAAAATAATGTAAAAATTAACCTATTAACGAATTAACCTACTATTACAACCCAACCAAAGACGGTATGTCACCTTTAGTCGGTATTCACACATATATTTATATATATATATGTGTGTATGCATATATATATCTAGAGCAGAGAAAGAACTGGGAAGGATGGTAGGGAGATCCAACAGTGTCTCACAGCTTGACCCGAGGGATAATATATTTTCTGTAGTAATGTATCTATTGTTTCACTNCATATATTTATATATATATATGTGTGTATGCATATATATATCTAGAGCAGAGAAAGAACTGGGAAGGATGGTAGGGAGATCCAACAGTGTCTCACAGCTTGACCCGAGGGATAATATATTTTCTGTAGTGATGTATCTATTGTTTCACTTAGTTAGTTAGTATCAATTTTTTTTTTTTTCTCCCTGAGAGAAGGTCCGAAATGAACCTTTAAGGATTTTAATCTCTATATACCCATCAAGATAAATTGAATCTCCTATTATTAGATGTCTTTTAGAATAGTATTTACAGAAGTTCAAGACCCCTTAGAATTACTTTTGTTTGGTCTAATAAGATTTGTTATTCGTTTTTACATCTTTCCCCTTCTATCTTTTTTTAATTTTTAGAGAATTTCAGTGTGTCCTCTTTACATTATTTTTCTGAACTTTAAAGAACTTTACGGTACGTCTTTCGTTTTTTCCACCATTACTCCCTTGTTTTAGGTCCCGTCATTTATTTTACTTGATGAAATGATCGGTTAAAAACTTAATAAAAATTTGAAAACCGGTGTGATGCACCATACACCCTAGAATCAAGGGACTGACCCCTAACTTGGGTGGGGTGGTGGTGGTGGACGTGACTTTCGTGTTTCAGAATTGGTGACCTGGTGGTCCTTTCTGGGGGCTATCGGTTAAAAACTTATTCCCTTTTATTTAACAAATTACCTCAGGTATTTGGATAAGAGTAAAGAATTAAACAATTAAGACGAACCTAATTCTTTGGTTTGGTACAGAGGATCATCTTATTAAAAATGTCACACTATTGTTATTTATAACGATATCACAATTGTCTATAAAATTAATTTTTTTATCGAATACGTGGTCTAAGGATTCTGAGTCTCTGGGAGTCCTCAGTCCTCCTCTTTCCACCCCAACTAGAATTCGAACCGTTATCGATAACACTCCCTCCGTTAAACTAGGTGAGTTTGTATAGGAACTTAGTCGAAGAGAGAAGACCGTTGAGAGTAAAAGTGAAAACGGAAAATTACAACAGACTTAGATAAGGTTCACAGGAAACGGTACCGTTGTGGACGTCCACTTCCGGTACGAGGAGTGACGGTCGGAACGGTCACTACTTCTCCGCTGATTAGTGACGTGTTCCTCCCCTTACGTTAGAGGTTCTGGAGGCACTTGTTTGACTCGTGCTCCGACAGGGACTTCGTGGGAGAAGAGTGTCCACAAAGTGGACAAATCGGTATGTGGTCTTCCCTTTCATTCGTTTCTGGGAAAGAAAGAGACACGAAATGTAAAATAGTGAACAGAGGGCTTCGGACTACGTATTAGATTGAAACATACTTGTCGGACTTCCATGGTTTCAATGAAGTCGTCGTACGGCACCCCACGGTGGTCACTTCTCCCTCGAGAGACGAACGAGAGGAGGAGGTCCGGGTGTTCCTAGACTCCGGTCGAGGTCGTGCCAGGGAATCTACGGTTCACTGGGACCTGTCCCAGTTCTACATACTGGAGGGACGGAAGGCCCGAAGACGTTTAGTAGGGGGTAAAGACTTCTGAGAATAAGTCTCTACAAAAGTCAGTGCATTGGAGACGAAGAATAAGTACGACAGGTATTTTTATCTTAGGATAGGTGAAGACAAACTGCAATGTCGGAGAGTTCAGTCCGAGAATTTTGTGAAGTACCTGGAACAGACCCGCGGTTCATGACGGAAATCGGTGAAGAGGGTTACCTGTTTGTCAGTATGTTTTCAATTCTTAGACTGGGTTACAAACGAAGTCTACTCAGTTGTGATTCTGATTTTTCCGGGACATCTCGGGACTTCTCAACTACAAGATTGGTGTGGGAGTGGGTCGGAGAGATGTAACCACTAATAAAGATATTTAGAAATAGACGGAACCGTCCAGTTCCTCCGGTGTACACCGTTACGTCATGACAATGGACAACTTTGAACAACGTTTCACGAGTCCCACTAAGCTCAGGTAAAATTTGAACGACAAAGAAGGTGTTTCAACTGTATAATAAGAAATTTCAAACGTTATTTACCCGGACTGGGAATGAGACTAACCCTTTCTATGGGTTTCCTGTTAGAAGTTCAGAATACATTCCGGACTTTTAGATTTGAGTGTCGTGCTTGTGAAATACAGGTAATAAGACGAAAGTCCTTCAGGGAAGGTCCTCGCATCGACAGTCACTGTAATATAATTAAGAATGTGGTTTACCTTTTGGTTTTTAAAGTTCTCCTTCAAAACGAAACCTTTGGAGAAGTCAACTTCCAGTCCTCCCATCATCGTCCGTTAACCGTTACCAATCAGAGTAGAGTACTTGGTAGGACTCTAGACCCCCTTCCAAGGGTCTCTGGTGGCTGGGGGAGGGGTGAGGTAGGGGATACGGGTACTTTAGTCAAACTGATATAAAAGAGTCGAAAGAATTCACTAGTTAAGGGAAGAATCAACAACTCTAGTAAAAGACAGTTAGGTCCTAATTAAGAGGTACCCAAAAGTCTAGAATAAAATTCTTAGGTACTAAGTCAGGATTGGTGATCAGGACAGTGAAGATGGAGGATGTATAGAGTGTTTGGGAAGTTCAGGAAGGAGAATTAATGTGAACTTAATGTGATCCAAGAGTAGAGGAGTTCCCGTTTCCAAAAACGGACAAAAGAAGTGAGTATGGTAAGTTCGTGACTGTTGTCACAGACCTTACGATGACGTGTTCTTTTTATCCAATTTGTCCATTTACTTCTTTGATTATCTTAAAGTATTTACCTACTCACTTGATTGTTAAAGTTATGAGAATTTCGACCTGAGGGTCCTAGATCAATGTAGAGAGCAGAGGTTAGAGGTGTGGTTTCGGCCTTATATTTTATGTGTAGACTGCTATAGTGAGGTAGGAAATTTCAGAGAGTCATTGATTTTCGATTTTAGGTGTGGGTCTCTGATGAGTCCTAGAACGGAGACAGAGTAAAGAACGGTAGATATAACGTGGTTTGTGTTACATGACTTTGTGAAAGTCCAAGAGTTTACGTAAGACAAAAAAATGTAAACAAGGGTCCCCTTGTGACACGGGAGACAAGAATGAGGAAGTGGAAAACAAATGGACGGTAAGAGACAGAGAGAGATAAAGGAAATAAAACCGACACGACCCAGAAGTAACGTCGTACGTTCGAAGAAAACAACGTAGGTTGTCCGAATCAACAGGACGTCATGCACCCTATAATCGAGGGGTTGGTCCCTAGTTTGGATCTAGGGGACATAACCTTCTACGTAAGATTTGGTGACCTGGTGGTCTCTTCAGTAAGAGAGATGGACATTAAGAGATGCGGATGAAATCTTCAGAACAATTACAACGAAAAAGACTGTAAAGGACCGGTTAGGTACGAAAGAGTAGACTCAAAGATATCAACATTCTAATGTACCGATAGAAAGGTTTACCTGAGACTTGGAAGAAAGTAAAAATGTATTAGGTGCAGTGTTATAGACCGTATGTCAAAACACTATGTCTACTACTAGTTATTTAGTAGTTATTTAACAATTTACTTGAGAACCGTGGTAGTACCATCTAAGTTGTTTAATTCTTAATTTACAATAAAATCTTTAGGAGAGTGGGTTGGAAGTCTGAGGACAGGACGGTCACGAATTAAAACGATAGAACCCGTTCAATGACTTATGCAGAAACGAAGTCAAAGAATTAAATATTTTACCCCACTAATATCATGGAGATAGTAATGTAACAATGTTCTTCGATTACTTTATTGTGTAACGAATCTTTTCAAGACTAGGTATCATTAGAAAGTTATTTACAGATAATAAATCCTCCTCGTCTTTAATTCCATCTTCTCTATTCTGTGTCTTAGAGTCTATCGAATTTCCTATTTAATAAACGAATTCCTGTACGATTAATAACCATGTTGGTTCTGATAAAATTAATTTCAAAGGTTTGAAAGGTACATGTTATACTGGTGACGGTATAGTACAATCGAGGGTTTACTTAATACTTTTGTAGATGTACACTCTATTTCTATATTTATCTAAGTATTATTTCTGTTAAATTTACAACTTAAAATTAAAAAAGTAAAGAGTTAAATATGTAAATACGGTACGTATACTTCATATTCTTCGTTTTATATAAAATTAATTTTTAAAAATACATCTGGTATAAATTTCATGACTTAGACAATGTCATAACGAAGACAAAATATAAAACCAAAAACCAGTACTACGTATACCCTAGCTTGGGTACGGGGAGGGCGTGACCTTCTTTCTTTCTTTCTTTCAGCGAGTCAGTACACGCTGAGAAACGCTGGGGTACCTGAGATTGGATGGTCCGAGAAGGTAGGTGCCCTAAAAGGTCCGTTCTTATGACCTCACCCAACGGTAAAGGAAGAGGTCCTCTAGGAGGGCTGGATCCCTAGCTTGGGCCCAGAGGGCGTAACATCCACCTGCGAAATGGTAGACTCGGTGGTCGTGACCTTCTGTTTCAGAATTTATGAACCCTGACACTCCTTTCGGGGTTCTTCTCTTTAAATTTTGTTACTCAGACTTTTTATGTATGTGTGTTTTCAAGGGCACAAAAGGGTGTTTGTTATCTAATATAAGATGAGGGGTGAATCTACGGTCCATAAAGAGTGCATCAAACCAAAAGTGTACAGACGAAGAAGATAACACTCGATCAACTCTTATTCTTGTCTCTGAACTCATTCTGAACATTTAGAGACCTAAATTGACCTCAACGGACTGTAGGAGACTCGTGAATTATTTAAGTGTTACCCATAGGAAACATAAGTTGTTTTTATACGGTAATCCCCATTTATATTGTTTCTCATCATCAGAACCGAAAATACTTTTAAACTCGTCCAAGGTTTTCGGAGGTCAACTTCATATTTAAGTACGGAGGGATAAAGGGACACAGGGTTTACATCATGGGATATGTAGTTTCTTCGGGTTCACTTATACACAACTAAAGATGTAGAATTCCCTTTCATGTGTACCATTAAGAAAAAGATCTTTGAACCAACTATCCTAAAATCTAATTTTCTACATCTACTGGTTTCACCTCGAAACCCTTAATAAGTTTATAACCAGATATGTTTGTCTCGGGTGACAGGTCTCGATAGTTGTGAACATGATTTTCAGAATTTGATTGTTCTGTAGTCTGTATCTTTTTGGTGTCGATTAAGATGTTTTGTGTCGGTCATTGTCAATTATAAATAGCACAACCTTTCTTAAGTCTAGGTGGTAACATCGATGTAATGTGACTGTCTAATTTCTATACTTTGGGGTTTCTTAAAAAAACCATTTGTATGTTTTTAATCTTTCAAAAATTGGGATTTAGTATTAAGGAAAGTTAAATATGTTCGGCATAAAGGTGGGTCGACAGATCAAGACTTTCAACTTACAAGATTTGACCTCGAAAATCAAGTCATTAACGAATTAAAAAGTAACGTTACGGAGAAGTACCTAGATTTTACCTACCTAAAACGAAAATTTTTTTTTGTGAAGAAAAAAGAATAAAAAAAATTCACATTAATAAAAACACAGTCTTTATATTAACATGAGGTATAACTTTCGATTGGGTCACCCCTTTATTAAGACGTGTTAATGTCTTTCAAAATTATTTTCTGACTATTCATTTCAAAACTTAAAAATTACGTAAGACGTCCGTCGACTCACGGAAAACGGTAGAGACAGTGAATAGTAATTTCGACATACTTTCCCTCCGGATGGATATGAACTGAACTAACCGTTTTCACAAGAGACTGTTTATTTTCACTTTGTCTACTTTCATTTTTGCGTTTTTTTTTTTTTTAATTTTTGTCAGTCAAAGAATCGATTAAATTGGAATTACGGAGGGGAAGTGGGTGTTTTTAAAGAAACATAAATTATAAGACGAGAATGGATGAATAATCGGGTGGTAACACTTGCAATTTAAAGACATGTCGTATGTCATTATTGAGTAAAGATATTTTCGTGTAGGGTAAAGGTCCCGTACGAAAAGTCGAATTAAACTTTTTTAATGGGAGCAAACTGTCTCCTTTGTGAAAGTTTGTGTGTATTGGATGCGTGAATACACACTCGCTTTAAGCTACTCACATTAGATAGATTCGAAAGACACTACTTCGGAAGTACTCTCGGTAAGACACTCGCCGTGACTGAAACGAGACTCCGATGTCGTACTTCAGAAGACTGCCCATATAGTAAGAGTACAAACAAACAAACGAGCGGGACCTAAGGCAGTCTGGGATTTGTTGGGTGGGTTTACCAAACGTCACAGAAGTCCAACCACAGGTCATTCGTAGCTACCGGGTCTCAGGTACCGTGACAGGCACCGGACCCCTCAGACTCGCGACACGTAGGTCGGGGATGACGGGATGAGTTTGACCGTACCTGTCAGAGTATCGTTTGTAGTTTGACAGTGAACCAAAGTACACAGACGACGGATTATTCAAATAAAACCTAGTCTAACTCAACGGTCGTATACGAGTTCTATTTTACAAGTTTACTACGTCTCACCCTAAAAGTTTAATACTAGGACGCATGAAAAAAAAAAGGGAATGGGTGAATGTACATTAGATTTTTATTTATAGGTCCGAGGTGGTCCTACACTGTTGAAGTCGTTTGTTTTAACTTTTATCGACGGAATGTTATCAGAGAGGGAGGTTTACTTTGTCCCCTTTTATATGGAAATCTCTTTTTAGGTCGCGGACAATTCCTTGTCTGCTCGACGAGTGTCGTCCAAACACTTCTCTCCGTGTTCCTGTATTTGTCGAGTCCTACCCATAGTTCGTTCCTTTCTTGGTCGGTCGTTAGTGACACGACTCAGGGCCTTCCCCGCGCCCCTTCACCAGTGTCCACTAACAGTACACACTATTAATAATAATGACATGTGGACGAGGAGGCGTGATTAATTGAAACCTATACGTTTAGTTAGGATAACGTAGTACGGGGACGAGAGGAGGGGATGTCTATTCTTCTACAAGTCGACGACCTAAATTAATCCTATTACTTGCGGTCCGGGTGCCACCGAACCGTCCCCTCCACCCCCCCTTCGACACTGACTGGAAAAGAGGGTTTTGCAACTGTAAAAGATTCCGAAGACTCGTGAGCTTCAGTGGAGGTACCGACCCTGTAACTATCCTCGCCTAACTACTCCACAGTAATCTCCTCTCTGCGGTACCGGGGTCACAAACGACCCTCTTATGTCGTCCACAAGACTGTTCCTGTGTGTGGTAGTGACAATAAACGGTTTGTTAAGAGAACTAAGTGATTTCAGTTCGTACGGTCGTAAAGAAATATTTTTCTTTTGTTCCGACAAAAAGTATCGGTGGGTCTCCTCTCCAGTAGTGATTTAACGTAAAGACTTAATGAAAAGTAAAGTGTAGTTATGTCATTTTTCCAAAGATAATAAGGAGAGGGAGTGCAGGGGGAAGGAAGACGTGGGGAGGTTTGACGGGGGTCGACCGGGACGGGTCTTAGGAGCACCGTACATTCGTCCTTTGCAATGCACTAACATTCAATTTTTCCCAATTCAAACAAGTATAATTAGGGATATTAAGGTTGTCGTAGAAGAATAAACCTATAGACCAGACGAACAAATTGTTTTTTAACAAAATTAATACACACACACACATATATATATATATATATTCGGAATAAACTTAAAGTTTAAGTTTCTATACGTATGTTTTATTATAACTCCTTGTAGCTGATATTGTGTTAAGACAAAAAGAGAGAGACTAGTAAACGAGTCGAAATTGAAAAATCGGTAGACACACGTCTCGGAAAGGATATAAAAGACAAGACTGTTACCTCAAAATATATCATTATTTTATTATGGTATAATCTAGAGGGAAAAAAAGAATGAGAAAATTACACAATTTAATATTATCTTCTCATTGAAATCCTTTGATCGGTTAAAGTGTTTTTTTTTCTACTTTATTTTCGGGAAACCACATCCTCTTTTTAGTTCGACTAGTCTCGGGTTGTCCTTCCGTCACGGTCTCAGGATAAAGATTTCGTCTTTCCAAAATTTTTAATCGGTCTTAAATTTCATTTTTCTTACTTCTTAGTAACAAAGAGATTAGTACTATCCGACGTGTAATGTACTCCAAAGAAGATTTTTTAGTCTTAAAACACTATCTAATGAAGAAAAACATAGGTTCCCTACTAAATAATGAGAAAAAGAGACTTTTAAAAGTAATTATTGTAAGACATTCATAGTATTTATGACGTTATATAAGTTTATAGAATAACCCTCCGACCTCTATAAAATTGACCAGAAAAAGGTTATAAAATTTTTTTTAGTCCATCAGTTTTGATCTTGAGATTCTATTACATCTTAGATCAGTGGATTATTTTTTCTTTCATTTAGGTTCCTGTATTTGATAAAAAGAGACACTCCACATTGTTTCACAACCTTAATTCATTGTCCCAAACAGAGAATTCCACTCTATGAACTCACGATATCCAATGTCGACCAACGTTATAAGGAAAAAAGACTAGTATAAGGAAAGTACTACTCCAAAGTGTATATCATTGTCACTTGTAAACCGTTCCACGTCGAAATCTCTAAGGTGTGTTCCTGATAATCGTACCTCGGGTTACACAGGATATTTTGTCCCCACCACTTAAAGTACTCAAAAGAACATACGGACTCTAAGGCAAGAAAAAGGTCTAGTTAGTAAAAATGGTAAAAGAATAATTGTTCATAAAATGAATCTGAGACAGTTAATGAAAGTGACCAAGAAAGAGTAAACACGAGGAACGAAAAGAAAGTTCGTAAAGAGGAGTTAAGGTGTGAAAGTCAGTATTTCGTCGAGGGTGTCGATATAGATCTTGATAACACCCATTGAGAGAGAGAAGGAGGACCGAAGTTACAAGTAACGAGACACTTTCGGACACGTCGACTAAAGTAATTCTTTCATACGTTTCATTCATAAAAAGTAACCGTTCAATACAACCGTAAAAATTGTTTTGGAATAAACACCAGTTAGAGTCAAGATCTCTTTTCTTAGAAACTTGGTTCTTGGGTCTGAGTCGTAGTAACCTCTTCGTCTCTGACTGTCACCTCTCCTCTACTCGAATTCCAAGGAAGAAAGAAACCGATGTCCGAGGAGGTTCCTTAGGCCTTGGAGTCGACAGGGTAAGTGGACACACGAACCCCGTTTTCCTTCTTTTCCGGTGGTGGCAGGGTCGGAGTGATGTGTTTTAATACCATCTTTAAGTGTAGATCTCTTCTGGAGATACTATAGTCTTGGACTCTTTAACCTTGAGTTTGTAAAATGAGGGTTCGGTGTTGTAATTAAACCTTCTAAATGAATTTGAGAAATAAGGACTACAAAGAGAGACAACATAGAACGTCAACACACAGTAACCCGTGTAAGTAAAGAACTGGGGAGGGTTGGACTCCCAGTAGTGAGTGATTATTTTACTCCTAATATTATCGTAGGGTATCTCGAAACCACTTATAATTTACTCCATTAAATGTACAAGTGTTACGAGTCGAGAAATATTTACGTTGTAATAGTCACACAAGTTATTGTATATATGTCCAATATATATATATATAATACTAATTTGACTATATCCCGATAAAAAAGTCTTGATCTCATATATAGAGTAGTCTCGTAACACTCGTAAAAATTCGATTACAAACATTTTAGGAAAACGTGGAGGTAAACCCGTGTCGTGTAAATATAAAGATAACCTTATCCTCTGTATTTATGAATAAATGTGTACACGTGGTAGAGAAAAAGGATAGTTTCTCTAGTATTATCGATCTTTCGACCTATGTTTATCTTTTTTATCTTACCATCCAGGGACACTAGAAACGTACACTTGAGATAAACTTAAATTCCCGTATATAGAATTTAGGAAGTCGAACTCTTACACAGATGACTTGAAGTGCTTATCTTTAGATACCCATAAGATCTTTGTAAAATATATAAAATTCGAGTCATTATGTTGGATAACTAACAGACGAAACTAAGAATAAAAAAGATAGACTGGTTTATTTCGTCTTTGTCTACCGAAAAGACTGAATTTGATAAAATTCGATGTTTGTACAACGGGTGAAAACTCGGGTACATCAATTAGACTTTAGACAGTGTGCTATTTTAATTTGGAAGATATAAAATTCCACCTCTCTGTCACACCTAATCTACATCTCATACTGCTGGACCCAAGAACAGGACCGAATTGAGACTCACGTGACCCCTGGAGTACTTTTAGTGAAGTGGAACGACGTTGACTTGAGAGAGTAGATACTTCGTTCAATCCGATGACACATATGATTAGTGGATCCCTAAGACTCTTTCCCTTCTCAGACCAGCCGTCTAGACCCCACCTTTCTCTAGGAAGTAGAAATGGTTCGAGGGTTCCCTCCGACCCCGACGACCAGGTACCAGAAGTCCCCCGTTTTCTGACCTTGTTAAGAACCTGTTAACTATACTAGATCCAAAGATATTTAATAAGTACTCTTTCGTACAGTACTACCGGGGTTTGTTCTTAGTTTTCTGTTAGTAATTGTACCCATGTTATGTCAGTAACTGCATACAAGGGTAGGTCGATTAGTAGTGTCGTAAGGATTCTCCTTTGATCTGAGTCTTTTCAACTTAATGACCGAGTTCTAGTGTTTTAGTAGAACAGTTATACACCGTTTCGGGTCCTAGTTTGTCAGGACAGTGGTGGTGGTGAGGGGCCAGTAACGACGTAAGTTGTCCGGGGGTTTACTTACTTCGATTATTTCGGGATTGTCGGATTAAGTCAAAGTATGTGTCGGTAAATAATGGATGCATAACTATTTTAGACACAAACGGACAACCTCGGTCACATTCTGAAGGTATATAAAAACATAGAAAGGTAATAAAAAGAAAAGTAATAATAAGACAGGTAGTTCATGTCTTTTCGGAGAGTCTGGTCGCACATGTAAAGGTCAAAGTTAACGACGTCATGTACTCAAGATCTAGAATTTCCGGTTTTTCGTAGATAAACTGATTTCTCGATATTCCGTCGGTATTTTTAATACCTAGTGTCTTTATTCGTTAATCACAATAGAAGTTAACGAAATAACCGTCATAAGTGAGCAATCTTATCTCCGTCGGCATTTTGTCTAACGTTGTATGACATATTGTCGTATACCCTAAAATGTAATATTACGATAAGAGACGGTTCTTCAGTATAAAAGTAAACTTACGTACCTTGTCTAATAGTGTCCCAAAGGTCGTAATCTTCATCTACTGGGAGTGAAAAAAGGGCATCAACAACAATTTTCCGTTAAGGATTTCAATACTGATTTAGTTTTATTCACGCTGCCACTTGCCCCGACACAATGCACGGCCGTAAGACCCGGTGACCTCTGACGTGCCGTACCGCGACGCCGTTTATCATTTCAGTCAGAGGTCGTACCACCTCTGTTCCTCCCGACTCCCAGACGGTCAGGAGGTTTGGTCGACCGCAGTCAGGATCTCCCTCGGCGAGTGGGCGGGTAGAGCAGTGTCGACTTTGCGGTGTTTTCCGTGGTGTTCGTGTCCCCTATCTTTATTTTGTTACCCTTATTAGGATACTTTCTCTTGTCTCTGTAATAAATTCTAGTCCTCTACAGAAGGACTGTAGATGAGACGGTAAAAATGTCGTACGCACACCCTCGTATAAATGTACGACGCCTGTTACATATGCATCTGGAAATTTATATGTGTGGGACCTTATTCAAAGTTGTCCCATTCGGGAGTCCTTAGTGGGTCTCCGGATCTGAGATTCTCAAAGGGGTAGGTGAGTGTGTAGAATATTCAAAGTTATACCGTATGGACCTTTCTTCCGTTTTACGGGTGAGAGGACAAAGTTGTCAATTCAACCTTTTTCTCTTCCTTTTTCATGTAGATTGTTTAAGAGAAAGGTTCTAGTCGGACACGATATCGTTTACTTCCCGAAACTTTCCGTCCTAACGACTTTTCCTTCGAACACACCAAAGTTTAATCTTCAGTATGACAACGTGAGTGTCAACTAGTTTATTTATAATTAGTGGTTTACATAAATACAGTGAAGAGTGTGCTAACGTTATATAAAGTTTACACAAAAATTTACCACCTATTTTGTGTGACCCTCCCGTTTTTTTTTTCAGAGGAAAATATCTTGGTGTCTATGATCCTTCGATCTCCGTATACATCATTAAATGGTCTTGTTTCTTTATACAAACTTAATCAAAGACACACAAAAGACAATAAATAAGTCTAGATCATTTTAGGTTTATTAGACTATCAGAAACCTCAGATGTATGTTACTATGGTACAATTTTCATCTGATATTAGAATATATTGTAAGGTTATTTAATCACATAATTCATTAAAAAGAATAGTTCAGAACATTTCAATGTCAAAACACTTTTTTCAATTAACGTCTGCTTTTTGGGAAAATTAAAACCTTTTTCTAATATCGTTCAGTGATATTTCCGTCACGATTATGTTTTGTTTCACATTATCTCGACGGGGAAAGATATAGGAACCAATGAACGTCCATTGTAAAAGTCAAGAGTTAAAGGTGTAAAGACACAAATTCTTGAGAAGAAAAATAGGTATTTTCCTAAACCATTCTTCTCATTAATCTGATTTATGTGTTCGTAAAACGTTGGATTAGAACGTATACCATAAAAGATCGGGGATAGCGTACACATATACCTATATGATAAATTTAAAGACGTAGTCGACAGTACCTAAATAAACATTTCAACGTAATATGGGTATTATGGATGTCGGAGGAATGTTTGACTCGAACTTTTTCCAAAAAATTTATAAGTAGTTTACCAATGTCATTAAAGAGTATTTACTGATGGAACAGAGTAAAAAATCTCACTTCTTTCAACCATCAAAAGGTCCTCAGTTTGTTCCCCCCGGGAAATTTTTACACTTTACCTTTATCCTTAGTACTGTTACCGATTAAGTATAAAACTCTTTTACTACGACTGTTTAACTTCCATAAGGTGGTTACATATTGTATCTTACTTTGTAGACGGAAAACCAATTCGTCACAAAAGGAGTAATCTGGTGGTTAACAAATTAAACCGTTGAGAACACTGGGGCCGGAACACTAACTCTGTTAGAATAATATATATTTACAACTCTTCGTTCGACAAAGAACCTAGACATTCCATCGTCTGAGTTCCCTGATATGTAAAAATTTTGCAGTCCCTCGTGTACTCACTCATACATACTAACACTCACACAAAGTGGTTTATGTCAACGTGATTCAGTCTGTTGTCATTGTTCTTTCCCACTACCTTTTTTACAATGTATAACTAGAACGGTACGTTGTTACAATGAATTAAGTCGTAACAAGTCTTTTTTAATGACTTCTTGTCATAATACGCTATATTACTGATCAAAAGGAAAAGGAACGTTATTTCATTTCGTAAATTCCTTTTTTTTTTTGGGTGTTCGTAGAGCTTATCGGAGACGAAACGACGTTTTTATCTGACACTGCTCTCATTGAGAGGGTTAGTTAATACGTCGTACCAAAATTCACTCCTTTTTTTAAGTTGTATGCATAGTGAAGTTTTATATATGTCGTATATAGATATACATGTTTGACGCATTTAGAACTTCCCGATACTTCGTATATAAAACGATGTGGTTTCGAGACTGACAATTTAACTAACGTTGTTTTGAAATTAAAGAAAAAGACTTTTTGGGATCGTTATACTTAGAATGACCTTAATAAATTTGCATCACGACACACATGTGTAGAAATACACACACCCACATTTGTTCTAAAGATGTTTAAGAGAAGACATCCGAGTCTTCGTTGAGGAGAAGAGATTGTTTTTATGACGGGACTTTAATAGAGGAAATTTTCACTGCTCTCATTTGCTTATATGAAGTTTAAGATGGTAGAATGTATGCACGTAAGACTTGAGTAAGACGTCTCCCTCAGGGAATTATGAAGAGTAAAGATAATATATGTACGTCCCAAGTAATTATCAGAAGGAATTTTCGTGGAAAAATTTCTTACTAGACGGGGTAATCGGTCTTCTTACACTGAATCTGGTATATACGTACACATATACACACATACATGTATGTGTGTGTATATACATATAAAAAAATTAAAACCGACTTAAGTCCTTACTCAGACCCGATTTTCTTAGCTAGACAGTGTCTCGTTGTCTAACGTCAATCCTTAACGGTTGTTTGGTGTTCGTTATCATCCACTACTGATTAACATTGTCCTTACTTCCTTGTCTCCCACCCTGACAAAGTCTCTTCCATGGACTTTTTACTGGAAAGGGTTTACTTTAGTTTGTCAAAGGAAGTCACAAAAAAAACAATTTAGTTTATGTTCGTACTATGGACGGGAGAAGAGTTATCAGGGATCCTTACAACTAGTTAGTTAAGTTGTTAAGGACTCTCTAACACTTAGAAAATAGTGTCAACGGAAAACACAGGGAAATAAACATAATGATAATATAAGATACTCCGTAACAACTCTAAAGAGTTACTTAATAATAAACTCGTGTGAGAAACCTCACACGAGATCTTGGATTTTGAATATCCTTTGAAACTGATACCGAGGGTGAAACACCATTTACTTATATATTGTACTAGAAAATTTTTTTTTACCTTGTCTTAAATACTTCTAAATGTTCCAGGTTCTTTATCTTACCGTTCTTATTAGTATAAGTAGAGAAAATAACTAATCATACAATCTTAAAAATTAATTAGTAAATTAGAATGGAGGAGTCTTAAAGTATTTTATGAAAAAGGATTAATAGTCACATGTGTTTGTGTTTAAACAATACGGTCTTTGAATTGGAGAATTTTGAATTAGATACTTTAATGTACCTCGAACTCCACGAATTTCCTAAATTTGAGACGTGATTCCAAGTTTACGAAACTCCTGAAGGAAATTAAAAACGAAGTGACGTCACTTGTAGTTGTTCTATAAGATACTCCGACTTTGTATCCTAAAACACCGAGGGACATTGACGTCTCTAATGTTTCGTATAACCCAGTTTACATTATATAAAATTTCCTAGTGAATAAACAAATTTACATTTATAAATTAAAATTGGTTATACCACACCACTCTGACGGATAGATGAATCAGGTTTACATTTTTATTGATAAAGGAATTGAACTACTAAATCCGACAATGGGGGGTAGAAATCTACCGTGTCGAGTAAAACAAAGTGACGATGAAATTAAGGATTTAGGAAAATAGATTCTAGATAACTTGTAGACTTAGGTACAGATAAATTATTTGATGTAATTTATAAGGAATAGAGGAGTATTAAGTTTCTTCTTTATTTACCTCCTACGATTTTTGGTGGGAAGAAAGAATTTACCCGTAACTAACTAACTACAGGGGTTTGATCAAAGAGTTGTTTGAATTGAGAAAGAGACGACTTTTTCTTTTCACGTCAAGGTGTTACCGTTCAAGTTTTTAGTCGGTTATTTTTATGTTTTTTCTTTTTTTATATAGTTAACATTTTTATCATAGTCTTGGTTCAATCTACCCTCCTACTTTTTGTTACCACTTGTTACTTGATGCATAGTTACTTCGTTACATATGTTTCTTTCCCTTCTTCGATTCCCGCCACTCTACTGTGTGCCCGTCGTCCTTGGAACACTTTCCCTGGTCCTTTTCAGTATGTTTTCCCTTTTTAAAATTTGGAACTGTTTCTCTTCATTTCAGCATAGTCTGTAGGTATTCGTGAGTTGTCCTTTAGTCCTACTATGAGTCATTGATTCGGGTCGGATTTAGGATCAACTATTCCCCAGTACCCGAACTTTAAAAGGTAGACAAAGGTTCTTTGAGTATGTGTATTGACCATACGTGGATTTGGTAAGAAAACAAAGGTTCACAGTCCTATAAGACTTGTTGTCGTTGTTTTTATGCAGTTGTAGAACTATTGACCTTCAGATGATTTCGAAAAATATAAATCGTATTTCGACAAACTTGGAGGGTTCCCCACTCGACGTCTGTCGAAGTACCAGGTCTAAAGTTGTGTTCACGTAGTGAGAAGGTAATACTGGATGTATGAAATGTAGGTTTGTGTTCCGTTCCCGGATCCATGGACTGTCACTATTAGGAGGTCGGCCATAAGTGAAGAGTCCACTACTGTCTCTAGGACATTAATCCCTGCCGATCGTGTTTTCGAGTACCGGTCACATTATCGGTCATGGGTGAAGTGAGCCGTATCGTCTTTGTGCCGGTTACTAAAAGTTCCTGATTACTTGTAGTGCAATAGACGGCTAAGTAAGTTAGTAAGCTAGTAAATAGATAAGTGAGTTTATAAATAGTTTGTGGATGGGTGGTGTAAGGTCCATGGTTTATTGTGGTGTCGGAACCACGGAATTGTACTATGATCGTGTGTATATAGCCACTTTCATTGGTTAAAGGTGTCCCTTGAGATTAATCACGAGACATTACCGGATAAATCCTTTTCTTAGATTTTTCTCTCGTCTATCTACATATACATATTAACTAAGTAAAGCGACATATGGACTTTGATTTTGTTGTAACATTTAGTTGATATGAGGTTATTTTAAAAATTTTCATTGGGTAAAGCGTTGTTGTTAATATTTTGCACTTAATGGTGGAGAAAAGGGATACAAGATGCAAACTGGAAAGTACAAGTAGTATACGAATAAACTATCGAAACCCACTAAAGTCCACCTAAAAAGGTGAATAGATATGTTGATGAAGTAATTGTCAGTTCAATATTGTACACTCGAATGTGCTTCGTGACACGAGAGTTTTATTCTTATAAGGACCGATATAAAGAGGAATTACACTTATTTTCTTGAAAAGTTTGGAAGGTAGTTTCCTCTCTTTATGATCAAACTTTGGTGACCTTACATAGTCCCTATTCTCATTCTGGAACTTTTCCCGTCTCCCTCTTTAACTTTTGTTCTACCGTGGGGATGAAGTACTACCACAGGTCCCGATAGTAGTAAAGACGATCTCCTCGGTATTTAGTTTTATGAAGTATAGACTCACTTAGCCAATAAGGAAAACAGAACGGATTCAAAGTTTCACTCTAAAAGGGTGTTAAAGTAAGAATTAAAATACGGATTAGGAAAACCAAGTACTGGAATGTCTAAAGTTGGTTTTACTCCTGATATAAGAAAATAAAGAATAGAGGTCTTTTTAGATTAACACAGTGGTTCTCCACCCGGGTACAATACGTGACGGGTTTCATATGGGAAGAGAGTAAAAAGAGATCCAAATGATAATAAGAAACCGCCACAAAATTGAAGCTATAAGATAAGATTCTACTATAATATTTTAATATTATCGTATAAGATTCTACGATAATATTATATTCTACAATATCTTTTTGGGTTTACTTGAAAGACTAGTTGGGTTATATATATAAGTTTAAGTATATATGTTTGTATACAGTAGTGTAAAAAGGTTATATATCATTTTAGTATGTATACGGGTGTTTTTTTTTACAAAAGGAATATTTTAATTGAATTTCGTTACGTCTCAAAACAGGTGTAGTAGTAAAGTACACAATTTTATTTATCAGTTGATTACAGGAAAAAAAGGGTGTATAGTTGATACTCGTCATAGACACCGTCAGACCGATTATTTGAGGTCTTATTGTTTATGAATCGTCTTTTTGGACTGACACGATTAATAAACTACATTTCCTTCTTAATCGTACAACCCATCAAAAAAAAAAGATTTTACGCGAACGAATATTCACAATCCTCAACTGATTTGCTAACAAACTTTTGACTGGTAAGGAAACCTTCCGGGTGCATTTTGTTTTTTTATTTATTTCGAAGTCTAAATTAGTGAGATCCGGTTTTAAACTTGAAGGTAACTCTAAATCTGTCCTAGTAATGTCTTTACTCGTGAAGGACCCTTGTTAATAAGTTGCTTCTGGGTGACCAAAGGGAAGTGGAGGAGTTTTAGTATCGACTACTAAAGTTTCGTGTCCCCTTTCACCCACTATCAGAGACCTGACGAAGACTCTCGATAAGGTATCCTAAACATCCACGGGGGAATGAAGAGGTCTCCCGCATTCCCGAGGACTTGGTCTGAGACACACATACGTCGAGGAAGCACAAACGTGACGTCGTATAGGTTGGAGAGGTGAGGGTCCTCGACAGGAGTCGGTGACGCTGGAGCCAAGGACGTCCACTGTCACACCGAAAGACGACTAAATAATTTTTTAGAGGGTAAAATACCGAGGACACATGAGAGACCTCACACTAGTACACTGGTCATATTACTGTTAGACAGAGGGACGATTGTAAAGAGATGAAACCAATAAACAAACTATTTCACTCCTCGAAGGGAAAACAACGGGAAGTAGTCTCGAATTACAGAAATGAAACCCTAGTTATATGAAATACTTATTAAAATAAAGGAAGATAAAAATACCAGAAAAGAGGAGTAATAGTATGACTCAAATAATCGACCACGACAGTCATAGAAATGGGACAGTATACAAGGACTCCATGTCATTTATAGTGAACACAACATTAATTATACGTGTGGGAGACGTCATTAATTTCATGTCTGGGGAAGTTGGTCGACTCGAAGGGTGTGATTAAGGTGGAATAGAAGTATTACTTGAATAACATTAGACTTTGATGATGACTTATAACAAGTCATTCCGATCTTCTTACTTTAGATTGCTCTACGTTATTATAAACACTTGTACAATTATATTTTTTACTTAAATTAATCAGATTTAGATTAATTTAAAGGGTATGTTAATTTTCGGAGGGGAAGGAAGGTAAAAAATTTTTGATCGTTTACGGCTTAATAACGGGAAAGGCAATAAGGATATTTCTTCGTCTGACCTGTTTACGAAATAAAGGGGTATTCTACGTGTGTCATTTTAGATCTCCTGGGTCTTCTTCCTGTCACTGTATCATTCTTCTAAGGATTTAAGGAAATCCTGAAGGGACCATCGAGTCTTGGGCGGACGTTACACCCTCTGACTCAAGCTAGGGACGCGACCCTTCTAGGGGACCTCCTCCCGTACCGTTGGGTGAGGTCATAAGAACGGACCTCTTAGGGTACCTGTCTCCTCGGACCGTCCGATGTCAGGTCCCCCAGTGTCTCAGGTTGTGTTGGCTCTCTGATTCGTCTCGTGTCGTTTAGGGAAAATCCTTGCTGACAGACTTTATCTCATGAACGTTACAAAATCTGTTTAGTTTATAAACTGGAAAGATTTTTTCTCTTTGAGTTCGTTTTAACAAATAGTTTAGTTAGACAATTAGTTTTTTTTCCGTCTAAAAATTTTAGAGATTATGGTCTACGTGTGACGTCCAACGTGATTCCGTATTTGGGACAGGGGTCCCTCAATATAAAATTATTTTCTTTACGTACAAAGTCAAGTCGTTCTAAATGACCCGTAGATGGCCTTTATCGTGTTACTTACAGTGTCTTAAAGATACGTCGTACTTTTTTCCTTTCAGATCGCGATCCGAACTTGGAACTCTCTACTCTCTTACAAACTCCGTCGTGTGATTGACTACGAAGTGTTTAAGTCAAAAAGACCTCTTATTTCAGATTCAATTCTTTTTTATCTGTGTTTTCTAATCAAGTTCTATGTATTAACCGTGTCTTCTCCTTGTGTCATTCCTTCACGTACGTGTAAATTATAATATAAATAGAGTGGTCCTTTGTAAAGTTGTTCCTTTCACTCACGGATTTCACGACTGGGTGGTATCCGTCCTTCGACCAGTCTCGGACCCAGTCCGTACTTCTGGTGTGGTCACGGTCCTTTACCATAATAAAGTTCCAGCTTTCTTCAATGGTTATCCCATCTCGAGACGAAAAATTAATTAATAAGTGTCATTACTGAACCTAGAACCTTTTTTTCCTTAGTAAAGGTTCTGAGATCTAACTTGATTCGTGTCGTACCTCTTGACCATTTTGTGTGTGTGTGTAGTAGTAGAACTTTTAAAGTTTCACGAAAGCACCAGTTTTGGGGATAGTTACGTCTGTTGTGTAATGACAGTGTCAACAAAAGAATAAAAGAAACTTTTGATGGGAACAAATACACTCTAAATGTTCTGCGTAATGGATCGCCTAATGAACCTTCCTTCATTGGTTCACTACAATAGAAACGTCATCACTTAGCTTTGAGACGGTAGTGGACCGTGGACGAGACTGTGAGAGTCTCGTTACTACCTAACTGAGGGGTTCTTTTAGTTGTAGATGAGGGGATGACCTGAACTACACTCGAGTTGACCCTTTCTTTTCTGTTCGCAAATCTCGTCGTGGGCACGTTATCAACGACATTTTTATGGTCACCAGAACGAAAATCTGTACTCCACTGGAAACCGTCGCAACGGATAGGTTCGGGGTCGATGGTGGTGACTGTGTCGTGTGACTAAGTTCCGTAACTAGTGACGGGACTGGGTTGGCGTAGGACTCGGAGATGAAACTTCGACGTCGAAAAAGGAATCATGTAATCCATGTATCTTTAGATCCTTGGGTCTTAGTAGAGTACGGTAAGGAATGCTATTATTTTACTTTAAAATACTTTTAAAACTTTTAAAGTTTTTAAAATGATTTAAATACTTTGACGTACTTTCAATTTGATCAGTCTTCCACTACTCAGGATTCATCTTTTGACTATCAGATCCTTCAATAGGATTTTTCGTTTGAAGATTCTAGATAAGAGTTGTATGTCGAAGTCCCTACTTTTGTTTATTATACAACTCTGTCTAACGATTTCGATACGTAATGTTTAGTTTCCTTGATTTTATTTCAATCCGTAAGAGATCTTCTCATAAGTGATATAAAATTCCTTCTAAATTTACATAAAGTTTTCCCGTCGTCCCTCTTTTACCTTTCAATGACTATCGTTTTTATTTAATGGTTCTTTAAACACGACAAGACGACGATTTTTTTTTATTATTTTGATTTTGTCTACAACCGTAGATGGACTATCACTTATACAAAGAATTGTAACTGAGACTGGTAGTTTTCCCTTGGATGAGTCTTTCTTTAGACTATCCTTACTCACCACTAGGGTTTTCTGTCTGAAATTTTTAAGGACTAATTATTTTAAGCCAATGTGATACGGTGGTTTTTAGTAGGTTAGGTCTTACAATCGGATAAAAATCACTTCTGTTCCGTACACACATGGTTGTCCATATTCACACTGACACAAACAAACACATAAGTGAACAGATATATTTTTTCGTTTTTAAGGTCGAGTTTTTACTTCATTACACTTTAAAGGAAACCATACGAGAAAGTCATATAAATGACTTTTATATGAATTAAATGTAAGCGAGATTCGAAATACAAGTCAAGTGACATCCTAGACTTTGGATTCTCTTTACCATAGTTTCCAGTCCTTTTCAAGATTTATAATCGTTGACTTAACGAGTACTCACACAAACGTAGACAAAGTTTTTGACAAGTGTACTTCCTACCCGAACCGAAAGCTCTTTTATAAAACACTGAGTACCAAATAAACCATGTGAGTGGTATCAAACCCTCGTTACGATTACAAATACGTAATGACGTGATATATAAGCAAGTTACCAGTCCATTCACTGTTCCAGATCATGGGATTCATCTTCTGTCTATAGTTGAACTCCGTCCTTAAAACGTGGACACCCCCCGTCCCCGGACACCCCACACCCCGACCCATACTCACACACACACACCCCGACCCCCACCTCACCAGTTAAAGTTTGGAGGTAAACCACTAATTGAGTCATTGTCAAGAATCGTCCGGTACAAGTTTTTCCTTTACAGTCATTCTTCCAAAGAAAACACTCGGGGTACCTCAGAAGAGATCGGGAAGACCAGTCAAACAAATCCATGACCTGGTAACTAGGCAAGTGTAATAGGTCCACTTCGTTTCTTATTTTGTACCGTTGATTTACTATTTACTACACCCTTTGTTATAAGATCCTACGAACTGTATTTTCTTTGGTGACTACTCCTTCTTTTTCAACTTTTTGATCCCTTTTATTAAATAAGAGTAAGACACACACACACATATGTGTGTGTGACATATATATAAACGTAAATTTATAATATACAAAAATTTATGAAATTATAATGACTGAAGACATACTTTGTGTTTATCGTTGTAAATGTGGAGAGAATAAATGTCTTATGACTTCCCTCAAGTTATTATATATATTTCGGAAAATTAAATAATTACAATCTAGACAGTATTAAAATAAGGCAATAGTGGAAGGAAACCAATATCTACATTTTCGTTTTGGTATTTTAAGGTCAAAAGGAAAAAAAGATCGGATGACTTACTCTAAGATTTTAATTTAAAGTCACCAAACGTTTTGAGGAGAGAGTTTAATTCCGTCTTCGCTAACTTCTGTGAAAATCGATGTGGACGAGTTGTCGATTAAATTACTCTTTTACTGAATCTTTAACGTTCACCATCTATCTTGTTATAACAACCATGCTTGATTCTCTACTACGAGATGTCTGGCGAACTCATCTTAGGTAGAAAGTATGCGATTAAGGAAGTTGAAAGAACTGTGAATCGAAGACAAAGTTTATTTCTTATAAGGGTCGAGGAGTACCTCATTGGGTGGGTATAAACCTATAAAGACGAATCAGTACATAACACTTTACCATACCAATTCCTGATCTTTTTAATAAGAGGACGTGCATAAATCGTAATTCTGTCAAAGACAGGTGAGAATGGACAAGTCAGTGTAGCGGTGACAGGGTCGGTTCGACACCCGACCGTACCACTCGTGGTCGGTCGACCTCTCGAGGGTCGGTCGGAGGACGTCGTGACTCGACCGGGTGGAGACCTTAACCTCGGGTCCACCGAGTCTACTATTTCGTAGACAGATGTTACGCCCTCTGGCCAAGCTAGGGACGCAACCCTTCTCGGGGACCTCTTCCTTTACCGTTAGGTGAGGTCATGATAACGGACCTTTTAGGGTACCTGTCTCCTCGGACCATCCGGGGTCAGGTACCCCAGCGGTTCTCAACCAGTGCTGACTCACTGAAGTGAAGTGAGCGTCGGTAGCGTCGCTCCCGACGACGAGTGGTCGTCGTTCCTGTTGTATTATGCCAAGACGCTGTGCAGGCCACACCGAGGGGCTGGTAGGACGTTCGACTCGTGACAACCGGAGAAGGTCTGTCTGTCGTCCGTACCGTTGTCGGACCGGGTCCGACGTCTTCTGATGACGTGTGGGGCGGAAGGCGTCCTATCCGGTGAAGATTGGGAAGTCGTTTCTAGAGAAAGAGTCTTTCCTACCGACCGTGACGTCCGTCCCCCGACCACGTCCTCGATTCACTACGCAGAAGGTCCGTCCACCAGTCGTTCTGACCGCACCTGACGGAGGTCCTCGGCCCCGCGACTCAGTAACGGGACTGGAGGCCGAAGGTCGAGTGCTCGTCCAAGTCGCGACCAATGGGTCACGTCAGGGACGACAGAGTGTTGGGCGGTTCCCGTCGGAATACCGAAACCCCGAAACCCGTGTTCAGTACCAAAGCCAGAAAAATTGAATCGAGGCGTTCTCGGGACCAGACTGGTTTGCGTGCGAAGTGGGTACGAGCACTTTTCCGTCGAGAGGGCCTACTTCAGGTGCACTCCAGGTGCACACGATACGTAATCGGCACGTGCACTGCTCTTCGATATCCCCGCCACCCTCCTCCTCCACCTCTGCGCCGACCCGTGGGTCCACGGCGATTACACCGTGTCCAACCCGGAACCACCACAACCTCCGTGTCTCGGTGGGAACCGGGGTGCATATATGTCGTCCTCCGGAATGTCCAGAGTCGCGGCCACGTCCCTCTTGGACGACGCGAGTGGTCCACCCGTCTCGGCAAGTAGTCGACAAGGGGACCACCGGGTTTTCCCAACATCATACGTGTCCCACCGTGGCCGATGTAAACGATCGTACCGGACGGTTCTGATACGACTCTGGACGGACCGGATGAAGGGGCTGGACTTGTTACAGGGATAGAAGAGCCACGGACCGGACATTGGGGTCCACTTGATGAGGACATCGGCTTTCCTTCTGTAGTCGTAGTGGAGGACACAGAAGTTCACGGTGTCGGCCCAAAAGGGAGTAAAGGGGTGCCCTCGAACTTACGAAGAGGGATTTGTAGGTCTTACAGTGTCTCGGCGACCCGAGAGAGCTGTGATCGACCGGGGTACTACGGAGGACGTCCGAGGGTCTCAACGGTTTCGACTCTGTCTGATTGTCCTGGGATCCGTAGCAGAAGTGGGGGTGTCTAAGACGACCGTCGTTCCCTCGACTGTGGGGTCTCGGCCGGTTTGAACAAGAGTGGGTGCAGGTGGTTGAATCGGCGGTCTGTGATACGTCCTGTGCTGTCCACCGTAGTACCACCTCCTGCACTTCGTAAGGTACCCGAGACATCTCTTTAGACTCTTCTTAGGTCCCTGGGATCGTCTTCTGTCCCGATCTCGGACGTGGTAGGACTAGTGACTCCATCCGGTCTGGATCGGGGTGGGGTGATGACGGGACTACTGTCGACCCTAGATCTTGGGGGGCCTAGGAAGGACCAGGACGTGTACATGGTCATGGACGACTGGACACCCGAGGTCACCTTGGACCGTTGGAACCGGGGTTCAACGTCCGGACGTGAGGTGAGTCTCGGAGACTCCGTCTAAGTTTGACTGGGAAGGACGTCCGCCAACCGGTGGGACCTCGGGTCCACGGTTCCCCTCTCTTATCTATCCCGACCGTTTGATTCGATGGAGGGTGAGGTGTGTCGATGGAGGCGTCCGATGGAGGTGTTCGAACACAGGTGTTCGATGGAGGGTGAGGTGTGTCGATGGAGGCGTCCGATGGAGGTGTTCGAACACAGGTGTTCGATGGAGGGTGAGGAGGGAAACGTAGATTTCGGACAAACCCCGACCTGTGAGTAAAATTTCGATACAACCATCCCTCCTCTCTCTCACCTCCTACCTAAAGGGACATCTAACGTGGAACGTCAAAAAAAGACAGAAAAAAAAAAATAATCGTCAAAATTATAAATCCCGAAGGGACCACCGAATCTGCCATTTCGTAGACGGACGTTACTTCTTCTGGACCCAAGTTAGGGACCCAGCCTTTCTAAGGGACCTCTTCCGTTACCGTTGGGTAAGGTCATGAGAACGGACCTTTTAGGGTGTCTACCTCTTCGGACCATCCAATGTCAGGTACCCCAACGTTTCTCAGCCTGTACTGTTTCGCTGAAGTGAAAGAAAGAAAGAAAATTATAAATTTTATTACTAAAAATTAAAACTTTTCCTTTCGTAAATTACAGAGAATTTTCCCCCTTTTCTCTCATAGTTATCTTACTCGGTCTTGATAATAAAATTAATATGAAGATAAAAATGTACTAAGAAATATGAGTCGTAACAATGGGTCTTACAACAACTCGATACTCTTTCCGTAATCTATGAATGAAAAATCGGTTTTGTAATTCCTGAAATACGGACGTAAAGCATTCACTACTCCAATGGGTACACGGAAACTCTTTTACGACTCTTTGAAAAGACTCGAAGTCTGTCTTTTATATTCAACACTTTAAGAAATTACCGATACGGAAGGTTTTGTCTTGTTTCCCTTTCTCAATAACTCCATTGATTTTGTTTCGTTCTTTATGACGTCTTTTTCTCTTTTTATAAAAAGCGGTCCAGACTTAGATCGTCGAGTCTTGTGTACTTCCTCTACTTACTTGACTTTTCCATAAATGTCAACTTCTCTATCTACGACTCGATAATAAAGAACACTACGATACTCTATAAATATTGTTGTTTTTTTTCGAGAACTTTTACTTTAGTCGTGGGTCAAAGAGTCGTCGTTTGTTGGAAGTCTAAGGTGATCGTTGTAATATGGAATTTGTGTTCACATACAAATTTATAAAATCATTACCGAATTTATTTTACAACACAAAATAAATAGTCGACACATATGTAAGTGTACGATAAAAGTCTTGTCAGGAAATTATTTGAAGAAAGGGGTATGATCTTATTAGTTCCATTTGAATCTCGTTTTATAAAAGAAAAGTCTGACTAAGGAATAGGATTTTACGATTAGTTTAGTATCATATATTTTTGGAAATTCACACCATCAATTAAAAATTTTTCTTTCGTCTAAAATTCAGTCTAAAAAATATTAGGTTTCTCATAGTACCTCAGTTGAAACTTTTACACGAGAAAATGGAAAGAGTAATTTTTATTATTATATATATATGTATTTCCCAAACTGTAAAGGGGAACACTCGACATTCAAGGTCTTTAGTCTCCTGTAATGACCTTGAAGACAATGAAGTGTAAAAGGTGACTTACCGAAAGTACTAGTGTACCAGTCTTCTGTTAATGGTGGTATGAGGGTCAGAAATCTCCGAAACGTCAAATATGATATCCGAAAGTCACAAAGATGGGAGAGTTATAACAACGTATGTGTCACTTTCTCCACTTAATTTAACAAGACCACGTAGTTCACCATAGTGTAACCGGACTTTATTAAGTTCATAGAGTGTTTCGAGAACCTTTCACCAGGAAACGTACACTTTACTTTATTTCGGGTAGGTCAACATTGGGAGTACTTTGTAAAACCATTTTAGTTTAGGTTCTATATAAGAAACAGTTTATTCAGAGTCAGAAGAGATGGTATAGTTTCGTCGAACAACTGTTTACTTTTCATGCAATAACTACACCATTCAAACATAGAACCAAACGGAACCCTCTAACGAGTACGCATGCAAACAAACAAAAATAAACAAAGTCAAACACAAAAAACAATATACTATGGTTCCTCAACTAAATCATCAAAACAAAACCAGTACCACCACTGAATTAACCTATACAACAAAATAAACGTCCACAACTCGTGTGTCAGAATATCTGTGTCGGATTCACCCTTGAACTGTGTGTTTTTCTATACTTAAATCCTTTTTTTGTATGTTTTTATTCATATTTAATTCCTCAAGGTGTTTTGACTAAGGTTTAGGTAGAGACTTGAAAAAGTCTAAAGTACTGTATAAGGAATTTCATTTTCCGTTTTTTCTTACAATGTATTCTTGTAATGTAGTATATAGAATTTTTTATTGTAGTTTAAGTGATACGAATGAATGAAAAAGTCACTATTGGTGTCATAATAATTATGTAGGGAGGGGGGACAAAAATTTATACTGAAACTGTGATGAGGGTCGTTTTCTACTCCAGAGACACGGGAGGGAAATTTTAATAATTGCACCACTGAGAAAACTGATTGTGCCATACCTTAAATGTTTCAATAACTGAAAACACTGATCCAGTAATTTCTGGTACTTCGAGGGTGGACGAAACGATTAACTTTATGAACAGAATTTTAACATATGTTTCGGGTTGATATGTCTCCGGTGGTACGGTTCCTTCGGATTTGGGTGGGTTCTCGTCTTTGGTGTAAGTCGAGACTTTGATGTTCTGTCTCCGCGGATCCGTCGGGGCCACTGAACCGGAGGACCAAAAAGATCAAGATTACCCTCGAGGTCAGGAGTAGTTCGACGTCTGGGTTCTCTGTGGGACTCGGCGTTGGAGGGTTGACGTGTTGAAGGTTTAAGGTTGGGTGACTTTGGTACTCTTTATTGTTGTCTCATCAACAACATTCAGTGTCAACCCCCCTTTAATTAAACAGTCAGTAAATGAATCATAGTAAATGAATCGAAGGGACTAATGAATGAATCGAAGGGACTATCGAGTCAACCATTTCTTAGGTGGATGTTACGCCCTCTTGACCCAAATTAGGGACCCAACCCTTCTAGGGGACCTCTTCCCTTTCTGATGGGTGAGGTCATAAGACCAGACCTCTTAAGGTACCTGACATATCAGGTACCCCAGCGATTCTCAGTCTGTGCTGACTCGCTGAAGTGAAAGTGAAAAGTGAAAGTACGTAACCTCTTCCTTTACCGTTGGGTGAGGTCACAAGAACGGACCTCTTAGAGTCCCTGCCTCCTCGGACCACCCGACGGCAGATACCCCAACGTGTCTCAGCCTGTGCTAACTTTGATGAATCGTCGTCGTTGTCGTCATTTATAAAAACTTATAGGTCAGACATGACCCGTCAATAGAATTCACACTTATTGACTTAGGATGTTTCTAAAGAGGGAGATGTTTTTTTTTTCAAATTAATAATTAATTGGGGAAGTAAGAGAGACCAAGGTACCGGGAAATCTGACCAATTTTTTTGTGAATAAAGAGAACAAGTATAACATATTCAACATATGTACAAACCAATATTTAAAGATTTAAGTTCTAGATCTAGTACCAAGTAAAAAAAAGGGCAAAATCACATGTTACGTGTCTTTAAAAGTCACTGACTATGTATTGTGGATAGATCTATTCCTGTAAGTCATGTTCCTTCACTGTGGTGATAGGGTGTTTAATTTTTGATTATTTCCAAAAGTATGTGCCGAAGAAATTTTACCGACTTCAAAACTTAAGCTCCATTTCTTTAGGAAAGTTTTTATACACTAGTAATGATAACCCGATGAATTACGTCGTCAGTTTTTCGTCAAAAGTTTATAGGATCAGTAATTATTTGTTCGGAAGTCAATACTTTATTGATAGGGAATTTTGACAAAAAAAAAATTCAACAGTTTATGAGACAAATGTGTCGATATCTAGTAAAACAAGATTAACATCTGGTTCAGACTTTTCCCGGGACCTACACTATTTTTCATCACAGGATCGGTGGTTCAATGTTAGAAGGAAGGGTGGTGATCAGATACGACAACATGATTTATGACTTACGAGTAAGTCACAGGTATCCGTACGCCTTTCCTGAAGTCTAAAAATCGAGTCTACCTTTTTTCAGTTTACGGACTAACAAAGGAGATTAAACCTCGTTTGTTAAATTTTTGTTAAGACAAGTGTTTTATATATAAAATTAAGTATTTAAATTCAAAAATTTTGAAGCAGTTAAGTCTTTTCTTTTAAGTCTCTTTAGAGAAAAAAATTAGAGAAAGATTAAAACTTATCTTCGTTAGGTCAGAAGTATTTATGTGTAAGAATTTTACAAGTCAAAAACAAGTAAAGAAGATCACAAAACGGGACCAAACTAGATGTAAACTCCTATTCTACTTAAAAATTTAGGGTACTTAAGATGGAGTTGTGACGAAAGAGATGGATTGGGTAAAAAGGGAGAAAGGTAATCATATCAAGTCTCGGTAATATAGATTTTTAACTTATTGTCATGTCCGTTTGTAAATAACTCCAGAATAAACAAACTTCAAGACACGACTCCCGAAATATGTACGATAGGACAAATTTTGAAATTGTACCACTTCATCTAAGATTTTAATAAGGATAAAATGCCTACACATTTAGAACCTCCTGAACGTCTCGATTTATTAAACGGGTTCCAGTATCCGTCCCCACGATCTTGGTCGGACGTTGACCTCTCGTCCTGCGTCTCGGGTCGAAAGAGAGAATGAAGAGATCGAGTACCGACCTTCTCTGAAATTTTAGATCAGATGAGGGGTAAACTAAGAGTAAGAGGAAACTGCAGTGACGTTCGACAGTGTTCGGAGACAACTTTGTAGAGATTACTGACAGTATCATCAGAGGATAAAGAGTTGAGGTTGTGTCTGATTAATTTCTGATTAACAATAGTTTTTTGAAAAACAGTATTAGAGGGGAGACGAGTGTACTTGTTGAGTACAAAGATTTACTTCGTTGATACCGTGAAGTCTGTAGGATTTGAGGAAAGTTTGGTCGATGAGCGTGAGAAGTTAGGGTTGGACGTAGGTCTTAGGATGTAGACACCAACAGGAGTACCCATATTATAGGACACAGGAGGTAGAATCTTATACCAGGGGAGACTGAGATAGAGATGTATGGGGATAAGAAGAGTAGGAATTTCTCGGAGAATTTTAACTGGGTCGAAATGGTGTGTAATAAAAGACACCATACAATGTTAATGTACTTCCTGTTTTAAGTCTTTAGTCGTGGACACTGAAACTGATAGGAGCTGATTAGACAAAACTCTTATCAGTGTTAAAACAGACTACAGAAAGATTCTTTGAACATCACAAAATTATCTTTTATAGTTCTTTAAAAACTACCTACGTGTGTACATACGTACGTATACACCTATCTACCTACTTTCGTAAGTTTTCTTTACTCACGGGAACAAAGACGGATATATTCATTACGAAGTTTTTTACAAACTTAAGTTTATTGACCGAGAATTATTTACGAAATCCTCGGCAGTGTGATGGAATACCAATGATTAAGTTGGTTTACACCAATTTAACCTGAATTGTCCGAAAAATTAATCAACTTGGTTCAAAATTATAAACTGGCCTCACTTTCTACCACAAAGTTTGATCAGAAAACTATTTTGGTATAAAAAAATACCTCAAACAACGAATTTGAGTAAACTATACCACATTTCGTTTGACCTTTTGAGTCGTCACCGGTGTCCTGACCTTTTCCAGTCAAAAGTAAGGTTAGAGTTTTTTTCCATTACGGTTTCTTACGAGCTTGATGACGTGTTAACGTGAGTAGAGTGTGCGATCAGTTCATTACGAGTTTTAAGAGGTTCGGTCCGAAGTCGTTATGTACTTGAAGGTCGACAAGTTCGACCAAAATCTTTTCCGTCTCCTTGGTCTCTAGTTTAACGGTTGTAAACGACCTAGTACCTTTTTCGTTCTCTCAAGGTCTTTTTGTAGATAAAGACGAAATAACTGATACGGTTTCGGAAACTGATACACCTAGTGTTCTTTGACACCTTTTGAGACTTTCTCTACCCTTATGGTCTGGTGGATTGGACGGAGAACTCTTTCGATATACGTCCAGTCCTTTGTTGTCAATCTTGACCTGTACCTTGTTGTCTGACCAAACTTTATCCTTTTCCTCATGCAGTTCCGACATATAGCAGTGGGACGAATAAATTGAAGATACGTCTCATGTAGTACTCTTTGCGACCCGACCTTCTTCGTGTTCGACCTTAGTTCTAAGGACCCTCTTTATAGTTATTGGAGTCTATACGTCTACTGTGGTGAGAATACCGTCTTTCACTTCTCCTTGATTTTTCGGAGAACTACTTTCACTTTCTCCTCTCACTTTTTCAACCGAATTTCGAGTTGTAAGTCTTTTACTTCTAGTACCGTAGACCAGGGTAGTGAAGTACCCTTTATCTACCCCTTTGTCACCTTTCTCACAGTCTGAAATAAAACCCCCCGAGGTTTTAGTGACGTCTACCACTAACGTCGGTACTTTAATTTTCTGCGAATGAGGAACCTTCCTTTTAATACTGGTTGGATCTATCGTATAATTTTTCGTCTCTGTAATGAAAAGGTTGTTTCCAGGCAGATCAGTTCCGATACCAAAAAGGTCACCAGTACATACCTACACTCTCAACCTGAGACTTCTTTCGACTCGCGGTTTCTTAACTACGAAAACTTGACACCACAACCTCTTCTGAGAACTCTCAGGGAACCTGACGTTCCTCTAGGTAGGTCAGGTAAGATTTCCTCTAGTCAGGACCCACAAGAAACCTTCCTGACTACGATTTCGACTTTGAGGCTATGAAACCGGTGGAGTACGCTTCTCAACTGAGTAACCTTATTTGAGACTACGACCCTCCCTGACCTCCGTCCTCCTCTTCCCCTACTGTCTCCTACTCTACCGACCTACCGTAGTGGTTGAGTTACCTACACTCAAACTCACTTGAGACCCTCAACAACTACCTGTCCCTCGGGACCACACGACGTTAAGTACCCGAACGTTTCTCAACCTGTACTGACTTACTAACTTGACCTGACTTGACTTGACATGACTGACTTTCTTTGTAGAGTACTTGGAATTCTGACATTAGACAAGTTGTAAAGTCCCTTGTAAAATAGTGAATATTTACATCTTACGTGTAGATCATAACATTTGGTTTTATGGCTTTGCACATTTGACTTCCAGAAGTCTCTAGTATGTACCACCAGTTCTCTTTCTTTCTATACGTGAGAAGATGATAATAGACATCGTCAAACGTAAAATCTTTTTCAGTTATCTTTAACAGTTATACTCACGTACATATAAGAAGGAATAATTTTTCCCCTTTGGTACTGAGGTCTATCATGACCTAAAAAAATTTTTATGGTCTGATGATCAATTGAGTACTACTTTTTTAATTCTAAGGTCTAACTTTACAAAATCTCTATTAATCTGAAACCACTTCGAGTGACAGTTCACCTTTAAGTAAAAATTAGTGTTTTATATAAAAAAGACACGATAAAATCGAAACAAAATTAAACGATAAATCGTCATGGAACTTTATAATTATTAAACAAATTATTTAAGGAAGAGAATTATTTAAAAATTACTGTTTTAGATAGAATCTCTAGACACACTCTTAACTACAGTGAATGAAAGACTTTCACAATTTAATAACTGGAGGATTTCTCAAAGTAAACTTGGAGATAGGAAACAAACGGTAGTAAACACAAGTATAGAAGAATCTTTAAAACACTTTACATTTTTAGTAACTAAAATATTCGGTTCTATTGTTCACAAGATCTTTACCCTTCCTTTTACAAAGTTAAATGTTTCCTTATTTTCAACGTAAGGTCTAATATGACAATTTAATAATGTTTATTCGGGACTATTCTTTTATTCGGGTATCTTGAAACCTATTCCTATCTTCTGAAACCTATTTCCATCTTCTTTTGTCAGGGTACCCCCAAGGTAACAACCAGACAAAAGATGTTTTGTGTGTGGACCTATAGGGAGGTCGAAACGGATGTACGGTCCCGACATCCCCGAGGTCTATTCGAGGAAAGAGGTACGACTAGGAGTCGTGTACCCTTCCAGTCGAGACCTCAGACTGTCTCAGTTCCATGTAAAATAGTCTTAACGACCCGACTACTGAGGGGATAATAGAAGAAAGGACATAGTACTGTCGTTTTGTGCTACGAGTCGAAGTCTTTACCCATTTAAACTTCTATTTCCTTTAAATACCGTGAAAGTATGGGGTTGGGTAAATACGGGGGTCGTCTTTAAATATGCCCCTAATAGAGATATCTAAAACCTCTACTTCACAAATCACTTTTCGGGTACCCGAAACGACAGTTAGTCTAGACGTAAACTAGGGACCGAGGAGTTAAATGATTAATAAGCTAAAAAATATTAAATTGAAGAGACTTAGACAAAGAAATATTACAATGGTTTGAACATCCTAACCCCTCTTTCTAATTTACTCCATTTTGTATACACTAAAATTTATAATGGTTTGAGTTGTGTTATTTACGATCACCGAGACCACCAATTTAAGAGACATCCAGGGTTTCGGTCAGAAGGAGATACCTTTTCCCTCGTCCCGAAACTTAATTTGAGTAACACTTCAGGGGGTCCCTTACAGTGGAAGAACGTCGAGTCCCCGATTAAGTCACAACTTTAATTTTGAGTCTAAACCAAAATTAAGATAGGAGGGTACCGGGTCCTCGTCCCTCCCACGTCCGATCGTGATAAAGACACGGGACTTACGTGTCACGTCCAGTCACGCTTTACCTGTCACATCCCCTTACTGACAACCGACCCAGTCTATCTCGACCCCGTCCCCCTCCCCAAGCATGAATAAAACAAACAAACAAAACATTGTAAAGGGTTGTCTCTTTGGAACCTTTTAGACGTTTTATACTTTTATTACTGCATCCGAATTAAGTCTTGTTAATTAAGTAAAATTATACAGTACCGTTATAATCGTTGTATTGAGTCTAATTCTAGGTATCCGAGAATAGGATGTGATACATATATACATATGTATATACATATATACATATATAGGATGATATATATATATATATATATATATATATATAAAACCAAACCACGTGTCCAAAGAGGAACGTCGTCGAAGAGACCAACGTCTCGTATCCGAGATCTGGTGTTCGAGTTAAAACATCGAGTTTCGAGTCTCAACACCGTGTGTCCGAATCAACGAGACGGAGTGCATCCTAGAAGGACCTGGTCCCTAACTTGGACACAGAGAACGTAACCGTCCACCTAAGAAATTATGACTCGGTGGTCCCTTCGGGATATGTTATATGAAGCACCCCGAGACACAAAGTCTTAAGAGGTTCGTCTCAAGGGTTCAAAAGGGACTTACAAACGGGAATCTTTACAAGACTCTTCTTCTTATTAGTGCCTCAAGGTACCAGTTTATATCTACCCTTTGTCATTTGAAATATGGGTAAGAACCTCTCAGTGTTTAGACCATATAGTTTTCGGAACTCTTTATGAAGTCATTTTCTTTAGATATGTTAAGTTGTCAGCGGACTCTTACAAAGGGTTTTATAATTTATACATCGAAGGAAAGGAAAGAAATCGTATACAAAACCGTACTCATCAATTGTATTGTATGAAACCCTTTGTAGTCATTGGGACTGGTGTAGTTCAATCCACGTTTCCCACACTTAACAACCTACTATAGTTGTAGTGTTTACCACGACAACGTAAAGTAAAAGTATATCTTTGGTTGAGACTGGTTGTGTGTAGTGAATTGTCCCCAAGAAACCGAGGAGTTGTACTCAGAGGAAAATTTGATGATTCACCCGAACGTAAAACAAGAACAGAAAATTTCAACGCGACGGTTCAACCTTTTCCATTTGTGATCCTTCTCCCCTTCACTGTATGAGTCCTGAAGTCTTTTGAACAACTTCCATAGTCTTGTTAAGTATACGTAGGAATCCGTACCTAAAAAGTACGACTATTAGTGGATGTAAATACCTATACTATATATTAAGATACTTGTAAATTGAGGTCCATTTGACCTGGTGTTAAACTTTTGGTTTAGACCCTCTTCCAGACCCCTATAATGATAACATAAAGGACCCTAGATGGGTTCATTATTCTGAATAAATGACTAGATAATCTATATTCTGTATCATACTGAGTGACCTACATGTCACTAGATACTCCATAGATGTACGAGATGATTTTCTTGTCGACCGTGAATTATCCGGAAATCATTCATAAACGATTTATATACTCTTTTCATTCCGTTCCTCAAACTAACCCGAAGGGAACACTGGATCGACCATTTCTTAGGTAGACGTTACACCCTCTGGACCCAAATTAGGGACCCGACCCTTCTAGGGGACCTTTTCCCTTTCCGATGGGTGAGGTCATAAGACCAGACCTCTTAAGATACCTGACATATCAGTACCCCAGCGTTTCTCAGTCTGTGCCGATTCACTGAAAGTGAAAAGGGTTTCTCCGGACCTAAATGTAATCTTTTACTTTTCCTCTAATACGTCAAAAATATTACAAGTGCGTGTAACTAAATTCACGTGTAATTTATCAAGTTAGTTTGAAAGAGTCCAAGACTAAACGGTCAACACATCCTTTCGTAATTCTTATTCCGATTGTTTTCTCGACCATCTGTAAGACGGAATTTTTATTTTTTTTTGATGTCAAAACTACGTCCAGATATACCGTTGTTTATACATTGAATGGATTTCTTCAGTCTGTAGAACCTAGTGTAAACTCACTTTCCTGTACCGGTTGTGTCTCGGGTTTCACAGTGTTCCTTTATATAAACGTACTTTTCAGAGTCCGTGACGGACCTCAAACCTAATCTCAGGTAGTCTCCCTACCGTCAAGGGTATTCCTTCTTCAAAAAAGTCATCCTTTCTGATTTAAAACTCCTATCTCACTTCCTTACTTGGTCGTACTATCCTTGTCTCTACAACCTCTCTTTCCGTCAGGTATTCAAATCCCCGTTTAGGGGTACATCTTGATCTCTTTTTAAGTCCTTGACTCCAGTATATACAACATGTGGTTCTGAAAAAGATATTTCCAAAGGAATACCGAAGTAACTTATAATCATTAAACGGATTTCTCGTTACCGAAAACAATATCATCATAAAATACCGTCGGTTCATCGAAAACCATATGACTTTTTAAGTGTCCTTTATTAAATCAGTGTGTTTAACGAATCTCACTCCCGACTTCCTCTTACATAAATGGAAACCCTTGTAGGGTTCTAGTAGTATTTCACTGGTTTTGTGTGTACTAAAGGGGTTCCTTTGGACCCCAAGTTAGAACCGAAGTGGTAAATAAGGGACACTACTCTGAAATCCATTTAGTAACTCGGGTCACTTAAAATTTGGAAGTTGACCAATTATTATCTATAAAACATCTCTAACATTCTTCCGATTTAGTACACAGATATTTTCACTAATTGAGTGACGGGGGGTGTATTACACATAATTTTCTCATCAAAATGTCTATGACGTAACAGGTCTCTAATATAGTAGTTTAGTAAAATAAACTATCTTGATCCGGTTGATAGATATAGAGAAAAATGGTAAAAGTCACTTTTAAATAGACGGGTGATTTAATGTTCCTTTATTTCAACTTGTTCCTCTCGTTAAACCACCTGATTGACCTCTAGAGGGACCGAAATTCAAAAAATTCGAATTTTGACAGGGGACAATTTGAGAGACAGGGGAGACTAGTATAACCCGAAGGGACCACCGAGTCTGTCATGTTTTTGACGAATATTACGTCCTCTGGGTCCAAGCTAGGGACCCAACCCTTCTAGGGGATTTCTTCGTTTACCGATAGGTAAGGTCATAAGAACGGACCTCTTAAGGTACCTGTCTCCTCGAACCACCCGATCTCAGGTACCCCAGTGTTTGTCAACCTGTACTGACTCACCGATCGTGAAAACGAAAGGGACTGGTATAATACAACGTGTGTTTATAAAGATTTTGAAATTTACGTGACTTTCCACTAATACGACAGGTCACCGAAATAGACCATATACAAATAGGATATAGTCTTATAATCCTATAAAAGTGTTTAAAACGGATGAAAAATAAAATAACTTCGTACCAACTAAATATTCCAACACAATTAAAGACGGATATGTCGTTTTACTAAGTATATATATATATATGTGTGTGTGTATGTATATGCGTGTAATAAAAGGTATAAAAAGGGTAATACCAAATAGTGTCCTATAACCTATATCAAGGGACACGATATATTATCTTGGAACAACAAATAGGCAAGATATATATTATCAAACGTAGACAGTCAGGGTTTAAGGGTTAGGTAAGGAGAAGGGGGAGTGGGATGAACCGTTGGTGTTTAGACTAGAGAGTTCGACACTCAGACAAAGACAAAGTATCTATTTAAGTAAACACAGTATAAAATCTAAGGGGTGTATTCACTACAGATACAATAAACAAAAAGAGAAAAAAATTTAAAACACTATGAAGTCGCTCTGGATATTTTACAATTCCATGGTTTCATTTTTTAAAAAATTACGGTTTGGATAATATACATTAGGACGGAAAGTAGACTTGGTGGTCCCTTAAGGAATTATAATATGTAAAAAGAATTTTATAAAACAGATATAGTTAAAGTCAAAGTTTCATGGAAAATTCTCACTGGTCATTATAAAGAGACAACTTACTCAGTTTGGTGTCTTTCGTTAATAATCGAATGGAGACATTTATGGTTGTTTTTATTTGTAGTTAAATAAAAAGAGTAAGAATTCAGTTTGTACTTTAACAAATTAATGTATATAATCCAGTTAAATTATGTAATGTTTCTTTTTTAAGGTTGAAATTTTTCTTATTTACAAAATAACTTATAATCACAAAATTTTCAATCTCTTATAAAAAAAGACTTTTACTCGTAGGAGATAGGTAATCAACACAGTTTGTGTACATATCTTAATTTACGTACACATGATCGATTTATGTATACATGTTTTGTATACTTCGAGACTCCAGTCTGTCGGGTCTAGGGTTGTAAATGATCGACCTCAAGATTTGGAGTTAAATTCAATCTATGGAGTGGACTTCTTTACTTTTAATAGAACATTTTAACGTTGTGTTTAGTATATTTCAAGAGATCGAGTCCTGTATCGTGTATCATTCTAAAGTCAATTGGAATCCAGACATTCGTCATCATAATTAACTTGACATAGTGTTAAGAAAAAAGATTGGATATACTAAAAATTTATTAAATTTTAATGAAACTCTGAATCTGGACTGGATTTTATAGTGTAATATGAATTAATATCCACCGGAGACGAAACTCAGAAAATATTTACATAAGAAGTGTGAACCAAAGTCGGACCATACATAGAGGAATCCATTTTGATGAAGAAGTAGGTTTATAAACTTTTCTACAATTTACGCAATTCATTTTGAAGAGTCAATTCCAGTAAAATAAATTTCGTCGTTATCGTCTACATATATACAAATAATTATTTTCACATTAAACATCGACACATGGAGACTTTAAATTCGGTCTTTTAATATCTAACGTAACTCTATGTCTTTCTTTGCGAGAAGGGATTCAGTCTACGAGATAATAATTTTTTACAGTAGGGAATACTTAAAGTATTTATCGTTTTGGGTCCTTGTCTCATTGGTAAAATTTTTCAGACCTCCCCTAAGGTATTGTTGTAAATTTACGTAATGATGAGTTTGTTAAACTAACCTAATATTTTATAAATTTTGACGTCGACATCAACACCACAAATGACAACTAATAAAACTAAAGGTCTAGAAGTGTGTTTTTTCCATGTTCGAATGTCTTCATAAATACAGAGTGACTGTTCATTGACGTGATATTTTACTTGACGTATATTATGTATAAATTTAATTTTTCCGTTTTAATCTTTATCGTTTCATTTTAATGTAAAGAAATTTTCAAGATAGAGGTTTGTCCTTGTTAGTCGAGTTTTGGTTTTTGTGATCTATATACAAGGTCAACTTTTTATAATTTTTGATTCATTTGATGTAATTGTATTTAAGACCAATAGTAGTTCGAAATATCAAATAGTGGTGTGCACTAAGATATATGTAGATTTTTGTGAAACATCCATACTTTTGTAAATATTGGATTGTTGAGATTTCATTATTAAAGTAATAAAACAAAGACTTCTACTCCAGAACATAGTACATCTCAAAAACGAAATTCTACTGTTCGAAGATATTGTAGATGATATATATAAATTTCTTTGGGTGAGTTACCTGATTTTTTATTTCTTTTCTTCATTCTTTTTTATATATATACGAATCACCCTACCATTTTTAATATACATCTTTTTTTTTTTTTTTCTTACGTCGACTTTTCTAAAAGCGACATGGGTTGAAGTGAAGAAAAGGTTCTACCTTTTACCTTGTCACTACTGATTTGTAAGACTCCTTGTTTTCATTAACGACCAGAGACTTCGCAGTGACATGTCAATAGACATCATTCGAGATAAACAGTGACCTTCAATTTCGACGTAATTACTGAGTTTAGTGGTTATTCTAGAGGTAATCTACCCCTTTATAAAGATGTCGTTCCAAAGTTAGAATTCTGGTGGGGAGTTTCTCAGTCAGGACAACGACGACGACGACGACGATTCGGTGCAGTCAGCACAGACTGAGACACGTTGGGGTCTCTGCCGTCGGGTTGTCCGAGAAGACAGGGACCCTAAGAGGTCCGTTCTTGTGACCTCACCCAACGGTAAAGGAAGAGGTTACGTACTTTCACTTTTCACTTTGCCTTCGGCGAGCCAGAACAGACTGAGAAGCTCTAGGGTACCTGATGTCGGGTGGTCCGAGGAGGTAGGTACCCTAAGAGGTCCGTTCTTATGACCTCACCCAACGGTAAAGGAAGAGGTTACACACTTTCACTTTTCAATTTCACTTCAGCGAGTCAGCACAGACTGAGAATCGCTGGGGTACCTGACATCGGATGGTCCGAGGAGGTAGGTACCCTAAGAGATCCGTTCTCATGACCTCACCCCACGGTAAAGGAAGAGGTATCAGGACAATTCTTGGGTTAAAATTGTGGTACAACGGATACGACGACGACGACGACGACGATTCAGCGAAGTCAGCACAGGATGAGACGCGTTGGGGTACCTGCCGTCAGGTGGTCCGAGGAGGCAAGGCCCTTAAGAGGTCCGTTCTTATGACCTCACCCAACGGTAAAGGAAGAGGTTACGTACACGTACGATTCAGCGAAGTCAGCACAGGCTAAAACACGCTGGGATACCTGTCGTCGGGTGGTCCGAAGAGACAGGCACCTTAAGAGATCCGTTCTTATGACCTCACCCAACGGTAAAGGAAGAGGTGGTACAATGGATATTTAGGACTTATAAGTGACGTAACTGGGTAGGAAGAATCGGGTCACGACTATCATTATTTCGTGACATGGTTTTTAAAAACGTAAATACTATAATAAATTACATATTTTTATACTTTTGTTTTTGAAACGAGTGGTAAGAACTTCACTTCACTTCACTTCAACGAGTCAGTACAGGCTGAGAAACACTGGGGTACTTGACATCGGATGGTCTGAGGGGACAAGTACCCTAAAAGGTCCGTTATCATGACCTCACCTAACGGTAAAGGAAGAGGTCGCCTAGAAGGGCTGGGTCCCTAGCTTGGGCCCAGAGGGGGTAACATCTGTCTGTGAAATGGTAGACTCGGTGGTCCAGTGGTAAGCATTTATTGTTTATTCTCCTTTGACTGTGAGTCGATTAACAGAGAACTGGCTCTACCGTGTCGAGTATAGACTTTTTCGAGTCTGGACCCATCCTATCCCGAAAAACGGTTTCACCCTTCACTAAGAGATCAAAACTTCGACTTACATACGTTCAAGTTTAGAATCGAGGTAGTGAACCTCTTCAGTGAACTCAAGAGACTCAGAGACAAAGGAGTAACATTTTATTCCCAGGAGGACCATGGACGAAGTAACATGGACGATAACATTTCTAGTTTACTTGAGTACATACTTTTCATAACAAAATCCTTCGATTTATTTACTCCTCTTGTACTTCGTGTTACAAAGAGTTTAGAGAGTTCATGTAAGTCGATCAACCTCTTAGAAATCCAGGATTAATCTCTATATACATAATAAGTGATTTTAATTCAACCCCAGTAAATACGGGATTACAACTAATCATTAGGTCGATGGATCTATGTAATCTCTTTCTTTCACGATTACCCACATCTTCTCTTGACCAACTTGATACTCTTTACTACACATCTCTTCTCTTATTTCTCCACAATTATGTCCAAGGTGAGGAAAGTGAAATAGTCGGAGGTGAGAGAACGGAGGTTATAAAGGAAAAGATGAAAATACTACCTATATTTTACCTTCATCGAGTTTGATACCTAAGTCTATTAGGTTTCACTTCGGGTTAATAAGTATCCCATTAAAGTTTATAACGACTCAGAATTATATAATTATAAACTTTGTTTCTATTATTGTGGACGGATAAACGGAGAACTACGGACACCTTTGTTACATAATGTATAGACATATATTCACACGTAAAATGATGGATTTTTAGCTCCGTAAGATCTACGTATGCCACCTGAAAACCGACCACAGGACGGAACTTGGTTAAGTAATAATTTTAAAAACCTTAGGTACTTGTAATTAAAACCTATTACTATTGATCTATAGAGTTTTGATAAGGTTTAACCGTATGACTTTCAAAGGATAGGAGTGTGATAAAAATGTAATGGGAAAACTGTTTATCTTAAAACTATATCGATATAAAATTACCAATCTTTTTCCCATCTAAAACTTACAAAACCTTCATACTCCCATGTGAAATACAAAATGTGAGTTAACATATTATATCTCTAGAATGTGTACTGTTTCAAAAGGATATTCATCACTCTACCTGAGTACTCACTGTATACTTTTCATTAAAATATTAGTATGGTCCGTCGACGGGAAATATAAGTACTAGACCTTCTATGTTCATTTGTTTACATTAAACCATTCAAACCATTAAAGTCTCCACTTACATCTGAAACTCGAGATAATTGACTTCAAGTTTTAATCTGGTGGTCTAAAGTTGATGGGTCGTCATTAATTAAGGTCGTACACTTCGAATTAATTCCTTTTTGTTTTATATAGCGTTTAACAGCTTCTCCTTTCGGTGGTTGACTACTGTGTCCTGATAAATTTATATAATTTCTTTACCACGTCATACAATTCGTACATAAGGCGGTTTTAAGAGGGTCGAAATAAAACAGAAGGAAAGGTATAGAAACCGAGAGTTTTTAAGTAAGAGTCAAGAAACCGTTTTCTCTGACCTTCTTTGGTCTTCCTCCTCTCCCCCTCACCTGTCGAGTACGATTACGGTGAGAACTAAAGTATAAAAACAATTTTTTAGGATGAAACACGTATATTTTATATCAAGTAAAGAATAGGACTCTCAATGGGACCGTATACCGAGTTAACCTTTGTAGTTCCAAAAGTCAAGAAAAAATTTACCGAACGGAGAAAAGGTCTGAAAAGAAGTCTATATAACAGTTACGGTGAAAATCTCAGATAGTGGGTACTTAACCATTTTAGGAGAAGTGAAGGACCGGTTCTTCCAGGACTGGTACCTTCATCCACCTCTCTCTTACCTCGTTCAGACCTTCAGACACGCAGGTACTTTCGTCAAAGAAAAAGTCGATACTGGCTAGAGTACAAAAACCTGAAAAAACATTACATTTTCTACACAAGAGATCTGGGTCTCTCTTTTGAGAAGGATGAAAGAGGAAAAGACAACTTAATTTATTAGGTTTCTGTAGAGAACTTGTAGAGATCAGTATGAGCATCCGGATGTACGGGTTAACTTTAAGGTGCTCAGTCAGGTTAGGCTTAGAGGAACTATTTTATGTCACGGTTCATTGAATGGACGTTCTTGTAAGGATATGTAGATTCCGGAAAGTTTTCGTTACAACACAACTACGTTATTACTACACTCGTTTCAGTGGTCAAGGAATGTCAACTTACACCTGTCATATCTTTACGACAAACATTATGTTAGGTAGAACCTACTTTAAAAACCAAAGTTTTGATACCTTTTTGTAGGTTAAAGTCAGTAGTACTGATGAGACAGAATCAGACGTTATTGATATCCGATCTCAGTTAACTTAATTAAGTTAATAACCTATTACAGTCTAGGATAGGTTTTTCCATCCTCTCGATTAGTTTAAACCAGTAGTTTATTCCTTCTAAACTCATCCTTTGTTTTTAATTCCGTTTTCTTTGGACCTTCCTCCATTCGTTAACAAGAAATTTAACAAAAAAGGATTTATCCATATTTTTATATTCTTTATAATAATAAAAAACGTTACGAATTTTTCCAAAGTTCTCATGAAATATCTTCACTGAAAGTTGAAGATCGACCGACATTAAAGACTCCGGACTCCGTTAACAGTCAGTGACAAAGTTTAACCTCTTATATCATTATCAAATTTCTCCATCGGAGGAAATCGAGTCATACATATTAGATGTAGATTTATAGTGAACATTTGTTATAGGTGTCTTGAAGTACACCGTATTTTTAATTTTCAATATTTTTAAGTGAATATTAGTCTTCGTATATTTACGTAGGTCCGAAAAACTTCCTGACACGTTCCAATATAAAAAGGAATCGTTTGAGAAGTAGATAAAAGGTAAAAAGAATGGACCGTCCGTCGATCCCCGATGTCTCAGTTTATTACTTCAACAGAAAGTAAACCTATATCAAATAATTACCGTTTTGTGATTAGGTAATTAGTTGAATTTTGTTCAGTCGTTTAAAATTTTTTTTAACCATAGAGGAAATCATTGTCTCTATTGCACGGAGAAATTTTCCTAGGTAATAGAGGTACCCAAAGAGTCGACTTCAATTTTTAGATTTTTAATAAAAGTAAGTAAAGAGTAATTATACGTTTTAATAAGTTTAATCTATCATTAATTGGTAGATGAGTCATCTTTTGGAAAAGTACAATTAAATACTATTTGAGTCAACGGCGAAACTAACTCTAACTAAAAACCACAACTCTTAGAAAGTACTTATGTTTTTTCGTGGACTTTTTTATAAAAATTTGTGGATTGAATAACGAGTCGATTAATGTACCATCGACGTAAGAGTCTGACAAGGTTTCTCCGAATACCTTGGTTCTGGTCGTGACTCCTTCGACACGTATGTGAGAAAGCACACAAACACCGTTTAAAGTAGGGTCTCGTGACACAGAGATCTACGGAAATAGACTAAGTATAGCAAACTCCCAAATAGTAACAAATTACGTCGGTTGACTGTATCAGATCTAGTCTGACGGACCTGTTTTGTCTTAAAGTTAGTCATTTCTTGATACCTTTAAAAATGTACAAGAGTTCTAGTCAACTAAAGTGCCCTATGAAACGAGTCACGTCAGTCATACCAAACATTTGTCTCAAGTCAAAATGAAAGACGTCTACTCTTTATCTGGAGTCATCATCTGCTACTTTCCTACTAATGGTACACGAACAGTCCGGTCACCTTCAGTAAAAGTAAGAGTTGTTGTTTTCGACCTCAACTCATAGTCACTGGTATCCCATATGTTGACTTAGATTTGCGACTTCTGACGATAAGTTTTCCAACGAGGGACCCTCATTGTTTTGGTGTCCCTGTGTCAATCACTGGAAGACAATTGTGAAGATTTTTCATGTGTTTCCTTTTATGGATGATGAAAGTCATGGATAAACCAACGTCTCTAGTTGACACCCACTCTTAAGGACACCGTCATCTATTTTTCCTTTTAGATTGAGGCCGACTCATATCTACCGAGGGAGTTACTAGGTAACTTTTCGTACAATAACACCCTAGTGTTATCATGTGTGATGTAAACCGTTCGTAAATGGAATCCAAATATAAACATACGTTCTTCTAAAGTCTATATAGTAAACGAGGAGACGGTCCATATGACCTGTGTATTAGTAGAGGTCTATTTCTTGAACTCCGGAAACGTCACATTGACAGTTGTTCAATTATTAAATCAATTTACTTCTCCCTGATCCTAACCACAAAGAAGGAAAAAACCAATAATAATAAAAATCGATAGGTGACAAAAAGTTTTACGGAGGGTTTCTATTGGATACAGTCGTAGTAGTTCCCACGAGGAATTTCTAAGGTTAACGGTCTGGGGAAGAGTTAACCCGGCACAGTCGGAGACCACTTCCAAAGAATAAAGGTGAAGATTTGATCGACGGGTCCATTATGTGTGTGTGTGTGTGTGTGTCTCAAAATTTACGTGACGAACATTAACACGAAGTGATTTGGTAGAGGATGGGGACGGTTCACATGTAAGTCCCTTACCCCGTTTACCCCTCATACTATGGGAATGTACCTAGGAGGACCCCTAAAAGACTGTATCACTTTATATCCCATTAATCATTTTATAGGACTTTTGTAACAGGACTTAGAAAGATCGTTACAGACTCTTCGCATTAATATCTTATTACTCGTATTCGGATTTGTTTTTCCTCTTTTTAGACGTAAGATTTTCGTTGTGGAACTCTTAAAAACTTTCTATGGAGGTGTTTTGTCTCACCACTTTACTTTAAACTTCGTATGACGATCAAGGGTATCCCATGTCATTCAAGGGTGAGATCTATTATACGAACGTTTAAGTAAGACTATCTTAAGAATTTTCTTCTCTTAATCGGTATTCGATTCTCAACGGTACTAAATACAAAACATTATCGGGGAGGAAAGGTAAAGGACCAGTCGTAAGACCTACTAACAAGGTAAATCGTGTGTAAGAGATCAAACAAAGAGAGCGAAGTTCAGCTAAAATGTAAAAGGACATGACTTGACGCAAACGGTAGACGACTAGGTTAATGAATATGTTAGGTTTAGGAAAACTCAGACTAACAAAACAAGGAGTAATAAACGAGTCGGAGGTCAAAATCATAGGAGACATTTGAGATTTTAGAACAAAAGTTATGGAGTAGACTTAATGAATATATGTTATGTTGGGTTAATCGAGTTTCAAATCCAAAAGGGTTCCGATGAACATAGACTTCCCCAAATTTACTCAACTCACCTAAACCTAGGATTCTTTCCGGACAATTAAGTGAGTAGATTCCTGTCGACTAGGTAGTGTTTTGACTCGGTAGTAGAAATTTACCCTTCCTTAATTTTTCTCTAAGATTTTATTATCATATACGTTATCGTCATAATAGTAGTAAAAGTAATAGAAATAAAAACAATGGTTAATGATTATAGAATAGTTTACAAATAATTCAAGGGTAACATTCTGGTAGTGACATTTTCATATTTAGATACGTTTCTGATCTTTACTCCGGTGTCCCGGTTTTATATTGAAGATTGGGATCAAATAAGGAGTAAATGTAGACAAAGTTATTTCATATAAAGGAGTTGGTCTAACCAGGGAATAAACCATAGAGTCGTATCAAAGAGAACTTGAGACTAAAAAATCCGACTAAAAAGATCGTGTAATGGATCGTTTATTCCCATTTAAATCGTTGTAATTTCCGGGGTTTCGTATTAAAATATACAAAATGAAAACGAATTTTTTGGGAATGATTTAACGTGTTAATCATTGGTCATACTGTGGTGGGAATACCGTCTTTCACTTCTCCTTGATTTTTCGGAGAACTACTTTCACCTTCACCTCTCACTTTTTTAACCGAATTTCGAGTTGTAAGTCTTTTGCTTCTAGTACCATAGAGTAGGGTAGTGAAGTACCCTTTATCTACCCCTTTGTTACCTTTGTCACAGTCTGAAATAAAACCCCCCGAGGTTTTAGTGACGTCTACCACTGACGTCGGAATGAGAAACCTTCTTTTCAATACTGGTTGGATCTATCGTATAAGTTTTCGTCTCTGTAATGAAATGGTTGTTTCCAGGTAGATCAGTTCCGATACCAAAAAGGACACCAGTACATACCTACACTCTCAACCTGACACTTCTTTCGACTCGTGGCTTCTTAACTACGAAAACTTGACACCACAACTTCTTCTGAGAACTCTCAGGGAACCTGACGTTCCTCTAGGTTGGTCAGGTAAGACTTCCTCTAGTCGGGACCTTAAAGAAACCTTCCTTACTACGATTTCGACTTTGAGGTTATGAAACCGGTGGAGTACGCTTCTCAACTGAGTAACCTTTTCTGAGACTACGACCCTCCCTAACCCCCGTCCTCCTCTTCCCCTACTGTCTCCTACTCTACCGACCTACCGTAGTACCTGAGTTACTTACGCTCAGACTCACTTGAGGCCCTCAACCACTACCTGTCCCTCCGGGCCGTGCAACACTAAATACACCAGTGTCTCAGCCTGTACTGAACAATACGTGTCTCAGGCTCAGTGGTTTTGACTCTCTTATTCTACAGGTGTCGTCACGTTTTCGTATTTCCCCAAATAATGATCGAGCTCGGTCCCGGGACCGATGTAGGGTGTGTCACCTTATTCCGGTCTCGGGGCTCGAGACTTAGTGTAAATGAAAAATATGTCTGTCAAGAAACAAGGACATTGTCGTATCGACTAACCAATTTGGCACCAATTTGGAGCGTAGGGATAGACTTAACCGAGTCCAGACCGTGCCCATCCCCCGATGTCCCTAAAAAAGACTAACCAGTTCGATGTGACGGACGTCCTCAAGGGTCACGGAGTCGAAAGGATCTCTGATTTGGAGTCCGGATCGGACGGGGAATCTCGGACAGGACCGAAGTCAAACCAGGATTGTCTGATTCGCTGACTTGACTTGACTTGACTCTCACTTCAGGGACAAAGTCGCGTTGTACTTTATTAAGTCGAAATTGAGTGATGAGACTTTACACGTAAAAGGAGGTCACTTGTGAGTAGTAGGAAATTCTAGATCGAGTTTCCAATGAAGGATACACCCGGGAGGTAACCGGGGGAGGGGTTCCTCTTTTATACGTGAGGAAATAAAGATATAAGTGACATGAATAATTAAAGATAACTTCGTGTACTATATGAAATATAAAAAGGTAAGAATCTAGGTGTCTTCCTAGTGAACTATAACTAACCTACTTACTTATAAGTCAAGTCAAGTCAGCGAGTCAGTACAGTCTGAGAAACGTTGGGGTACTTAGTGTCGTGTGGTCCGGAGGGACAGGTAGTGGTTGAGGGTCTCAAGTGAGTCTGAGTACAGGTAGCTCAGTCACTACGGTAGGTCGGTAGAGTAGGAGACAACAGGGGAAGAGGAGGACGGGGGTTAGGGAGGGTCGTAGTCTCAGAAAAGGTTACTCAGTTGGGACGCGTACTCCACCGGTTTCATGACCTCAAAGTCGAAATCGTAGTAAGGAAGGTTTCTTTAGGGTCCCGACTAGAGGAAGTCTTACCTGACCGACCTAGAGGAACGTCAGGTTCCCTGAGAGTTCTCAGAAGAGGTTGTGGTGTCAAGTTTTCGTAGTTGAGAAGCCGCGAGTCGGAAGAAGTGTCAGGTTGAGAGTGTAGGTATGTACTGATGACCTTTTTGGTATCGGAACTGATCTGTCTGGAATCAGTCGTTTCATTAGAGAGACGAAAACTTATACGATGGATCCAACCAGTATTGAAAAGAAGGTTCCTCATTCGCAGAAAACTAAAGTACCGACGTTAGTGGTAGACGTCACTAAAACCTCGGGGGGTTTTATTTCAGACTGTGACAAAGGTGACAAAGGGGTAGATAAAGGGTACTTCACTACCCTGGCTTACTTATAATCGGTTTAATTAATTTTCAAATATTTTTGACTCGACAATAATTATCCATAGGTCAGAAGAAAGTCGAGACTCCTCAATTCCTTTCTTTCTTTCACTTCAACGAGTCAGTACAGACTGAGAAACATTGGGGTACCTGACATCGGATGGTCCGAGGAGGTAGGTACCCTAAAAGGTCCGTTCTTATGACCTCACCCAACAGTAAAAGAAGAAGTCCTCTAGAAGTACTGGGTCCCAAACTTGGGCCCAGAGGGCGTAACATCCATCTGCGACATGGTAGACTCGGTGGTCCCTTCAGAGACTCCTCAATCACTTCAGAGAGTCAGCACGGGCTGAGAAACGCTGGGGTACCTATCATCGGACGTGGTTCGAGGAGGCAGGTACCCTAAAAGTTCCGTTCTCATGACCTCACCCAACGGCAAAGGAAGAGATCTCTTAGAAGGGTTGGGTCCCTAACTTGGGTCCAGAGAGTGTAACATCTGTCTACGAAATGGTAGACTTGGTTAAGAGGTCCTGGTTGACCTAATGACGATGGACGATGAGATGAGAGATCTAAGGTAGGGAGGAGACTAGTGTTAAGATCGTCTTCATTGACGGGGTGGGACCATCCTAAGGAGTAAAGATCAAGACAGGTCCGTCCCACAGGACACACTATTGTTGGGAGGGACGAGAAACCCGTGTTCGACGAACGTGAAGTTGTGTCGTACCCATTTTCACCAAAGAAAGAAAAAAAAAAAAAATTGAAAAACACAACCTCATATTGTCTAATTGTCACAATACCATCAAAGTTCATCTGTCGTTTTCCGGAGTTGGGATGTATGTGAACATAGTTATGAGGGGGTTTGAAGGGAGGGTAGGTCCGACGGTGTATTGTAACTCATCGGACACGATGTGTCATCCTTCGTGTTTTCATATGACATCACCACTACAATAAGAACAAGTCAGAGATTCAACACAGACTGAGAAACGTTGGGACACTTGACGTCGTGCGGTCCGAAGAGACAGGAAGTGACAGAGTGTCTCAAACGAGTCTAGGTGTAGGTAACTCAATCACTACGACACATTGGTAGAGTGGAAGATGGTGGGGGAAGAGGAAAACGGAAGTTAGAAAGGGTCTTAACCCTAGAAAAGGTTACTCAGTCGAGAAGTGTAGTCCACCGGTTTCATAATCTTGAAGTCGAAGTCGTAGTCAGGAAGGTTACCTATAAGTTCCAACTAAAGGAAATCCTAACTGACCAAACTAGAGGAACGTCAGGTTCCCTGAGAGTTCTCAGAAGAGGTAATAGTGTTAAGTTTTCGTAGTTAAGAAGTCGAGAATCGGAAGAAATATCAGGTTGAGAGTGTATGTATGTACTGATAACCTTTTTGGTATCGAAACCGATATACCTGGAAACAGTCGTTTTACTATAGAGACCAAAGATTATACGACAGAACCAAACAGTAGCGAAAAGAAGGTTCTTCGTCCGTAGAAAATTAAAGTACCTACGTTAGTCGTAGGTGTCACTAAAACGTCGGTTTCTTTTATTTTTAGACAATGATAAAGGTGAAAAGGGGGAAAATAAACGGGACTTCACTACCCTGGTCTACGGTACTAAAAACAAAAAACTTTCACCTCAAAATTCGGTCTAAAAAGTGAGAAGAAAAAGTGGGAATAGTTCTCCAAAAAATCAAGGAGAAGTGAGAGCCGGTAATCTTAATATCGTATCTCAACGGACACGTTGATATTATCCTTTATGTCTTGGTATGACATCACCACATCTGGTGATGTCTTCACTATCTTAACTTTTGTGAGATGACTTAGAAAGTTAATCTTTTTGTCCTTCAGAGTTTATGTAGTATCGAGTGTTCTAGACGTTCTGGATAAAAACTTACGACAACCATAAATTTTTCGATCCTCCATTTGTCTGGGTCTACCGAAACTCAGGGTGAGTTTCCAGACGTGTCGTCCATACCCCTAGGTCAAAGGGAGAAGTCCTCATTATAGTCTGTCTATATTCTATATTCTAGAGACGCCCGAAACGAGTATCAAGTCAACCATTTCTTAGACGGACGTTACGTCCTCTGGGACCAAGTTACGGACCCAGTTCTTCTAGACGACCCCTTTCCTATCCGATGGGTGAGATCATAAGAACCCGAGGGGAACATCGAGTCGACCATTTCTTAGACGGACGTTACACCTTCTGGACTCAAGATAGGGACCCAACTCTTCTACGGGATCTCTTCCCTTTCCGATGGGTGAGGTCATAAGACCGGACCTCTTAAGGTACCTGACATATCAGGTACCCCAACGTTTCTCAGCCTGTATGACTCGCTAGAAGTGAAAGCGAAAAGTATTCTATGGACAAGAAAGAAATGTGAAGGGTTAGGACTCCCTTCTGACTGAGACCCATCGAAGACATGGAAGATTGTTAGGGTACACCGTAAGTCGTCTACTACGACAGAAGACTATAATAAAGAAATAAACTGTATGTGAACGGTTGAGGTTGAGTTAGTCTGAAATTTGTGAATTTACAATAAGACGAGGAGAAGGACTCCTGGATCGTGTGTGACTGAAGAGGTATTGTCTACAAGTTGTTTACCAATAACTATTTCATCAATAAAATAAAGTCGTTTACAAATGACTCTACGACTCGACGTATGAAACTCCTCTTCAGATTCGTTCCGTCTCAAAAGTCTGAGAAAATTCTTTAAATCGAGTCAACTCTTTTGATTCAGGTCCCCTCCTTAACATGTTCCACTATCTGCATTTTCCTCCCTCAGGTCCCATCAAAGATTCTAATTTTGACGAAAAGGTCTATTGTCCCATGATACATTATGTAGTAGTCCAACTACGACTGACGTCATTGTCGAGTAAGAATAAAAGAGACTTATAATTATTATTTATATTTGATAGTACCTAACGTGAAAGAAATCTAATACACGTAGATCATCGATCTTTTCTTAAAGAGACTAACAGGAGTCGAGATTAAATTTTATTTAATAATGTACGGGTCCTTTTATATAGGTTAGTTACCTCTGTTCTACTCTCTATGTACTCATATTTGGACTTCGAGTACCCAGAGACACAACAAAAAACAAAAATACTGACCAGAAAGAAGGAGGAACGTTTAAAGGAAAGAGAGGAAGACCTCTGAAGAGGGACCAATCCGATAAAGGAGTGATTATTGCTAAAGAATGAGTTTCTACATCATTCACCCTGTACTATAAAGTGTTGGAAGTTTCGTACTTGTTGTGTCCTCAAAGTCAGACTCTTGTCCGTTCTCCCTCCGGACTGTGACTCACTCGAGACCTTCCCTACAGTTCTCACCTCGTTCCCCCTGAAGGGACCACCAAGTCACCGACTCTGAAGCACGAGGGTCACGTCCGCCGAACACAAGTTAGGGACCAGACCCTTGATCTAGAGTGTACGTTGTCGATTCGAAAGTGTACGACGTGGACTTTCTAGGGTGTACGACGATGATTCTGGACAGTATCCGTTTATTTATAAACTTTGTTTGCTTGTTGACCTCTCTTAGTAAACGTTTTTTGATTGTTTGTTTTTTTCATTTCTTTCCTTCTTGTCTCGTCTTTCGTTGGATCAGGATTGTTTTTCATATATACAAACCTCGATCAAGAAAATCAAAATAACCGAGTATAAAAGTTTTTTTGAAATGTGGTGAAAGAGATTCAAAGTAAGAATTCACAAGCAAAAGATACTTACTAAAGATCTAAAGTCATGAAAGTAATATAAAAGGTTTCATTCCATATTAAAAATATCCGTTTGCACAACTAGGGGGAGCCTTAGTTAAGAACAAAACATTTCCCAGAACGAAGATTAAAAGTTACGATAATAAGGGGACAGTAGAGGATAACGGAAAAGTATATTATTTTATCTACGTAATACAAGATATGGTCTATATATAAAACATATTTTAGTATATATATCCTACAAGTGTACAAGGTTTATTTTTTAATCCCGTGTGTCGAGGTTTTTCTCGTAAGAGAAACTAAACGTTTAAAAGAGATACTTCATAGTGTGTCACGACATTTTTGATTTATTATGACTAAACATGTATATTTCTTAACGGAAGTAACTCTTTCTTGTTTTAAAAGACTTTCTTTTATGTATAAAGTCGTTTTTATATTCGTATAGTCAATATTATTACAATGTAAAATAAAACAGAAAAGAGTTGATAGTTTCAACTACCGTATAAAAAGACAAGTGTGAACGGATTTAACTCATTGAGATTTTATAAATTAACAAGAATTTACAGGTACTTACAGAGAACCATTACCAGTCTTATTAATTAAACCTTATAGTTCTTTATCGAATGACAAAATGACCGGTACCCGGTAACTATTGAATAAAATTGAACGTGTCACCAATTAGTTATTTTTACTAATTTTTCCTACGGAAGACTTAGTAAACATGAACTGTCACTGTACAACTCCACATGGAAAAAATATAAACTTTGTCATTAACAAGAGTTTTATCTGTAACGTGTCATGTAAACCTATAGAGTATAAAAGTTTTTTGTAGGGTAAATCTAGTAATAAGTGTGACTTTTTATAAGGATATATTTCGACTTTCTCATAACCGGTTTTAAAAGCTGACTCGTGAAGAGAAGGAAGGATATAATAAAATGTATGTAAGTAGGTACGTAATCAGGGAAACCTTCTTGTAATAACAGAGACGATCAATAATCTTGGTTTCTTTGTTCAAGTTTAAAGACGGGAGTGTTCCAAAGTGTTCTCTGTTGTTTTGTCTTAATTCGATTAATTTGATAAAGTGAGTCTTAAATTAAATATAGGATATGGCGTAGACATCGGACGAGAATTTTTTTTTCGAGTGATTTATAATGGTCGTTGTTTCAGAAGCTATTATAAAATATGTTAAATAACACGTTTAGAATCTTTGTGTTGGTACGGTAGAGTAGATTTACGGAGGGTTCTTGTTCATGACTAAGACTAGGGAATGTTATTACTGAGAATTTTCATCTTTAAGTCCAGATTATGCTTTGAAGAAAACGATCAACTGATCTCTTTCAAGTCGGAGTGAGACGACATTCTTTAGATCAATGACTGTACACTGTTTCGATACCTATTGACAGTCAGTGTTCTTTACGCTGATTTGATTCAGTGTAAACTGACTTGATTTACAGGACATTCTTTAGTCCATTAATATAATTTACCTTGAGAGTCATCGGACTTTATCCCAGACAAGGGTTTAAAATTACAACTTTTTGTTAAATCCTCACTGTATTTTTAAAACATGGTTGAAACTGTTATACTAAAAATATGTAGTGTACTATAACCTTCGTCTTACCGACTTAACCTGTTTACGCAAAAAAATTAAACTCGATGACATTCATAACTTATCTTCATTATTTTTTGTGAGAATGAAATCTTTATATACATATAGTATAATTCTTTCCTTTGTCCTATGACTTCGACTAGAAAATTTTGTGTAATATTTCCATAAAGAGTTTGGTGGAAAAACTGTGTAAGTAGATATAACTAATCTACGACAATCTGACTGTAACGGACTGGACAGATTTAGGTAGTTAACGTTTTGTCAACTACGGACTAAGGGTCCTATAAAATCGTTGAACGGATTTATACTTATAAAAGAATTCAAAAAAATGATTTTTCTAGTTATTAATACACGTATAATTTAAACGTGTATCAATTATTGTTGTTGTAACTATTATTGTTGTTAACAACAACAATTACCACGGGAAATTGACCGGTGTTTAATGTGAGAAGACGAATACGACGGTATGTACTATTTGTAAAGTAATCTTTGTGAATCTTACATACGTTCCCTATGGCATAGGGGTACTCATATACGCTTAATATTCCTTGGATAAACCACAATCCCATTCATGTATAAGGGACGTCAAAAGGGACATAAAGGTAAGACCCACGGTGTTTGCGACGGTAATTTATACAAAACGGGTGAATTTTTGACGAAACACCCCTACAGTACAGAATTAATAAGGGTTCTATTCCGTATTATGTGACGACACTACCCGGAAGTCAATTTGATTATCCGTATGTTCAACGGCGTACCAAAGTCGTCTAAAATTTCGTGATTTCTTTGTGTGACATGATTTTTTTTTTTTTTTTTAGTTTTTGAACATAGTCCCCTTCTTTTTATTTTAAGGTCTTCTCGAAAGAACGGAAAATCAAAAGTGTTTATCTTTCTCCGTTTTTTACGTAAAATGACTCACTAACAGTTTGAAGATAACAGAGGATATGGAGTATATAAAGTCCAGGATCTTATCTCTTTATAACCACGGTTTAAAACGGTTCATTGATTAAACACGTATTTTTAATACGTCTCCTTCTGTTTCAGTCGATCAACGGGACTGTTTAGTCCGTCAACACGTACATTTTGTCCATTACCGTATAAAACGTGGTCGTTAATGGAAAGAACGTGGACACTCACGGACAAAACGTATATATTCATCCAGGGACAAATAACGTAAATTTCGACGGTGGAGTCGAAGAAATCCATTTGAAGTACGAAAATGATTTACAGTGAGACTTTGTTTTTCTACTCCTATACAGATACAATCCAAATACACATACACACGTGTACACACGGACACACAGACGAAAAATTTATGGACATTTTAACTACGATTGAAGTAAACTAAAATTGATGACATGGAACGTCCCGGTACAAGTCACTGTATTTTATAAAGTAAAACCAAAATGCTGTATTTACAGATTTACAGGACGACGACTCTACATAGTTAGTTTAGTTTCCACGTTTAATTTATAATAGGTCCACGGTCCTACTCTCCCCTTTACTGTGAAGTCAAGTGTCAGTTGACTATGTCTTACAGAAGTGTCAGTTATTGTCCGAGGACGTACCTGGAGAGGATCTCAGTAATGAAGTCCCCAGTATTTCACCCTACGCCGTGAAGACTCTTAAGACATCAGGGGAGGGGTGGAGGGGTGAATAGAAACACGTATATACATATTCATTTTAACAATGCACGTACCCTTGTCCTTTTATAGTTTAGTGGAAAGTATCTTAGTAAGTAAATATATCGGAAATATTTGTTAATTTTAGGGTGTCACAAAGTTCCTTTCAAATGTTGAAAACTATTTGATTTCGTTTGGGACTTTGGTAAAAATATTAGGGTGACGTATATCATCGTTCAGTAAGACTTCGATAGTTTGACTTACGAACTTGTGAAGAATGACCGGATAATAAATAGTAATTTATAGGTTCTTTCACACGTTCTGTACTAGTCAGGTCGTTTGGTGTGGTACTCCGTGATTAGATCCTTCGTTTTAAAGTTCGTTCTTATATAGGTCACCTTAAAGTAATGAACGATTGAAATACCGTTTATCGTGTGATATAAACAGTCAGAAGTATGATCGGTTGACGTACTCCTTTCAAATACCAGTACTCATACTTAAAATCTAGAGTCTCATTCTTCTACACATAGTCTTAGTCCTTTCTCTTTCAAAGTGGAGAGAAGACACCGAGACTTTCCCGGGGTCTAACATACGCACGAGTCAACGAAGTCAGCACAGGTTCAGAAATACTGGGATACCTGATATATATCGGTCCGTCCGAGGAGACAGGTACCCTAAGAGGTCCGTTCTTATGACCTCACCCATCGGTAAGGGAAGAGATCCCCTAGAAGGGTTGGGTCCCTAACTTGAGCACCAAGAATACAGAGGACGTTACCGTCCGCCCAAGAAATAGTGATCGTGGTGAACCCTTCGAGTTTCAACACTTTACTAATGGATTACTAGTCTCCTACAGAGCGGAAAAGTATTCCTGTGTGAAACGGTAAGTATAACTATAACAGTAAAAAATTCTTGTCACTCCTTGTTCGTATAGTATGACACTAAATCTTCGACTGATGAATTTCCAGTCCTCGTATTCTAATTCTGGTGGTCTGTTATCTCCCCTTCCTTCTTTGCCTCGTTTGAGAAGAGAGAGAAGTCTGACAGAAAACCGGTTCTCCTTTCCTAATCCGTATCAAACGGTATCTCCAATTTCTTTTTTATTAAAAGATGTACACGTCCCAGTAAGGAGGTTCGGTCCTCAATCGTCCGAGAAGAAACTTTTCAGCCTATCATTTGTAAACACCTGCACCACTCGACATACCATCACAACGTTGTTGAGTTGAGACGGGAACATCGTTTTTCGTCGGGATCTGTTATGTCTTTACTTTACCCCACCGACGTCAGCTATTTTAAAATAAATCGTTTTGTCCGTCACCCGGTCTAAACTGAACGTCCGACATCGACCGACTGTGGACGAGATTTACTTTTTTGTTATAATTTTTTGGATAATGTCTAACTTGGTCTGGTCCCAGACATGTCCATTATCCACTACAAACGGTCACAGTTGTAAGTACGGAAGGAAGAATTACTGTAGATAGAACACCTCCGAAAATGTCGATGTAAGTACACACCCCAGGGATTGAGGTCCCAAGAAAAGGAAAGGATGATGTAACATAGGGGAAAGGTTATCTAATGTGAGTCCTTTGTTACCATAACACACACTACATACATACACCTTCCACCACCCATAGTATACTATCCGTGTCGTGAAATCGATCTCCATAAGTGGGACCACCGAGTCTCCAATTTCACAGACGGACGTTACACCCTCTTGACCCAAGCTAGGGACCCAGCCCTTCTACGGGACCTCTTTCTTTACCGTTGGGTGAGACCATAAGAACGGACCTCTTAGGGTACCTACCTCTTCACACCACCCGACGTCAGATGTCCCAGTGTTTCTCATCCTGTGTTGACTCGCTGAAGTTAAAGTGAAAGTGAAAGTGAAAGTACGTTTCTTATATTTCATTTCTTTGGGTACTTTCAAGAATCCTCATAAACACAACTTTTCATAAACTTTTCCTATTTGTAATTAATTAATTAATTACGTAATCTATTTGTTTTGTTGTTTTTACAGTGGAGAAGAAACAAGGAAAATAGTTTCTACTTCCTCCTCCTCCTTCTTTTCTTTCTATCCCCTTGCATTGTTACGGATGGTACATGGTCGGAATCACAAAAAGTACATGAATAAGATCTTTTAACTAAAGGTCGTTTTGAGGACACTTAATCCGAGACAATGATTTCGGTCAAATATGTACTCCTTTGACTCGAGTCGTTTTTGAGTCATTAAACAAGTCCCAGTGGGTCGATTAGTCACTGTCGTCCTTAAGAGGTCTTTACGATCTAGCCATAAATATACCTTTTCATGAAGAATTATCGTATTGTACTTAAGTGGTTAAGTACATAGTTTGAACTTTTCGTTCTATATTTCATCGCGTTTTTAGGGTAGTAAAGTAAAGGGCCATTTGAACCCTTTTTTGAATATGACTGTCATTAAAGAGAACCTATACGAAATCCAGTACTTAATGTTCGTATGGACCTTATGTTTATGGAGACACGGAGGAACTTGAAGGACGAAACTCTAAAGGGTGACTAGGGAGGTAACCAACGGAGAAAAGTCTGGTGGGACTGATACTGGAAAACGAATCTGATCTCGGATACTTAACAGTAGTATAAATCATCATATTCCACAGTATGAATTATCGGAGAGAAGACCTTTTTTTATACAATCATATACACACACATATATATACATAAATATGTATATGTATTATATATGTATCGTACACAAATCCACATACACACACATACACACACACACATACCGGAAGGGGTCACTGAATTTACCATTTCTTAGACAGACGTTACGTCCTCTGGGTCCAGGTTAGGGACCTACCCCTTCTAAGGGACCTCTTCCCTTACCGTTGTGTGAAGTCATAAGAACGGACCTCTTAAGGTACCTGTCTCCTCGGACCACCCGATGTCAGGTATCCCAATGTTTTTCAACCTGTACTGACTCGTTGATTGTGTGTGTATGTGTAGACACACATATATATATACTATATACATACATCTTTGATGTGATTGGTTTGTATTAATGAGGCAGGACTGTCAGTTAAATCTCTTCCGTTACCGTGGGGTGAGGTCATGAGAACGGACCTTTTAGGGTACCTACCTCCTCGGACCATCCGACGTCAGGTACCCCAGCGATTCTCAGTCTGTACTGACTCGTTGAAGGGAGAGTGAAAAGTGAAAGTACGTAACCTCTTCCTTTACCGTTGGGTGAGGTCATAAGAACGGACCTCTTAGGGTCCCTGCTCCCTCGGACCATCCGACGGCAGATACCCCAACGTGTCTCAGTCTGTGTTGACTTCGCTGAATCATCGTCGTCGGTCAGTTAACACCAGTTGTGTGGATTTTCGTCCGAAGGGACCACCGAGTCTGTCATTTCTTAGACGGACGTTCCTCTCTCCGGACCCAAGTTAGGGACCCAACCCTTCTAGGGGTCTCTTCCCTTGCCGTTGGGTGAGGTCATAAGAACGAACCTCTTAAGGTACCTGTCTCCTCGGACCGCCCGATGTCGGGTACTCCAGTGTTTGTCAGCTTGTACTGACCTGCTGAAAGTGAAAAGTGAAAACATGGACATTTCATACGAGACTCATGATATAAGGTTCTGGACAAGTACAACAAGTGGTATGACCTTATCGAAAGGAAGTAGGATCAGGAGAAGTACCTAAGTTTATTTACTCATCTTTATAATTTACCGAGGAATTCGAAGACGAGTTTTAAATATGGTAGTAAAGATGAATATAAAGTAACAAATTTCGATTTCCGTATCTGTCTCTACGTCTTGAAAGACCTTTTTTCGTGACATTCGGGGTACCATCACCCGTCCTTACAGATTAGAAGAGTATATCCTTTTCTCTTACTTGTAAACTCCTCTCACTTTTTCTGAACAGTATTTAAAACCGATTCTTTTTTTTTAAAAACCGATTCTTTACATCCTCGTGTACCTTTTATACACTTCAAAATAACAGTCACAATGTTAGGTGTGAAGAACAGTGGGTTATAGGTAAAAGAAGGAGGAAGGATGTGTGTCTTATATAAATTAAGAAGAGATTCCCTCTATAAAGTTTCAGGGGGTTTCAGTAACGTAGGTTGAGTTTCAGGTCCTTGCGGTCCTAAGAGGTAAACCAGGTGTACACTAAAAGTAAACCTCTGGAATCAATTTTTTTTCATTTAAATTTTTTGGAAGTAATAGGTTCGGGAGAGAGATGGTGGGGTGGGGTTCTTTCGTCCTTTTTATTCTATTTGTTTTTACCTTCTCACAATATAATAAAACAATCCTGATGGTGTCATTTTACGATGTCGTACGCACGAGACAACACAGGCTGAGAAACGTTGGGGTACCTGATAGCGGGTGGTTCGGGAAGACAGGTACCCTAAAAGGTCCACTCTTATGACCTTACCGAACGGTAAAGGAAGAGGTCCCCTAGAAGGGTTGGGTCCTTGACTTGGATATAGAGAAAGTAACCGTCCGTCTAAGAAATGGTGATTCGGTTGACCGACCCACCAATGTTGTTATCTTTAATTAAAAGAGTGTCAAGACCTCCACCTTCAGATTCTAACTCCATAACCGTTACACCAAAAAAGACTCCGGGTGAGGAACCGAACGTAAGTCGGTGGAAGAAAGACAGAATACACCGAAAACATGACACATAGGTACCACAGACACACAGGTTTAGAGAAAAATACTGTGGCCAGTCCAACCTAATCGCGGGTGAGATTACCGAACTAAGATTTAATTAGTGGAGAAATTTCCGGATGTAAGATTTCGATCCTTACCCTGAAGTGACCGCCAGATTATCAAGATTTAGACGGAAGGTTACGTCTCCTACACCCAGGGATCAGGTGCCTTGATTTTAGGGTGCACAGTACCCCATTGATTCGAGTACGAGCTACGGGTGTACGACGTCACTTCTGGGTCATGTCGGTTTTATTTATTTCATAACCCTCGATCACGAAATTGTTTCCTTGAAACACCGTCTTTGTAAGTGAGTATTGTTTACTCTTCATGAGTCGTTAGTAATCAGATTTGCGGACAATACGACCCTCATCCCTCCAAGAAACTAATCTGGGATTAGGATGAGACCTTGCCTTAAGGAAGGGGCAACAAGAGACATCGGGGATTCCGTAGACGTCCTCTAAGAAGGAAAAGTTATAGAAGGGACTGATGTAAAAACTATCAGTATCCCCTGCTCCGGAAGGAACCATCGGTGAGACGGAAGGTCCGATGAAGAACGAAGACATTTTGTCCCTGGTTTATAACAAAATTTAAAGTTTCTCAGTTTCCGAGAATTTTAGACTCCAGTTCTAAAATAACCATCATACCAAGAGAATTTTTGAATCGTCCGAACATTAGAAAATGAGGTCATTATGTATTAACGACCAAAAGTACGAGTTTGGATAAAAATTCTATGACAAAAGTCTAAGGTGATAAAGGATTGAAACATTAAAGATACCGGAAAAGAAAGAGAAAGCGGGTAGAGAGATACGGAGAAAGACACCATTTGTCCTAAGATTCGGTCCGAGGCTCTAATGGTGGGGACCTTCTATCCAGGACCTAATATACGAGGGGAACTCTAGACTTACACTACTTCTAGTCACGACTCTAATTCAACACAAAACACCATTTCGACTTCTGTAAAATTATTTACGTCAATACCAGGGATTATTTGACTGAAACTCAAGTGGCTTTCCCTCCAATTGGACCCACCCCGACTGGATTAGTCAACTCGGAAACCTACCTCAAATTGAGGGGGGTGGAGGACCGACCTTTGCAGTTCATTTACTTTAGTACTGCAAGAGGAGAGTACCGGATTCCGGTTGTACTCACGTGTTTGTCCCGTGAGATGGCGACGTAATTATTTTGGAAACCCACACGTGTCGGTTCAATAAAGAAGGGTAAAGTTTTGTATATATTTATAACTTAGTGATACTACAGGTGGACTTTAATTATACTATAACCTACAGTTAATATACAGTTATTTATATATTGAACTTTATTTCAGGTGTACAGTCTGTGAACTTCGGAGTCTCTGAGAACGACCGGGAATTCTTCGTATAACGATACTTAACGTATTACGTTCCTTTAATTAAGATGGTTATGGTACATGGGGTTGAGTAGGGGTCTCCTATGGAACTAACGTCGAAACTCTCTGTGACTTGTCTCCTAGGTCGATTTAACACGGGTCTCAGGACACGGTGCCTTTGTTTATCTATCCATAAACCCCTAAAATTGTCGTAATAACTCTATATCAAATATATAACATTCAATACTCGTATGAAAAATCGGTCATACAAACACCATTAAACAACGGCTTGTTACCTTTTGTAATAGTAATAGAAAGGGGGTTTTCTGTCGATAAAATTCCGAAAGTATTACCTTACCCTTCCGAGTTTCAATAAAACGAAAAACTGGGATCAGTAAATTAGGTCGACCATCACAAATAACCTGTAAATTAGAAGTTTTTGAAATATAATTATGACAAACAATGACGAATCCAAGATCTTCACTATCCAAAAAAGTCGGGATATTTCGGGTGTAAAGACTTGGGATATAAAGGAAAGTAAGGACGATGTTTGGTCTTTAAGACTCGATTAGAGTAAAAACATCATGAGGTGTGTGTCAGACTTATTGATTCTACGTAATGACTATAAGCGAAAAGATCATGGAACTGGACCCCAACGGTCAAGTCGTATGTGAACACACAAGAAGAAGAGTTTAATGATGACTACTGTCAAAAGAGTTCACGAAACAGTGATATCTTGTTCCTAATGGTAAAAAAGGTCGGAGGTTACAGACAAAGGTATAACAGTTATCTTATATAAGATCTAAAGACACTACCGTCAAGGGGTGATCACAAGGGTCAAAGACTTAACCAGTACTATCCGATCTGACTTACGTTTGTAGAGTCTTCGAATTATGTTTTACAGAACAAAAGTAAAAACGGGTAAGTTTTAGGTCGTACTCAACTCGTTGGGAGAAGGTACAACAGAGAAATGACAGACCTTGAGTACCTGTAATCCTAGTGGTAAAACATCTCCTCCTTTCTTTACTTTTTCCGGATAACCAAGAATTGACGGAACTGGACCTTCACTGTGTACAGTAAAGGTGGACGTCAGATAACTTGTCTGGAGTAGTATCCTGGGATTAGGTTTTCTTTCTTTTTGACCCTATGTTCACTCATCAACCTTATAAACCACCAGTGTCCGACGGTATCCTCCCAAATTTGTATGTACGAGATATATGAAAATATCAATTAATCAGAATAACAACTAAGGTACATTCTTAATTCTCCCTTTCGTCCCCAAAACCTTTTTCTTAGTTCTCGTTTGTCTCGTATTGGTTCGATGTTTACCCTCCATTCCTCCTCTCGGACTCCTTTCTGCCTTTCATTCTTTTTCATCTCCTAGTCGAATGGACATAAAACAAGTTCGGGAAACTCCGTTTAAACAAAGGAAGACCTTAACTTGTAGGTGTACAGGGGGTTTCTTAGGGACATCACTGGACCAAAGGAAGGTACGTACCTTCTTAATAACTTTTTAAATTTCGTACGAAATGAACCCGTGTCACCACGTTCCAATTAAACTACATGGTCATACTTCAACATATCTAAGTAGATACACATGACGATGTGAACACTTCATACCCTAACGTACGGTGTCGACACGTTATCGTAAATATTCTACTTATTGACGATGTCTCTACAAAAACGTGTATCAATGTTTTTTATAGTTGTCACTTGAAAGTCGTTTAGTGTCTCCTAGATATATCATGTAAAGAGAGACCCATTATGGTTCACTTGAGTTTAAAAACTCTCAAACCGAGTGAAATCATTTGAAGGTTCGAGTCTGACCTAGTCTTGTTACGGTTTTTAGACCCCATTATTCACTCTTTTCCCTTGATTTATAGGATTATAACAGAAATTTACTAGCTTATATTTATAAACTTATAAATGTTTAACGTCGACAACACTAAAAAAAAAAAACGAGGAGATAAACCGTAAGTAACATCTCTGTTTCAGATTTATACTATAATGTATCCAATATTTATCAAATAATTCAACTTACTGTCGCACGAAACCATCTTTTCAAGTGACATGACCTTAAGTCCTAATATTCCCAGATTAACGTTTTGATATTAATTGACCAACATATTTGAGATCATCAGTGGAGTGAGAGAGACCAGGACTGAAGGGAGTAGAAATTCTACCTTTATAGTCACGGAAAGTACGAAATAGTGTTCGTAGATTCTCACACAGACACCATCTACTTTATTACTAAAGATTTAGTCTTTTGCTTCTAGTACCATAAACCAGGACAGTGAACTATCGTTTATCTACCCCTTTGTTACCTTTGTCACTGTCAGAAATAAAACCCCCCGAGGTTTTAGTGACGTGTACCACTGACGTCGGTATTTTAATTTTCTGTGAACGAGGAACCTTCTTTTCATTACTGGTTGGATCTATCGTATAATTTTTCGTCTCTGTAATGAAACGGTTGTTTTCAGACAGATCAGTTTCGAAACCAAAAAGGTCATCAGTACATACCTACACTCTCAACTTTGTATTTCTTTCGACTCGTCACTTCTTAACTACGAAAACTTGACACCACAACCTTTTCTGAGGACTCAGGGAAGCTGTCATTCCTCTAGGTTGGTCAGGGAGGATTTCTTTTAGTCAGGACTTACGAGTAACCTCCCTGACTACGACTTCGACTTTAAGGTTATGAAACCGGTGGACTACACTTCTCGACTGAGTAAACTTTTCTGGGACTACGACCCTTTCTAACTCCCGTTCTTCTCTTCCCCTACTGTCTCCTACTCCACCAACCTACCGTAGTGACTGTGTTACCTGTACTCAAACCCATTTGAGGTCCTCAACTACTACCTGTCCCTCCGGACCGTACGACGTCAGGTACCTCAGCACTTCTCAGTCTGTCCTGACTCGTTGACTTGACTTTCTACAGATACAGTTTTGAGGACCTCGGATAATTACACAATGAAAGGTACTGTTTACTGAAACGTATACATTGACTCCAATCCTTGGAATTTTATCCCACTCATCGGAAATAATGGGTCCACCTGGTTTAGTCAGTGAATTCTGCTCTCGAGGACGTTGAAAGAGGTGATTTCCCCCTTCTCCGTTCATTCTACCTCGTCTTTCCCTGTAGTCCCTGTAGAGGGTGACACTCTTTCTAAACTGGGTGGAAACGACCTCCTCCCAGTCCATGAGTATCTTTTCGTACTCTTCCTTATATCTTTTGTACCTCTTCGTTTCCGATCGGGAACCGACCGTAAGTCGTCCTTCCAGGGGTCGAGATGTCAATTTTTCTTTACTTAAGATGGTTACTGGTCTAAATAGGTTCTCGGAGGACTATTCTCGAGTCGGTAGGTTGTGGAACTAAAATTGGAGTACTTTGAGTCTCGTCTCTTTGTTCATATTAGTCCAGTGTTAAAAGACTGGATGTCTTAACATTCTATGATTCACTAACAATTCAACGGTACGAACATTAAAAAATACTATCACTATCTTTTGATTATTTATGTCGGATATTTGTACTAGGTGACGTGTATCCTTAGAAAGATTTTAGAGTATGTGACAGTTTTTTAGTAGACTTAAAATATACTTTGTACTATACACAAAAAGTGCGGTTTTGCAAAATTTAAAGGTAAATAATTTTTTAAATAAATAACATGTGATATAGTATCTACACCATAGACATATAGATATTTATATAGATTCTATACTGCACGTTATTTATATAAAAATATAAAATTTTTATAACATGAAAACTCATTGGGTTCATGGAGTAATATGGTCTACTTAGGATCAAACTCTCTATTTATTAATTTACTAGAAGTTTCAGTAAGCGTCACGAGAAAAAGATTACACTAATATACTTTACATAATTTAATTATGACTTTAATACATCTTTAATTTCCTATGCATGTTGGTGTCATACCGAATGAATATTGTTTCGTCCTGTACCGTTCGCTATTAAAGTCCTATTAAGTCGGTTGTTTCCTTAAATGTAATACCGGGTGAACGTTCGTCACAAATCGGGATGGTTCATAGAATCGGTACACCTCCAATACAACGAGGTCTAACAGACTAGACTCCTAGACTCGAAGGGGGTCTGTGATCGTACCAGGGTATGGGTTAGTTTTCCCTTATAACAAATTACATTCTACCTTTTATCGTCATACATCCGTTTCGTGTGTAACACGAGGACCTGGTGGTTAATGTCGTTTAAAACGAAATTACACTACAACTTATTTTTGGGTCGTTTTACATTCGATGTCATTGTCGTTTTTATAAGATACAACCAACGTAGACATCATGTTAACAAATAGACACAAAACCTCTTTTTTCAAATCATATTTTACTTTTCTTCGTTGAAGTCATTTCGTACACTTATTACTAAACTGTACTGTTATGTTCAATAGTATTATTTAATAAACCTCGTCATCAAGAATAATATAAGATCTTGTTTAATTCTCTAAATTTTCCGGGACTCCGGACGACGAGTGGACAAACGTTACAGGTCCACTTATCCCAAACCATAATTGTATCAATAGTAAGATACTAGTACATACTACCTATCGTCTAATACATGCATAGACGGACAGTCCCTCCATACTAAATACGTATAGACTTGAGGTTTTGTATGTTAGAATTTTAGGTCTATATAAATGTTTTCTAATAATAATTCTATACGTAAGGATGTCTAAGATCTCAATTGGTTTGTTGAGGGTGGTTTTATGTCATTAATATTATTTTGATATAAAATATTAACGTACACACACACGTACGACAGAGAAGTCAGTACAGGGTGAGAAACACTGGGGTACCTGACATCGGGTGGTTTGAGGAGACGGAGACTCTAAGAGGTCCGTTTTTATGACCTCACTCAACGGGACGGGAGGAGGTCCCCTAGAAGGACTGTGTCCCTAACTTGGACACAGAGGTTACAGAGGGCGTAACGTCTTCCTAAGAAATGGTGACTCGGTCACCCCGTCGAGTATAAAATAATAATTCATTAACGTTTTCTTTTTTTATCGATGATCTTCGGTACTTGTTTACTTCCTTTGATAAAAAAGACGACAAACGTCTTTGAGGTTGTAAAATACGGACACGAGTATGTTACTCTTAAAAGACGTGACGTGCATTCTACGTGGTTTTCTACAGAAGTACATTAAGACTAAGTTCACGAGTTATTCATACTGATTACACGTTTAAAATCATTGAAATATCAAATGACTTACTGTCGATTCTCATACAAATTTTTTTTCAGAAACCTTAATGTAGTACAATAGTAACTGGGTATTCTTTGTCTTTTTTTCAATAACGTAGATAACTAAACCAAAGATGGGGTAATTCTCTTGAGACTAACAATCAATTAACCACAAAGTACCCGGTTTACAACTCTCAGTCTTAAGTATAAGTCCTTTTGTAGTTTGTTAATGTTAATACCATCAAGACTAAAATTTTTTTTTTTTGTTTCTTAAGATTTGATATAAGATTTTAATTTCTAGTTATGAAAGTAGGTTGGTTTACATACTTGTCAGACCTAAGACATCTTTGAAGACATTTTAACGGTGTCATTCTTGTCGTTACCGTGCTAAGTGGACACATACTACCTCGACCCTTACGGACTCTCTGAGGTAGTGGAGATTAAATGAGATCGGACCGATAAGACTAGACACTCCCCCTCCTTTAAACATTTAATACAGATTAGAAGAACGTCGTCGGGAGTATAAACCGTTAGTTGTACGGTTTTTCAAAAAAGAACCAGAATAAATTAGTATAAAGAGACTGTTTGTGGCTATGTGTTTTACTATGTTCCTGTTCAATGGTATCATTTCTCAAAGTCCCAAAAAATTCATTTTAAAAGTTAATAAATCGCACATAGTGACAGAAAGATTTTGATGAATGATGTAGTGACGGCCCTTTGACCGTGAATAATTTATTTGTTCTTGTCTACCGGTATTATACATTTATTGATAGTGGGTTCAGTTTCTACAGTACTAAAAGACTCCTTGGTCCGTCTTTACCTAGTTCTTTAGAGTTTTTGTATTGAGTTACCTTACTAAGGGAAGGTTTTGTGTAATTACCAATACACTATACGACAGTTTCCTGTGGTTTCAAAATTTTTTAACATATGTATACATACATATTACTTTTTAATAATATTATAACTAAAATATAGTATATCAGTTATTGTATCCATGGGATCCTGTACAGAGTACCTTAGTAAAGTTGGTGTGTTTAAACACTTACTACAGGAAAGGACCAAAAATGTTTAAATTGTGTACCATCTGGTGACCCTCCCCTTTTATGAAAATAAACAATTAATGAGTAACGGACCCAATGTCTCGGTGAGTTTCTCAAGACTCTTGTTAAAACCCCAAGAAGAATGTCCATTTAATAAATCATTGAAAATGAAACCGTGCCTAGGATGGTCTCGTCTGCTGTTTATATAGACTTCTGTGTTTACGGAGATAGCGTACTCGACCAGAGGACAAGGTAACAAGCGTGAGAACAAGGCATGCCAGGAGAGACAACCACTACACTATGTTGAAAAGTAATCGTAACTGTTAGTTCAGTCCGGGAAGATTTTATAAAGTTATTACACCCGGGATTTAATATGGTAGAGGACTCGAAGAACATGTGAAAAAGAAAGAGAAGTCTCCAAAGAGGTGTAGACCGTATAAAAACACAAGATAATTCGACCTAGAATATTGTGAAGTCAGACAATGAAAGGGGTTCCTGTCTTCTTACACTCTGGTACTGTTGAAGTACATCTAATATAAGTTCGAAGAGTCTAAAATCTTTTGAATCCAAGTTTTCATATCTCCCCCTCACTCGCCTTATATATATATATATATATATATATATATATATAAATTAAATACTTCTCCTACTAGTTCTTTGATTCTCGTAATGTACAAATAAAGTGGTGGAGATTTCGATTAAAACTGGACGAATATTCCTTCTTTTCTCTTAAACGAAATAGAGAACAGACATAAACAACTTTAGACACGAATAAAAACAGAACCAACATTCGTTGTTAAAAAGAGGAATTTTCGAGTAAAACTCTCAAACAGTGTAAAGAAGTACTACCTAAATGGAGGGAAACCGAGTAACAGGCACAGATGTATACCTAACATAGATGACTATTCTGTAGAGGAAAAACTCAGTAATTAGGTTCTTACATGACCCAACAAGATCGTTACTTCTTTTCCTTCAACAAAACTTAGATAGGATTCTTTATACCGTTAATAATAATGTAAACTCGTTTTATAATTTTGACGTCAATACACAACTTTTTATAAAAGAATGTAGAATTCCTTCAATAACATCAAGGACATCAAGTAGAAAGTACATCTCAGTAAATAAATGAAAGTGTGAGAGAGACACTACATCCTTCCAATTTACACTAGGAGTAAATATCCATTTTTTTCACTATATACTCACTGAACAACTGTCGGTGTGATTCTCTCCTTCTGTAAAGGTGGTCTGGTCCTACTCGTCTTCCTCTTTCTTTCCATCTCTTTTTTTACGGAAGACTGATATTTGAGATAATAAACACGTAATATTTTTTTTTATCATCTGATTATAATGACGGTATTAGACTTAATATTCATTTTCCTAAGAAGTCTCTCTGACTTATCTATAATTAATAGTACTCCTACTATTGAAATGTATTCTATTGTACTAAAGTCCAGAAAGGTACGTTCTAAAAAGTAAAATATAAAAGATTATGGAAGAGGGTAGGATGGAAGTACGGTAGAGTAATGTGGTTTTGAACAAAGTCAGAAGTTTTGTGTTACCAAAGAGTTACTTTAAGTAGACAAACTGAAATAAACATAAGGACAATATAATACAAATGAGGAATGATTATATTCTCGAAGTTCAGTACCTAGAGGTAAGAGGACCGGTCTGTAATGACTCTAAAAGTTGTGGTCTCATCTTTATTAATACGATATGTATAAAAATGGGTTTAGAAGATCTTTAGAACTTGACAACTTCTTTCATTGATTATACTATAGAAATCACTAAGTAATATAAAGGTTACTCAAGATTTATCACCTTTCCCACAAATCGTACCTACCTCTGCAGTCAGTCAAGTCAGCGAGTCAGCACAGGTTGACAAACACTGGGGTACCTGACGCCGTACGGTCCGGAGGGACAGGTAGTGGTTAAGGGTCTCGAACGAGTACAAGTAGTTCAGCCACTACGGTAGGTTGGCAGAGTAGGAGATAGAAGGGGAAGAGGACGGAAGTTAGAAAGGGTCGTAGTCCCAGAAAAGGTCACTCAGTCAAGAAGTATAGTCCACCGGTTTCATAACCTTGAAGTCGAAGTTGCAGTCAGGAAGGTTACTTATAAGTCCTGACTAAAGGAAATCCTAACTGACCAACCTAGAGGAACGTCAGGTTCCCTGAGAGTTCTCAGAAGAGGTTGTCAAGTTTTCGTAGTTAAGAAGTCGTGAGTCGGAAGAAATACCAGGTCGAGAGTGTAGGTATGTACTGAAGACCTTTTTTGTATCGATACTGATCTACCTGGACATAACCGTTTCATTACAGAGACGAAAAATTATACGACAGATCCAACCAGTGTCGAAAAGAAGGTTCCTCGTTCGTAGAAAATTAGAGAACCGACGTTCTACCTCTCCATATACAGTGAATTGGATTGGGGAAGTCAAATTTCTACTTCCTCAATTTCAGATCTGACCAATTTAATAGATCAGTTCCGATAAAGTAAAAATTATCTTAAACAAATTACTTACGTATAGTAAAATTTTCTACATTAACTGTATATACATAAGTCAAGTCAAGTCAGCGAGTCAGTACAGGCTGAGAAACGTTGGGGTACTTAGCGTCGTGTGGTCCGGAGGGACAGGTAGTGGTTGAGGGTCTCAAGTGAGTCTGAGCGTAGGTAGCTCAGTCACTACGGTAGGTCGGTAGAGTAGGAGACAATAGGGGAAGAAGAGGACGGGGGTTAGGGAGGGTCGTAGTTTCAGAAGAGGTTACTCAGTTGAGAAGCGTACTCCACCGGTTTCATGACCTCAAAGTCGAAATCGTAAAGGAAGGTTTCTTTAGGGTCCCGACTAGAGGAAGTCTTACCTGACCAACCTAGAGGAACGTCAATACATGAGTATACAAATTCCACATGGTATACAACTAAAGTATGTACATATATAATGTTATACTAATAGTGGTATCGAATTCGATGATAGAAATAATACAGTGTATTACCACTCTAAAGACTAGATCAGAAACCTTTACAACTTCAAATACTATGTCACAACAATTGATATTGGTGTTACGACATGGAATCTAGAGGTCTTGAATAAGTAGAAGGTGGATGTTCAAATATAGGAAACTGGTTGTAGAGGGGTCAAAGGGATTAGTATCGGGGACCGTTGGTGGTAAGATAAGAGACAAAGATGTTCGAGTCAAAAGATAAAAAAAAAAAAAATGTCAGACGTATATTCACTATAGTATGTCATAAAAGCAGAAAGAGAGACAGACTGAATAGAATGAATTACATTACGGGAGTTCCAGTCGGATCGCCAGACAAAAAAGGTAAGATGATTCGTCTTAGAAGTTTTACGGTATTAACAAAAAAGAATTCGATTCAATGTAAAAACTCCTTTCAAAAATGTTCAAAGATTTCATTCGTACAATTTTTATACTCCAGATAGAAAACAGAAAAATCATCACGATAACTCAAGTCTTATCGTCATACTACGAGTACTAATATCGAAGTCAAAGGACCAGAGTCATAGAGGTCCAGGTGGATATGTATAATTTTAGTACCTGAACGACCTTGAACTGTACACTAAGAGTCACACGTTCCCACTGAAGAAGTAGTGATCACCCCTTCTTTCCTGTTCTGTTACGGATGACTTTCACGGTAATTAAAAGACGTGTTTTCTGTCGTATACATCTGACTTAGAGTCCCTCCTTTCTTTGGCGTGACAGAGACAAAGTATGAATGTACGACGATACGATGACGACGATTCAGCGAAGTCAGCACAGGCTGAGACACGTTGAGGTGTCTGCCGTCGGGTGGTCCGAACGGGCAGGGACCCTAAGAGGTCCGTTCTTGTGACCTCACCCAACGGTAAAGGAAGAGGTTACGTACTTTCACTTTTCACTTTCACTTCAGCGAGTCAGCACAGGCTGAGAATCACTGGGGCGTCTGACGTCGGATGGTCTGAGGAGGTAGGCACCCTAAAAGGTCCGTTCTCATGACCTCACCCCACGGTAACGAAGCCCAATGTGCACCAAATTAAACGAAGGACCCCCAGTGCCTCCGACGAGAGGTCCGTCTCCGGGATCCGAGCCGAGAGGACGTCGCCCGAGGGGTGAGGTCGGGACGTCTGGGAGCCCTCCGCGGCACAGGAGGAGGTCCGGCGGGCACGGGAGGTGCTCGAGGAGCATCCACTAGAAGAGACGCTTGTCGGCACCGGCCTCGTCGAGGTGTTACAGCCGGTCGAGGTCGTGGAAAGAGGTCGTCGGCGGAAAGGTGGAACAGGTGGACCAGCACCGTCGCGCACTCGCCCAGGTCCCACGCGCGTACGCGCCTCGGATACTCGGCGACGTGGAGGAGCAGATACTCGACCCGGGACCGGAACGACTTACCGAAGAGGTGGTCGCGGAGTGGACCGGGTCGAAGAGCGAGTAGGGCTTGACGTGCTAGACCCGTATCCGCGAGACCCACTGGAAGGAGTCCAGCAGGACCCGGGGGTACCACTGGGCGGGCTTTTGTCGACGAGTCGGTGCACCGACGGGTCGTACCACGTACACCCAGTTTCTCGACGAGGGTCCACATGTCCATGACGAGGGACCCGTCCGTGACCCGTGTCGGTTCGGGGAACGGGACCCCCTGCTACCTGTGGAACTCGTCCCCCAGATACATAAGGTCCTTGGGCGGGTGGTGGCGTACCAGTCGGAGTACCATCCGGTGGCAGTAGAAGAGGGGCCCGACGTCCTGGACAGAAGAAGAGTTCCGGAGGTTACTGGGAGAGCTACCGGACGAGCTCCACGAAGAGGGGCTGTCTCCCCAAACCCACCGCCCGCCGCTAGTCCCGTCGAAGCAACGTTTGTAATCTTTATAGTCGTGGACACTTCGGACCTCACTCTCGGCGTTCGAAGGAGCGGTCCCGTAGGAAAGACTCCGAGAGTAGGTTGAACTCACCTGCGTCCACCTGGGACTTCTATCTGCTGGACGGAAACTACAGGCGCCCCCGTTTACATTTAGAGTACCAGCTTCGTCGGGTCGGCGTAGTCCCGACCCAGTTCCTGTAGTCCGGCCAACCACGGCCTCTCGTGCTGCTGCAAGCACCATCCCAACTTAGACAGGTAGAGGTCCTCGTCGACCAAGTCCCACAAGAGGACGAGTGAGACCGAAGGTTTCACGGACACCGGTGCGAAAACCGGTTAACGTAGTTAGAGTAGTTGTTTGTTCTATGTCCCTCGTAAAAAGGCCCGGTAACGTTTGTACAGTGGTTGGCCTCGACCCGGTTGTGGTTGTTTGTAGAGGTCCTTGAGTCTGGGCAAGTACCACTACTTCCCGTGTGCTCGGAGGGGACGCCAACGGAACCGATCTTCGCAGAACGGTCATGACCCTCTTGGACACTCGTCCCGAGGGGAACCTTAAAACCGGGGTTCCAGGACCATGACAAACCCCAAGAAGTCCTTTAAGTGTTTGAGGTACTAGAGGTCGAACCGAAGAAGCGTTGGTCGGTGCAGACGTTTGGCGTGTGGCTACAGTAGGAACTACTAGAACCGATAACAGAGTAGTTACGGGTTCTCCGGGGGAGGAGCGGGTGGTACGTGTCGGGGGTAGCCTGGGGAGGAGTACCGTATCTTCTACGGTTAGTATGAATGAATGAATGTACCTAATAACATTTACAATGAAATTGGACTAGGAAGTGGTGGGGGTGGAGGGTCGTTTCATATTTCGTACCTCTATCTTCTAATAGTTTTTTCATAAAATCTTGTATAGATGGTTCTGACCCAGTACCCCATTCCTTATATTAGATATGTTGAACCTCTTCTTGTAGAGTATCGGAGCTTACTCTATCTTTTATAATCCTCGTCTTTACCTTTCAGAACAGAGTCGCAACAGGGAACGTGTCTTATATGAAGTGATTACAATAGACTTCTTTAAATATAGAGTTTTGGTAGAACATCAGAATTTATGGAGTATTATGTTAGAAACTGTCGAACATACTTTTACTACGTATAATATTCTCGAGACGTACAGGTTTTTTAAAATCTTATACTTCTATAATATTTACACTTCAAAGATGCAACCTAGTTTTATGGACTTCTGTATACTTAAATAGAGATGGTTGAGGATTATCGGTAACTCTACTATCGTTTTATATTTTTATCCTTACTTAGTCATTAGTATGTTCTGTTGGACTATCTTTTTTATGATAGTAGTATAAACTACTTGAATACCTTCTATGTTACATCTACTTTAGATTAACTATTACTTTTAATTATTACGACTTTTGGCTCTATGTGTACCTTATTTTTCAAATAAAAGGGTGTATTAAGTTCTGAGGTTTGGTATTTCCTTATAGTGGAGATAGTTTTCTTATTAAAATTTCCAATGACACTCTTTCTTCGATAGTTTAAGAACCTGCAATCTTTATAATCATAGTATTAAATATTTATTTTTTGTGACCCCCGATTTAACAATTAATCAAAACGATTTATTTCCAATAAACCTTATAGTCATCCCTATAAGGGTTTTATGTCCTGTCTTTTTATTTAAATACTCTCTGACCATTCTCTTTCGTAAAGAGTTTTTATTAAAAAATGTTCGTCTTAGTATTTATATGTTCCTTTACTATCGTGTAAAGACACTTGAATCTTTTCTGTTAAACAGTTAATCTTTTCTCGGATAACTAATAGGATCTTAGTATTTCTACTTCAGGAAATTTTTAAACAGTTGTGATAACCATTTCTTTTTTTTAGTGTTTAAGTCATCCTTTTTTCCTTAGATGAACGTTCCTCATTTTTTGTGTCTGAAGGTCCACAGAAGAGTCAATGTATACCTTTTATTGTTGTGACGAGTCTTCGAGGACTCCCCTTTTAACGGTTTTGGTTTAAAGACGTGATTTTTTTCTTATTTTTTTCTTTCTTTTGATGGTAAGTTTACATTCCCGTTTTAATGTAAAATTCCTAATTCTTCGAAATCTATAAAATGATTGATACGTGGGACACGTTAAGAGTTCTTATAAGAGGTCGATTCACTTTTAATTTAAGATCCTTCATCTTTAGATTCTATATTTTTGAACATTACCTGTTTCTGTAACACTTTGATAGTCAACTATTATACCCTCACTTATAGTAATAATTTCTAAGTAACCGGTCTAATCCATATTATAATTCTTTTCGGTGACTCTCTTTTAAGTCAAACTAAAGTTGTGTTAACAAACTACTACCTTTTGTACTCTCCTTTTGAAATGTTATGTTGTCTCCAGGGGTCGGAAACACCGTGGTCCCCAGCTAAAGAATCTTCTGTTAAAAAGGTACCTGGTCACCACCCCCTTACCAAAGTCCTACTAAATTCGTGTAATTTAAATAATACGTAAAATAAAGATAAAAATAATATAGTCGAAATGGAGTCTAGTAGTCCGTAATCTAGGACCTCCAATCCCTGAGGATGTTATGTCCGGGATAGACTCATTTTACTTTCCGTTACTTACGACTAAAAAGTTGGGAATTTATACCTTTTATATTTAATGGTATAAACAACCGTAAAACTTACGTCAGTAAACATAATTAACTCTCTTGGACTCGTTACGCAACCATTTTTTCGTCCGGGATTAAAGTCCCCGTATTTGTATTATTCTTAATGGGCCCTTGGGTCGGACCGTTTCTGAGATAGAACTTCGGTAGAATAGTTCTACTCTGTTCCCCAAGTGCCGACGTCTACGTCTTCCGTACCTTCCCTTTTCTTTCTAACACTCTTTAGTGTGTGACCGAGGGTTTGACCGAATGTTTATGATGTCGGAGATTCATTGTATAGTTCAGTGTCGTAGCACGGGTGGAAGTTTTCCCGTTCCTCCATATTACTGGGGATAAATGTCTTTCCTTTACAATTTACATAAATTATGTAACATAATTATAAGTACTCTTACATATCTGAAATCGAAGGAGAATCCTTTTCATTTTAACATTATTTCCTTTTTTCTGTGTTATAATTTCTGTAAAGTCATTGAAGGATAGGGGTTTCTTCATCTCCTTCGATCGTTATAACAATTTCTTTCGTAATACAAAAATACTGTACAGAGTTGAAGTCAAACAGTGAGTCTTTCTTACTGTACTCTAACTGCACCGTCGAGATATATAAACGTATAAGAGTAACATTAAAAAACTTAAAACTCACAAACCCCTATTAAGATCAAATCAGTTTTATTCCCAAAAAATTTTTTAACAAATAACTCCCTTAGTTAATCGTTCAAGTAATTGAAAATATACATCTATACAAAGTAATAAAACGATCAGTCAATTAAAATGACACAAGTCTTCTGTGTCACAAGATCCATAAATAGTGGTAGCGTAAGAAAAGATTTAATATTTAAAATGAAATTTTAGATTCAAGTAGTGAGTCCGAGACAGGTTACTTGACTGATCCGGTCTTTATATTTGCGGATATCCTGTTCTGTCCACTCACTACGTCCACCATCCCCGAGACTCTTTGACCTCCCGTCCACGGAATAGAATCTCCTCTTTCCGTTGGTGAAGTACCGAGGTCGGTTGACGGGAGTACATGTTTAACAGTGGCACCTCCTTAAGTTTGGACACGTCGGTGTAAAAGATTATAAGATCCTCTTCACCCTCATCAAACTTTGGATCGACAAGACCCAGTATTTCTGGGTATATATGTGTACAAATAGAGGTCCGTTATTGTCAGTATTCAAATGTTTATCATATGTCTTAAGTCCTATCTTCCCGGTGACGGTATTTGGAAATTGATCAATTGGACCGGACTGTGAAGTCAAGTCAAGTCAGCGAGTCAGCACAGGTTGAGAAACGTTGGGGTACTTAGCGTCGTCCGGAGGGACAGGTAGTGGTTGAGGGCCTCAAGTGAGTTTGAGTGCAGGTAGTTCAACTACTACGGTAGGTCGTTAGAGTAGGAGACAACACGGGAAGAGGAGGACGGGGGTTAGGGAGGGTCGTAGTCTCAGAAAAGGTTACTCAGTTGAGAAGCGTACTCCACCGGTTTCATGACCTCAAAGTCGAAATCGTAGTAAGGAAGGTTTCTTTAGGGTCCCAACTAGAGGAAGTCTTACCTGACCAACCTAGAGGAACGTCAGGTTCCCTGAGAGTTCTCAGAAGAGGTTATGGTGTCAAGTTTTCGTAGTTAAGAAGCCGCGAGTCGGAAGAAGTGTCAGGTTGGGAGTGTAGGTATGTACTGGTGACCTTTTTGGTATCGGAACTCATCTGCCTGGAAACAACCGTTTCATTACAGAGACGAAAACTTATACGATAGATCCAACCAGTATTGAAAGGAATGGTAAAGACAGGAAATAGTTCGGGTAGAAACGTTCCTTTACAAGGGAACCATAGAGATTAAAAGAACTTTTCTAGAGATTAGAAAGGGTAAGACAACAAAGGAGATAAAGAAACGTAACTAGTGACTCCTTCCGAAAGAATGGAGAGGAACGATAAGAAACCTTGAGACGTAAGTCTACGAATATAGAAAGGAAAAGAGGAAACGAAAAACGAAGAGCAGAAAAGTGTCGATAAACATTCCGGAGGGGTCTGTCGGTAAAACGAAAAAACGCAAAGAAAAGGTACACCTACCAGAACTAGGGACAGAGGACATGTTACAGTGCTTGGAGGCAGGTATCAAGTAGTCCGTGAGACAGATAGTCGACATCAAGGAATTTCGATAAAGAGTGAAGGTGACATATTAGTATTCCCTAAACTAAATCCAGTATGAACTTACCAGATCACAAAAGGGGATGAAAGAAGTTAAAGTCAGACTTAAACCGTTATTCCTCGAGTACTAGACTCGGTGTCAGTCGAGGGCCAGAACAAAAACGACTGACATAAGTAAGAGGTATCGAACTGTTTCACGATAAAACTTTTGAGTTTAAAGTACTTCAGTGAGGAGAACATTGGTAAGTTCCCGAAGGACGATGACGTCCTCGTTTCTGGTTGTGAATTACGTGGTGTACCAAAAGTACCGGATGTAGCACGGAAGGTGGGGTCGGAGTAGAAACTGAAGAGAGGGACATCAAGTCACACGAGTCTGAACGACCGAGACAGGTCAAATGGTTTATAAAAGAGGAAAAACGAATTATAATAAGGACCATCGAAGATTAACGGTGGGATAAGGGGTCAATCTGGGGGTCAATTGTCGGTAGGGAGGAAGTATAGTGTATGAGTTGTAGTTAAGGAATCTTTTAAGAAGGACCTACGTCAGAGTATGACCACGGATGACCACGGTGTCCACACGAGAGTGTGTGGACACATGAAAAGGGAAGGATTAGTGAATAATGTTAGACTGAAGTGATTAGAGAGGGTAATCAGACACGTGTGACCTCTATTCTTTACCCACAGAACAAGTGGTAATAGTTACGTCACGGATCGTGTCACGGATCATTTAGTACTCGGACACGATTTATTAACTACTTACCTTCTCGTTAACTCGACGTCACCCTTACGACACCCAGAATAATCGAAAATATCTACTAAAAACGGGGACACAGATATTACTTTATTTCTGTCGTCTCTTGTAAATCTTCCGTTTTCAATTTCACAGTAAACCTATGTTCCTCTGTCTAGTAAAACCGTTTAAAGAATGGAAACCCCTCTAAAATAAACAACAAGACTAGTTTCCAATATTTGTTTCCTTTAAAAAGATCTCTCAACTTAAACCTAATTACATCTTTATTGGGATTCTGATTTTCGCAGTACAAAAGTGACAATTATTATTTATATAGTAAGTTGTATATTGTTATCTAAAATTTTTCTTCACTTGTAGGACGTCGTAATTCCGTAATAAACAAATCTTAGCATAAGCAAATAAAACGTGACTCGGAGGAAGGTCCTACGGGATTACCTGGCACTTCGTCATTTGTAAATCTGAACTTATTCGTGAGAGGGCAGACTGAGAGAAAGGAAGTAGAAAAGACACAACCTCAGACTGTGAGATAAGTGAAAGAGTAAACTTAGGGAGGTAGTGAGTTCAGACCCTCTGGGTAAGAAAGAGACGGAACTCCGGAAGTATACTTCTTAGTGTGAATCAAGATCAATGTCCGTGTAAAGTCTCCCACTTTTGTACCTGAGAAATACGAGACCAACCTTTTTCTTCGTCCGTGAAGTACTTATGGTCGCCGTTAAAAGGTGACTCTTCTTAGAAGAACTATGAAATCTTTACCTCGAAAGTCTATGTTCAAGAGGTCCAAAGTTGTAGAACGATGAGGAAATAATTTTTTTTTTTTTTGTCAAAAGTTTAGAAATAACACAATATCTAATCCTTGTGACTATAAAGTTTGTAATTTTACAGTAAACCCTAGGAGAAACTTGTAACACAGAAGTCGTACATCGAGATTCAGGACAATATTAAATCTTTTTATTCTAGTAGTACATGAAATAAGACGATTTGTCAAAGTTTCGAAAGTTCAACTTAGGAATCCTTCAATAAGAGGGAAAATTATCTGTTAAATCATTTTCTTCCACCTTTTTCTTATCCTTTGACAGTCGAGATAACTACCAGAAATTAAGTATAGACATCCAAGATCCAATTGAAAACTACTAACATGAATATCGACTTCTTTTTGATTTCAGTATTAAAGATAAGTCTTCGTATATGTCACTCTTCTACAAATGACTGAGTATCAAAGAGAAAGTTTCTTACTAATGTTTCTTTTTAACAGTAATCTTAAAAGTGACCATAAAACTTTTAAGAAAAAGAGAATATTTTCGGTATAAACTTCTCATTCATTCCGCAACCATGGTGTGTACTTACTTATTCATTAGTAGTATAAAGTCCTAATACGATGTCTGTGGTTGAAATCTAAACTTAAAAGACACCTTCACTTCTAAACGTACGGGTGGGTCACGGAAGAGTCTCGTGTTGAAGGTTGTGTACGGTTAGTGGACCTACCCTTTTCTGATACTAATCACTTTTTCCCTCTTGAGATCTCCTTAATTCGAGCATCAAAACTAGAGTAAAAATGTCGTAAATAAGGGTTTGGTTTTACAACTGGAGGTTACCTCGTCTGGTAGACGAACGGAGAATGATTGACTTTATCACTGAAATCGAAACTTAGTTCGTCCCAGTAAAAAAAGGTCAATGTTTTAACATATACGATCTGAGAGATCATGATCTGTGACAATAGTCGAGGAAAGGTTGTGGGTTTAATTTACGAGAGTTGTGATGAACTGTAATTATCTTCTCTATCCTTCTGTAAACTTCGTCGTCTTTTTACAATTACGGTTCAAACGTTGGGTAAAATGTCTATTTGGTTGTTTTCTAACTTGAGAAAGGAGAGGGTGAAGTACGTCAATACAGAAATCTACCTCTTCGAATCCGTCACACTTAGATAAAAGTAACTGTAGTGGACGTAGTCACCTTGTTGGTAGTCTTGAGTCCTTGAAGGGTCCGTGTGTCTGTAATCGTTTGTAGACGGGAGATGAAGACACACAACAAGTCAACGAGTCATTACAGACTGAGAAACACTGGGGCTCCTGAAATCGGGTGGTCCGAAGGGACAGGAAGTGGTAGAGGGTCTCAAACGAGTTTGAGTACAGGTAACTCAGTGACTACGACAGGTTGGTAGAACAGGAGACAACAGGGGAAGGGGAGGACGGAAGATAAAAAGGGTGGTAGTCCCAGAAAAGGTTACTACTACAAAAGGATAGTCCCAGAGAAGACATTCTCTCTCCGAATATTAAAGTCCGAATATTAAAGTGGATGATGTCCAGACAAAGTCCAAGAATGAAGAGAGACACGTTGATAATGAAATAATGTTTAATAATTTCTGTATAAAATGATTTTCCGAGATTCCATTTTGTGTCAACTGACTAAAAATTTAAAAATAAATAAAAAAGGACCGGTATGTCCTGTCTTAAAAATTTTTAGAACAAAGTTTATAAAAAAGTCTTAATTTATTCAGTCTATCTTTTTGTATTTATAACATGTGACTGTGTATATACATCGTAGATCTTTCTACCATGACTACTTTAATAAAAGTCCCTTCGTTATCTCTTGTCTGGATACCTACACCCCCTTCCATTCCTCCCTCGGTGCCCTGGTGGTCCCTTTAGAGACTAAGAAAAAAATAAAACAAAAATGACAGAAACGTGAAAACCAAGATCAAATCCAGGTCTCTGACTAGAATCAAATCTATTGAATAAAGATTTTGTGCTACTACAACATTAACAAAGACAGTCAAATTAAAATGATGTAAAGTCTTTGTACTTAGTTTAAACTATAATAGAAATAGATACGACTCCTGTCCGAAGGGAACGCCGAGTCGACCATTTCTTAGGTGGACGTTACGTCTTCTGAACCCAAACTAGGGTCATAAGACCGGACCTCTTAAGGTCCCTGACATATCAGGTACCCCAACGTTTCCCCGATTGTACTGACTCGCTGAAAGTGAAAGTGAAATTCGACTCCAGTTTCCAAAGACACTAAATTTTTTTTACTTATAGTAAAAAGAGATGTACTTTTGAAGACTGGGTTCAAGTAAAGTATCGATGGTGTGTATATATACATGTACTAAAAATATAACTTTCTTATAAAACGGTGAAATAAAAAACATTAACTTCCTATTAACGAAATGTCTTAAAACACCAAAAGACAGTTTGTAGTTGTTCTTAGTCGGTACCCATGTGGGGACAGGGGAGGGAAAGTTTGGAGGGAGGGTAGAGGAAGTGGTAGGGTGGAAAGATCTAACAATGTCTCGGGGACAAACTCAAGGGACTCAGTATGTCGTTTAAAGGTAATGAGAGAGGTGTGTAGAGGGGGTAGGGAGGAGGGGGGAGGGGTATGGGTATCTAGACAACAGATACACATAAAGAGGTAACGACGAGACTTTTATTTAAGTAGTCATGGTAGAAAGATCTAAGACATATATACGTAGTCATATATTATAAATATAAAGAAAGACTGAATGGAGTGAGACTTTATTATAAACTTTGGTCTAAAAATTTTTAAGACAGGGGTAATAACTTTCATTATTGACTAAAGGTAAAGGGGAGCAAAACTACGATAAACCGTGATCTTAAATTCACCGTAATTTAAGGTGAACGTCAATTAAGATGACCATGTGACACAAAACTCACATGGTTTTGTATAACTAGGGACGTAATAATTTTGTCATAAGTCTCTGTTTATATTTCTTTTTTTACACAAATTACCAATCTGGTGTAGGGCGTCGATCGAGTCTTTATGAATAGTGATCAATGTTTCCTTTTACTTTTTCCCTCATATTCTTAGAATCATTACGAATGTTGACCCTTTCTTCGGTTCAAGTCCCGTATGTCTACTATCTAGTCAATATGGTAGAAAAATAAGTTTCCTGTGGTGTGAAATCAAATGTTAGAAGTTTCAAATCGACATCAAAGTCTTAACTAGTACGATTAAAACTATATATAGTCCCATACATATCGTATGAAGATGGATCTTTAGACAATAAGAATTGTCAGACAGAAGTTTAGGTTCAAAGTCTTATCAACGGTAGGTAAGAAAAAATTTCCTCGTTAAGTAATACTAATTTAAAATAACTTGGTAAATCCTTTTTCAAAGATTTTACGTCTTTCATCTTGTTTGAACCCAAAGGACGGAAACTCAAGTATGTTAGTCAGGTCTTTGGTCTAGAATTTACTGTGTTCCGCTAAAAGTATTAAATTTCTCTCTTCTGTCATTTAGACCAAATAGTACAAGAATAGAAAGTCTTTGCACTCCTGGAGACACTTAACTTGTTATTAGTATTTTAATCCTTGTTTTCTTAGTCTACCTTGTTTCGGAAAAAAAAAAGAAAAAAGAGGAAAGAAAAAATCCTAAGATTTAGTGTATGTTTTGTAAACAAGACGAGGTCGAGAAACACTTGATTAACCGAGAGGACCTCCCTATCCATTAACATGGACTGATGTCTTCGACAGGGCTTCGAGGGAACCTTTCGAGGTCATTCGAAGATCACAATCGTCGGTAGTTCCTAAAGTGTCCAGTCCGTAGCCTAGCTATGTCGATTTTCGTCGTCCCTGACATTACAGCTGTCGTCCAAAGTCTTTCGCGACGTTCACGGTCAAACAAGGAGAAGTACGTCTTCGAGTTCTGTCGAATTAATTGGGAACCTTTTATGTTAAATAGGTCTCCGAGACGTCCAGGGATGGTCCGGAATAACCACTTGACTATGCTCTCTATGATATCGACCGTCGCGACTTACGGGTAAAGGGGGAAATTACGACAAAGTCAATCCTACGTTTCTTTTGTACTAAAAGCCACCTACACAAGTAGGACAGGACTTCTCGGACGTTATCCTCCGTCGAAATCTCCCCCCAAACAATCTTGAGTGCACACTGAAGTCGTCCTCGCTCCGACCCGGACCCGTAACTAGTAGGCTCAGGACCCCACTCTGTCACCCTACACACACACACATGTACCCACACACACTTAATCTACACACACACTCCCTTTTAGTCTACACACACACACACCCACACTCTCTCTCTCCTCCCCTTTCTCTATCCCCCTCATTTTCGTAAAACATGAAAAAGTGACTACATTTACACAGGTACTTGAATAAATTTCTATCGGAGAACAAGTAACAGATAAAAGGTACAGACATTATATATTGGTTCTTTTTTGTCCAGACTTTCATAAAAGATAGGGGGGTTTATAAAGTGAACCCTTCTGTCTTGTTGTCGACCCTACTGTCTCTTTCTTCAATTAAACGGGATATAACATCAGTTTGGGAGTAGAGGTCTCAACGGGTGACGCGGTGCCCAGAAAAGGGGATCACGTCAAGAAGGTACGATTCCGTTCGTCGGTTCCTCTGTATTTACTTCCATTGGTCTATGTCTTTTATAACTTTCAATGACCCCGAACTCCTTAACACCGGTGTACTTACCAGACCACACCAAGTAAATTTAACTAACATAGATGAATATAAGCGTAAGTGTAAGTGTAATCGATGTAAAATTTTTAAACATAGTAAAGTTAATTAAGCATATTTTCATAAAAGGACCCAAACATAGATACCAGTAATCACTCTCAAGGACCGTAAGTCCAAGGTCTTGTCACTTGGGAACGTCCTTATGTCGCGCCTATCTACGGTAGAGGAAAGACGACCGAGTAAAGGTGAATACTAGTCTACGTTTCATTTAACTTCACCTTCTTTATTTTAATTGATGTCTAATTTACACGTATCCTAGTTTGTACTAGAGAAATTTTATTAAATATTGTTCACATTGTGTGTGTCTCGTTTTTGTCAGTATAAGTTACTGTCCCCTCTTTGGCCATGAGAAGTGGGTAGTGGTCAGAAAAGAGGGGTCTCGACGTTGTACATCGGTGAGTACAATGACCGAAAAGATATCCAACAACGACAACAAAGTCAACGATTTAGTACAGGTTGAGACAAGCTGGGGTACCTGACATCGGGCGGTCCGAGAAGACAGGCACCTTAAAGGGTCCGTTCTTATGACCTCACCCAACGGACAAAAAAGAGGTCCGCTTGAAAGACGGGGTCTATAACTTGGACTCAGGACAAACCGTCGGTCTAAGAAATGGTAACCAGATGGACCCCTCGGAAAGATATCCATGATCGTACATAAATAAGTTGTTTATGTATGACTCGTCAATGATACACGGTCCATTGAAAAATCTGGATCCACTTTTCCGTTGACTTTCTTTCCTTCTTTCTTCGTCCCTGAATGTAGTTTCTTAAATAAATCATTTCTCCAAATAAAAAACTCATCTGTTTTCTATCGGTTTGTTTCTGCGTATATATTATACGGTCCTTCACTGACATTTCTTCGCACCTCGTCCCATTCTTTAACCCTCAAAGATAGTAATAGTAGGGAAGATCGTAATCAACCTCTCCAACAGAGTTTTTCCATTGTGTCCCTTTAATCTCCCCCACCCGTTTCTTATCACAATGTACATCTATGGACCTCCTTCTCGACAGGTCCGTTTCCGTCGTACACGTTTCCGGGACTCCAACTTCGCATGAAAAGGATTGGTGTCTACTTGTTCTTTCTAAAACACCAACTTCGTTTAATACGAACCCTCTTTTTTTCGTCCTGAAATTCAGTACCCATATCAGTTCTCGGTCGAGTATATTCCGGACTACACAGAAAGGTTCGTAGTGCAACGATCATTCTCGTCTCGACCCTAAACTTGTGTTCTTACTGACACACACGGATTGGTGTTACGACATGATCGTAAAACAAAATGTGTACTAGTTTTCCCTCAATAGATACGACATAGGGAAAGTAGACGTACGGACGTACGATTCAACGAAGTCAGTACAGGTTGAGACACGCTTCATACTTGGATACCTTACGTCGGACGGTCTAAGGAGACAGTTACCCTAAGAGGTCCGTTCTTATGGTGTCACTCAACGACACACGAGGAGGTCCCCTAGAAGGGTTGGGTCCCTAGTTTGGGGTACAAAGAATTCAGAGGATGTAACAGTCTACCCAAGAAATGGTGATCGTGGTACACCTTTTGGGGAGGAAAGACGTGGGCAACAGAATAAGACCAATTAGTTCTCAACTGACATTAAGATTTAATTGTCTGAATAATTGACTAGTCATTGTTGTAGAGGTGGATTTTTGTCTGTAGGTACAAAAGATCGACATACACTCCTCTTCACTGTCTTCGAAATAGTTCTTAATGTACAGAAGGTTATTCTGCAGGTTTTCCGACTTATGTCTGGGTCAGGAACTGATCACTGTTACTTTTCCTGGTGTCTCCAATTGGTCAGTTGGGAGAAGTAAGATATTTTTTCCTCCCCTCCCCCTTCTGGATCTCACTAATTATCAAAGGAAAAGTTTAAGTCTTTTCATTTGGTGGTGTCTCTACTAGTGACTAGATCATCGATACTAAAAGATGGGGTCATAGACCCTACCGGGGAAAAGTGGGAGAGAAGAGAAAGACTGATCGAGACGGGGTCACGCGAGGAGGTCGAAGGTTAAAGACTATCGTGATTTTTCAGTGTGATACTTAAAAATTTCAAAGAATACCGTCCTATATTCTTTTTCTCTTCCGTACTTTAGGGAGTTCGAGTAAATTGACGAGCGACTTCGTAGATCTTTTGTTTTCCTATTGTATATAAACACTTAAAGTGAAAGAAAGATGTGGGAACACGGCACTTTAAGTTGTTTTACCGATTTTTCACTTGCCATCCTCCCAACCCCGACCCCTCCTCCACTCCGTCACTCCCGACCTCCGTATCGTATTTGAGTAAGTAGTCTACTGGACACGACACTAAAAAAAACGGTACACTACACTAAAACTCGTCCAGAGAATTCCTACAATTCGGGATCTAAGGAGAACACGTTTAACTCTCGAACTTATCTATTAGAGTTTCAAGGACAGTCGTAATTTACTCCAAACTTTAAGTACGGTAGTTTCCTGGTCGTGGATCGACAGTGTTGAACAGGGGTTTTCGGTGTGTGGTAAGAAGATGACGACTCTAAAGACATGTAAAGTGTATTGATGGTAAGTTTACACCGTACGTGAGGATTAATCGTGAAATAATTTCGAGTCGAGCACACAGACATCAGGTAAAAAGTTCTACTGAATTTTCTTTAGTCTTAAACATACGATAAGTAAGGGAGATTTTTCGTATAAAAGTTCTACATAAATCCGTTATCACGAAAAGGTTTCGTATTAACATAGGATGACATTTTTGACGTTTATATAAAGAAAAAAAGGTACAAACCGTTTAGGAATTTACTGGAGTGTAAAATCGTAGTAATATATTATGTGTTTCCTTCTACGTAAAATACACTTGAATATGTGTATTTATCCTAAAATTTTTTAAGAACTGTGTAATGGCATACGACGTAGGAAAAATACCCAATACTTTCTTGTCTTCTGATTATATGGTTGACTTCAAGTTCTTGAAGAGTTGTAATAGACGTTAAGATACCGCAAATGAGGTAAAGTGCCGTGTAAATTTACAGTCAGGCAATTGTCCCAGGAGTTTCACAAATATACAAGGGACGTAAACTTGTTCCAAAAAAAAATATAAAAGAAAAACGTTGGCTAGTTACGATGATACAGACTTAGTGTTTCTACTCTCTGACAGTCTAAATAACTGTCTACAACGTATAAGTATAATGTCAATAACGTTACAAAAGTACTAGTTTCACCTTTATTGTCTTAATCGTTTATATAGACAAACAAAGTACTTTAGGGGTTATATCGAAAACACGAGATTCTTGATAGATTTCATAGTACTATGGTAGATTTGATCGGTCGATATAGTCAAAAATGGACCGAAGTATAAAGAAGTATTCGAATAGTAATAGACTTTAATACGATATTTATATGTAGGTATGACAGAGATTACACTCAAGGGATTTACACCTTTCGAACTAAGATTAGAACATAGAAGTCGGGGATGTTTTTATAACTCGTGTATCATCTATGTTTCATATATAAACAACCTATTGATTTTAAACCTGGTAAACATACGTAAACATTTCTTCTTATATGTTGCAACTCAAATATGTAACCGTATATGGGTATCATATAAAAATTGTAAGTCTTTAGAGATTCCGACTATTAAGTTTAGATTATTTGTATTGATCTATAAACGTTTCAGTGGAATTCCTCTGACTTCCAGAGATGTCGATTCACACTCTGGACCTCTATAAATAAAGGACCGGAGTAAGGTTTTTTTACAAATTACCCTTTTATCGATTTAAAAAGTATTACTATGTAGACTCTCCTTTACCGTATAATTCTTTTGTCCTTATCTTACGTCATCTTCATATCTTTTTATCTTCGGACTTTAAAATTTTAACTATTATACGGTTCCAGTCCTTAAGAAGTCTTGGTCTCATTGACTCCGTGGTCTTTTCTTTCTGTTCCACGAAGGAAATCGAGTGTGTTACGGTCGGAGGAAAGTCAAGTCAAGTCAGTGAGTCAGCACAGGCTGAGAAACGCTGGGGTACTTAGCGTCGTACGGTCCGGAGGGACAGGTAGTGGTTTGGGCCTCAAGTGAGTTTGAGTACAGGTAGCTTAGTCACTACGGTAGGTCGGTAGAGTAGGAGACAGTAGGGGAAGAGGAGGAAGGGAGTTAGGGAGGGTCGTAGTCTCAGAAGAGGTTACTCAGTTGAGAACTGTACTCCACCGGTTTCATAACCTCAAAGTCGAAATCGTAGTCAGGAAGGTTACTTGTGGGTCCTGACTAGAGGAAATCCTACCTGACCATCCTAGAGGAACGTCAGGTTCCCTGAGAGTTCTCAGAAGAGGTTGTAGTGTCAAGTTTTCGTAGTTAAGAAACCGTGAGTCGAAAGAAATATCAGGTTGAGAGTGTAGCTATGTACTGGTGACCTTTTTGGTATCGGAACTGATCTGCCTGGAAACAACCGTTTCATTGGTAGAAGGAAATGAGACTAAGATTGGAATGTTTCGTCAGGAAACTAAAGTTCAACAACAGGACTACGATTCGATTCAGCGAAGTCAGCACAGGTTGAGACACGTTGGGGTATCTGCCGTCACGTGATCCGAGGGGGTAGGGACCCTAAGAGGTCCGTTGTTATGACCTCACCCAACGGTAAAGGAAGAGGTTACGTACTTTCACTTTCCACTTTCACTTCAGTGAATCAGGACAGACTGAGAAGGGTTGGGGTACCTAACGTCGGATGGTCTGAGGAGGCAGGTACCCTAAAAGGTCCGTTCTCATGACCTCACCCCAACGGTAACGGAAGAGGCAGAAGGACTACTCCCCGTCGTTTATGTTCGTAATGGGAGAGGTCTTTCCCCTAGAGACTATTTAATTACTTTGTACAGAGATCAAATATGTATTGGAAATAATAAGATTCGAGTAGACACTTTGTACCGGGGTGGGAGTTATACCCTGTTGTAGTTAAAGTACTCTAAGATTCCGACACTAGATCTGAGGTCCTATCATACAGTCCTGACTGAACTAAGAAGTTCTAGAGTTCAACTCCTCCGAATTAACCGTTTAACTACTCCGAGTGGTACTCAGTTCTAGACTTTAGGACAGTCTTGACACTGATCGGTCGAAAGTAGACGGGTATGAATATGTTGGTCTACGTTTCCTAGGTAATTAAATTAATCGTATTTCTTGTAAAGTGGTATACGGTTTTATATATGTTTTAAGATATAGGAATGTCTCTGGAAGGTAAAAGGTGAAGAAAAATTATTAAAGATTCAATAAACCGGTGTCCTGACCTTTTCGAGTCAAAAGTAAGGTTAGGGTTTCTTTCCGTTACGGTTTCTTACGAGTTTGATGACGTGTTAACGTGAGTAGAGTGTGTGATTATTTCATTACGAGTCTTTAGAGGTTCGGTCCGAAGTCGTTATGCACTTGGCACTTGAAGATCTACAAGTTCGACCAAAATCTTTTCCGTCTCCTTGGTCTCTAGTTTAACGGTTGTAGACGACCTAGTACCTTTTTCGTTCTCTCAAGGTCTTTTTGTAGATAAAGACGAAAAAACTGATACGGTTTCGGAAACTGACACACCTAGTATTATTTGACACCTTTTAAGACTTTCTCTACCCGTATGGTCTGGTGGACTGGACGGTGAACTCTTTGGACATACGTCCAGTCCTTCGTGATCAGTCTTGACCTGTACCTTGTTGTCTGACCAAGGTTTATCCTTTTCCTCGTGTAGTTCCGACATATAACAGTGGGACGAATAAATTGAAAATACGTCTCATGTAGTACTCTTCACGACCCGACCTTCTTTGTGTTCGACCTTAGTTCTAACGGTCCTCTTTATAGTTATTGGAGTCTATACGTCTACTGTGGTGGGAATACTGTCTTTCACTTCTCCTCGATTTTTCGGAGAACTACTTTCACTTTCACCTCTCACTTTTTCAACCGAATTTCGAGTTGTAAGTCTTTTGCTTCAGTATCGTAGGTCAGGGTAGTGAAATACCCTTTATCTACCCCTTTGTCACCTTTGTCACAGTCTGATAAAAAGACCCGAGTGACGTCTACCACTAACGTCGGTACTTTAATTTTGTGTGAAGGAGGAACCTCCTTGCAATACTGGTTGGATCTATCGTATAAGTTTTGGTCTCTGTAATAAAACGGTTGTTTTCAGGCAGATCAGTTCCGATACCAAAAAGGTCGTCAGCACATACCTACATTCTCAACCTGACACTTCTTTCGACTCGTGACTTCTTGACTACGAAAACTTGACACCACAACCTCTTCTGAGAACTCTCAGGGAACCTGACGTTCCTCTAGGTTGGTCAGGTAAGATTTCCTCTAGTCAGGACCCACAAGTAACCTTCCTGACTACAATTTCGACTTTGAGGTTATGACACCGGTGGACTACATTTCTTGATTGAGTAAACTTTTCTGGGACTACGACCCTTTCTAAGTCCCGTCCTCCTCTTCCCCTGTTGTCTCCTACCCTACCGACCTACCATAGTGGCTGAGTTACCTGTACTCGAACCCATATCAGACCCTCAATCACTACCTGTCCCTCCGGACCACATGACGCCAAGTACCCCAGTGTTTCTCAGGTTGTACTGACTCCCTGACTTTACTTGACTTGACTTGACTTCAATAAAACTCAATTCTGTTCCCTGTATGTAAGTCGTAGAAATTTTAGGGACTGTCTCTGGTTAGGTTAGGAGTTTTTCCTATCGTTCCTCGTATGGATAATGGGGAGGAATCTGTAGTTCACATCTGTTATTGTGAATGACGTAGTCTTATTCTGTCAAATTATGAGTCGCTATGATACACAGTAGTATCATAGTGTCTAAGGGGTACAGAGAGTTCAGGTACCGATAGTGACCCGGTCTACTTACGAGATTATATCATCCAACCCAACGTCGAATCCCTTTATTCCAGTTCCCAAGTCGTGGAAAATATCGTTCGTTGTTTATTCAAGCATCAGTGTAGTATTAGTGGAACTGATTGAACCACTACGACGTGTCGGAAGGTGTCTTAAACGAGTCATAGTACTCTGTCTCTCTTCCATTTCACTTTCTTAATTCAACAAGTGAACACGGACTGAGAAACGCTGTGGTACCTGACATCGGACAGTCCGAGGAGAGAAGTTTCTTAAGAGGTCTGTTCTTATGACCTCACCCAACGGTAAGGGAAGAGGTCCCGTAGAAGACCTGGGTCCCTAGTTTGGACCCAGAGGGGTCCATCCGTCTAAGAAATAGAAGACTCCGTGGTCCCTTCGTGTAGACATCTTAAACAAGTCCTACTACTCTGTCTCTCTTTCTTCCTTCGTATGTTTATTATTTAACATCCCTCCTCCTCCAGAGTAGGGAATTTCTGACCAGACCAAACCAAGTCGAGGTTTTAATTTCACAAAAGAAGATTTCTCATAGTAATAGATGTCAAGAAAGTACCACTGTCTAGTGGAACCTTAAGAGATTCAACGAAGTAAGTAATAGATTAGTTTATTGATATCTTACATTTATATATTTTTAGAAAAGTCTCTTTTCCGTTTCGTTAACTCCAACTTATTAATGAGGGTTTAGAGTTTCTGTGGTTTTCTCGGGGGAACTGTAACGTCTTTTTAAACTTTAGCAATCTCATGTCTTGGTTGTACTTTTCATGAGGATCATACGACTTCTTTTCCTATTCTATTACATTTAGTACTTTCTTTTTTTATATTTCTATTTCTTGTTTACATGTTTGATATTTTTTATCTTTATCCTTCCTTCTTTAGGTTTGTTAAACTTATTTTATTGTTTCCATATTCTCTTCTTTGGTGAAGAGTAGATTTTTCAAAACTTAAATCTTAATTCCCTGAAGGAACAACCAGACCACCAATTCTGAAGTGGAAGCTCACGTTAACTACACCCAAATTAAGGACTGGTCCCTCGATTCTAGGGTGTACGGAACATCGGTTTTTTATCGTTTTATATTTTGTCTCGTTATAATGTTACAACATTTTTTTTTTAAGTTCTGAAATTTTTACCAGGTGTAATTTTTATATATATAAATGGTTTTTTTTTTTTCTTTATCTTTTACAGGTGGTAATATTTAGTTCTTTTTGTTTTCTCTCTCTATGAACGAACGACGACGACGATTCAGTGAAGTAAACACAGACTGAGACACACTGGGGTATCTACCGTCGGGTGGTCCGAAGGGGTAGGGACCCTAAGAAGTCCGTTCTTGTGACCTCAGTCAACGGTAAAGGAAGAGGTTACGTACTTTCACTTTTCATCTGTATAAGATCATTTTACAAACTAAGAATTCGTATTTCGATCTAAGTGACATTTCCTTGTCGGTTCGACCAGAATGTTACAGTCTTCTTTTATTTGTAGACACCACGAAACTCTCCTTTGTCAACTAAGTTATAAAATATGGGTTAGTTCGACAACTAACACTTACAGTAGAATTCTATTCTTCACATAGTCTTTTATATGGTAAAACATGGAAAGATGGTTTATTTTTATAAACGGGGTCCAATGGTCCTCTCATTAGTTTAAAATTTCGACTTATTTCTCCTTCTTTCAAACTGACGGTTACTCATAACTATAACCAATTTTTAAATGTCTATCAGGGTTTGTCACAACAGGATAACCTTTTTGTAACTGAAACACCTTATGGTTTTTACAAGATCCGAAATTATAGCCAAGATATCAACTTTTAAATTCCCTTTAAAACGTATTATGTTGAAGGATCTCTTTTAAGTGGTATAAATATTAATACAATGAGAGGGAATTCTACGGAAAACCCGAAGGGTCCACCAAGTCTCCATTTCTTAGTCAAGTTAGGGGTCAGCCCTTCTAGTGGACCTCCTCCCGTACCGTTGGGTGAGATCATAAGAACGACCTTTTAGGGTACCTGTCTCCTCGGACCACCCGACGTCAGATATTCCAACGTACTGAACCACTGATTTGTTGTTGTTTCTACGGAAATTTAATCTTATAGTCTCATTGACACAAATTGGAGACGTAACAGATCGATCGGAATGATACTATCTCAGGAAAGATTCCTTATGTCGTCGCATAATATTTTGTTTTATAAAACCTTCAGAGATTAACCTTTTACGATAGGAGTTATTAAACTATTTACATGGATTTGTATTTTGTATTCTCTGTTTTAAACGTCTCTCTACGGATGATATTTCCTTTTCTCCCTAGTTATACTGTTTTTAATCCTACTGCTTCTTACCCTTCTTAATATCTATCCTTTGATTGTTTCATCTCTTCTCGTTGTGTCAGAAGTAGAAAATAAACTATTTTAGTCTTCCATAGAATTAAAACTTAATGTTTATTTATATACAAATTCTTAACAAAAATTTCAATTTGTGAACTTTTAAATTTATGTAAACGGATCAATGTTTAGTTCCTCCTGTATTTAATACTCAAGTTACGGTAAAGTAAGTATAATAAATAAAATTTCTATCGTTAAATCCTTTAGTACTCCAACTTACAATAAAAATGTAGGTTTGAAAAACATACCTCGATCCTGACGTAGTTTTCATTTAAGTATAGAATATATATTAGGAAATAATTTCCTTCTCATTTTTGATTTATTTCTAACCTTTAACGATTATAAAATTCATAGAAACGTATATACAAATGTATACTCTATAAGTAAAAGGAACAAAATATTGAAATTGACGGAAACTATAGCTTAAATGTAGAAGGAACCACCGAGTCCGTCATTTCTTAGGTGGGTTTTTATACTCTGGTCCCAAACTAGGGACCCAACCCTTCTAGGGGACCTACTCCTGTACTTTGGGTGAGGTCATAAGAGTGGACCTCTTAGGGTATTTGTCTCCTCGGACTACCCGACGTCAAGTAACCCAACGTTTCTCAATCTGTACTGACTCACTATTTGTGAAAGTGAAAAGACGAAATATTAAGGAGATATGAGTTTCCTTTTAGATATAATTTTCTTCTTGGACAAAGAACTTCTAGGTATTTCGTGAACTCGGTCCCAAGAAACATTATTTGTCGGTCTCAGTATAAATTAATTTTACTAAGAACCATCGAGTTGACCATTTCTTGGACGGACGTTACTTCCTCTAGGACCAAACTAAGGACCCAGTCCTTCTAGGGGACCATTTTCCTTATCCGATGGGTGAGGTCATAAGAACCCGAAAGGACTACCGAGTCTACCATTTCTTAGGAGGACGTTACACCCTCTGGACCCAAACTAGGGACCCAACCCTTCTAGGGGACCTCTTCCCGTACCGTTGGGTAAGGTCATAAGAACGAATCTCTTATGGGTACCTGTCTCCTCGGACCACCCGATGTCAGATACCCCAGTGTTTCTCAACCTGTCCCGACTCGTTGATTCGTGTATCATGTCATTATAGACATATATGTAAAAGTAACAAATAAAGACAAAATGTAACTATGAAGAATACGTAGATACCTTATAAAATACAAAATTGTCTTTTAAACAAAGTTTTTAAGACTAAAATCGTTTTATATGTTATATCAGTATAGTAGTTGTGTAAAACCACATTTTCATATATATATAAGCGTGTATGTAGATCGATATATTTATACGTATACTTATACATACATACACAAAATATATGTACGTAAAATATATAGAAAATATTATACATTAATAAAGTAGAAGGGAGGGTGTATTTGGATTATGAGACCGTGACCGGTGTCTTATGTTTGATATCCTAATATACTTTCTTTTTTTATCCATTCTCCTTTTGACTTTAACTTTGTACAAGTATAGTTCCCCAGTTACCCTAAGAAAATACCACTTCGTCTTTCTGGAATCGTGTCCTTGTCTCTTGTAGAAACTTCGATATTCCACCTGTTACCTCGATCGTTCGGTTTCGTTCTCACAAGATTCACGTCTTATTCTCCCCTCTAAAGAATTTGACGAATTCGTAGTTATGTCGACTAGGTTTTTCTTCAGTTGAGTTCCCAAAGAAAATTACGGAAGGAGTCAAGAGAACAAAATGTAAAGTAAACAAAGTAAAACTATATATAATATAGGGAAGAGAACTAATAAGAATTCTGAGGAGTGTCACGAAAAAGATTTAAGAACTTTATATTCGATTTAATTATACTAAAAATGGTGATGGTGATATCTTAATGAAATTTTGGTTAGGGTTCCTAGTCAAATAAAGTAGAGATTTACAAAGTATTTAGAGAAAATTAATCATATAAAAAAGAAGGAGAAACAAAGGAAATGTCAAAGAAAAACTTTCTCTGACATCTCGAAAGGTGTAAGACATGAGACGACGAACATAGTGGCACCCCAGTGAATGTACAAGGACACCAGATACATAAAAGGCATCTGACCACCATTGTACGTCTCAGAAATACAACCCTAGAGGTTCTAGTGGAAGTCCAAGTCACTAAGTGATCTGTTTAAGTGTTCTGAGTCGTATATCAGTATAAACACAGATACCAATTAATGGGTTTTTTCTATATTTCTTTCAGTTGTTTACCATTTCTATGTACCCCCGAGGTCCACGTTCGAACGTTCTCGGGAGAGGGTCGTGTGAGTGTGTCATAAGTGAATCGTCGTTCACTTCACTTCAGCGAGTCAGCACAGGCTGAGAAACGCTGGGGTAGCTGACATCGGATGGTCCGAGGAGGCAGGTAGCCTAAAAGGTCCGTTCTTATGACCTCACCCAACGGTAAAGGAAGAGGTCCTCTAGAAGGGCTGGGTCCCTAACTTGGACCCAGAGGGAGTAACATCTACAAATGGTAGACTCGGTGGTTCACTGTTGTGTATATTTTACGTTATGTGAATCCTTCAAGTGATCTTTGAGTCACAAGTTTCAAAAATAATCCCCGACTATCGAGTCGACCGGTAAGGTCGACTCGATAAATCTTAGGATTTTCTACTAGGACAATTTCACGATGTGAGATATACGGTCGTATGAACCTTTTGAGTCGTCACCAGTGTCCTGACCTTTTCCAGTCAAAAGTAAGGTCAGAGTTTCTTCCGGATACGGTTTCTTACAAGTTAGATGGTGTGTTAATGTGAGTAGAGTGTGAGATCGTTCCAATACAAGTTTTAGGAAGTTCGATCCGAAGTCGTAATGTACTTGAAGGTCTACATGTTCGACCCAAGACTTCTCCATCTCTTTGGTCTCTAGTTTGACAGTCGTAAGCAACCTAGTACCTCTTTCGTTTCCTGAAGGTCTTTTTGTAGATGAAGACGAAGTAACTGATGTGATTTCGGAAACTGACACACCTAATGTTGTTTGACACCTTTTAAGACTTACTCTACCCTTATGGTCTGGTGGAATGAACGGAGGACTCTTTGGATATACCTCTAGTTCTTCGTTGTCAATCTTGGTCTGTACCTTGTTGACTGGCCCACGTTTAACCCTTTCCTCATGTTGTTCCGAATAAATGGAGTATACGTCGTACACGATTCAGTGAAATCAGTACAAACTGAGAAACACTGGGGTACCTGATATCGGGCGGTTCGAAGAGACAGGTACCCTAAAAGGTCCGTTCTTATGACCTCACCCAACGGTAACAGAAGAGGTCCCGTAGAAGGGTCGAGTCCCTAACTTGACCACAGAGAATCAAGAGGACGTAACCGTCCGTCCAAGAAATGGTGATCACGGTGGCCCCTTCGGGAAGGTCGTTGTCGCCGTATGTAGTACTCTTTCCGGTCCTACCTACTTAGTGTTCGACCTTAGTTCTAACGGTCCTCTTCATAGATGTTGGATTCTATACGTCTACTATGGTGAGATTTTCACTTCCCGTTGATTTCTCGGAGAACTTCTCCCAGTTTCTCCTCTCACTTTTTTGACCGAACTTTGAGTTGTAAGTTTTTTGATTCTAGTACCGTAGACCGGGGTAGAGAAGTACAGTTTATATTCCCCCTTTTCACCTTCGTCACTGTCTAAAAGAGAAGAACCCGAGGTTTTAGTGACACCTACCACTGGCGTCGGTACTTTAATTTTCTACGAACGACGAACCTTTCGATACTGTTTGGATCTGTCGTATACGTTTTCGTCTTTGTAGTGAAACGGTTATTTCCAGGTATATCAGTTTCGATATCAAAAAAGTCATCAGTACATACCTACACTTTCAACCTGTTATTTTTTTCGACTCTTGGTTTCTTAACTACGAAAGTTTGACACCACGACCTCTTCTGACAACTCTCAGGGAACATGACGTTACTATAGTTTGGTCAGTTAGGATTTCCTTTAGTTGGGACTTATAAGTAACGTTCCTGACTACGTCTTCGAGACTACGAAACCGGTGGACTACACTTCTTAGTTGAGTGACCTTTTCTGAGACTATGACCCTTTCTAACTTCCGTTTTCCTATTCTCCCTCCGTCTCTCACTTTATCAATGTATCGTAGTGGTAGAGTTACGGGTACTTAAACTCGTTTGAGTCCCTCTATCACTTCCTGTCTCCTCGGACCACACGAGGTACCCCAACGTTTCTTAGCCTGTGTTAAATCAATGACTTGTTGATGTGAAGTACGTCCGGGGAAGAAAGAACGTGTATGGTGATAAACTCTGTGGGTCTTTCTTTCCCATAACAATCAGTCGATTAAGTTTGTCAATTCCGTGTCATTCCGTAAGAATAGTCCCTTACCTCCATTGAGAGAGCTGTGGGTTCGAAGGTCTATGGTCAGTTTCTAGTTGAAATTCATCCGAAATCATTCCTAATCCTTTGGACCCGGAGGAGACAATTGATAATAGACACGTCAGAACTATGGTAATATAGTAAACCACAAAAAAAAANCAAAAAAACAAAAAAAAAAAAAAAACGTTCTGACGAAATATTCATCTTCGAAGAAAGTCTTTCGAGTATTAATGACGAAGACAAATAAAAAATACAATCCTAGATAAATATTAGTTACGAATTTAGGTAATAAAGTAAATCCTAATTTTTAATACCATAAGATGAAGATAAAAGTGTAAATGATTGACCTTGTTAATATAACTCTTCTGAAAAGAATTTTATTCTTTTTGTCTCTCAAGTAAAGTGTATCTTGTCCGTTTACTTAAAAATTTAACGAATGAATCGTAAGAGTCTCCACTGGTTACTCTAAAAAAGAAATTAATAATAATAGATAAATACATAAATATTTGTATAATGTGTACAAGGTTGAGGAAACACACAACAATAACAACAAAACGGGATTCTGTACAGATCGAGAAAAAGATGGGGTCCCTGACATCGGGAGGTCTGAGGAGACAGATACCCTAAGGGTCCGTTTTTATGACCTTAACTAGTAGAAAAGGAGGAGGTCCCCTAGAAGTGTTGGGTCCCTAACTTGGGTTCAGAGGATATACCCCTTTGTCTAAGAAAAGGTGACTCGGTGGTCTCCTCGGGAGGTTGAGGAATGTCAATAATGACAAATTTAAACTAACAGAAACCGGTTATTCTCTAAAGAAGTACAACCGAGAACTCAAGACATCAAAAATTTATCAATGGAACGAAAGAGGTTATGAAACCGGTGGACTACACTTCTTAACTGAGTAACCTTTTCTGGGACTATTACCCTTTCTAACTTCCGTCCTCCTCTTTCCCTGTTGTCTCCTGCTCTACTAACCCACCGTAGTGGTTGAACTACCTGTACTTAAACTCGTTCGAGACCCGCAACCACTACCTGTCCCTTCGGACCACACGACGTCAGGTACCCTAGTGTTTCTCGATCTGTGTTGACTCGTTGACTTGACTGACTGGAACGAAAGAATAACCTGTACTACAAGGTCCTAATGGAACATAAACAGGACGGAGTCTGTACCTAAGTCGGTTCCTTAAGTCAGTGTAAGTCTGTTTGGTTCCTCAGAACGAAACAAATAACCCTTGACTCTGGCGCGACACCCGTACACGCATAATTAACGACAATCACCAAAGATCCGATAAGTCATCTGTTTAGATCATTTATACAAACGAACGAAAACGACACGAAAATTCCCTTTTACGTATACTATAGTATAGTTATAAAGATTGAGTTTACATCTTAGACTCGGAAATTAAGGGAATTAGAATATGGACGAAGAGAAGAGAATATGGTTCTTAAATCAAGGATTTCTATAATTACATGAAAAAGGATGATATGTATACATTATCGATGTTTTATTGTTGTGGTTCTCATCTAATGGCTTTGTCAAATTAAACAAAGACAACAAAACCAAAAATCAAACATTGAGTGATTCTTTAAAGTTAACTAAGTGATATAAAATTAGAGAACGTAATTAATAAAAGACCCACCAATACGGTTGTCGAATGATGTCTGAATCTGAGTAAACAGAATAAAATTAAAACACAAATTGAAAAACGTAAAAAAGTAAAACTAAATTAAAAAACATAAAGGTATTTTATTATAAGTTTAATGTTTCAGTTCAGATACTTTGTTCTATATATTGAAAAATTAGAAGTCATAGATCTAGAATAAGGAAAAAGGACAGGATATCTATTCATATGTGTCAAAAAAGGTTCAATGAAAAGAAAAAGTAAATTTTTATACATAACTTTTAATAAAGTATACACATATATTTTTGTAGGGAATAAATAAAAATGTCGATGGATAAAGGTAACATACTTACATTAATCAAGTATAAGTTAGTCTGTGGTTAACCACTTATAAACCCGAGAAAGGTTAAAAACGACGATATTTATTGAGGTCATTTATCGGAGTATGTATACAGAAAGTATCAAAAGGTCTCATAGTAACCCTATCTAAGGATCTTTACTGAAAAGACCCAGTTTCCCATTTACAAATATATCAAAACAATCTACAACGGTTTAAAATAAGGCACCCCCACCATGGTAAAAAATAATAGTACTCGTTATATACTCACACATAAAAGAGTATCGGAACGGTTGTCTACAGTTTGAAAACCTAAAAACGGTTAGACTATCTCCTCTTTATCATAGAGTCACATTAAAATTAACCGTAAAGAGGACAGTACTCGTTTAAAATTGTAGAAAAAAGTATAGAAATTCCCGGTCTTTTATATTCATCTTCTATATATTTTTCATACTAGAGGATAATTGTTCATTTGTATAAAGTTTATTTGTTCACTACTATTTATTCTTTGTGTAGTTGTATTATACATCATGTTCACATAGTTTAAATTTATATAAATGAGTTTTTTCCGACTTTTCGTAAAAGTGAAAGCAATAGATGATGGGTAAAGAGTTCCCAAGAAAATCGAAAATTTAAAACTTCGAGATACATTATTTAAGACGATTTTAATAAATGGAACAAACTGGAAAGTTATTTTATTTTCCTTCTCTTTATATTTTATTATTAACAAAACATCGTGACATTTTGATACTTACCGGTAGTTTCTTCATTTAAAATCCCAAAAAGACCTTCTGTAGTACGTCTATAGTAATTTTAACGTTTCCTCACACGACCAGGATTCACGACTTTTAATTTCTATTTTCTTTCCTATTGAGGGTCTCTCAAAGAGTAAAGAACCGTTTATATATAAGGATTTTCAGTGTTTCCTTTGAAATACAGGTCTCTTTTTAATTTTCTTAAAATGATACTTTTGGTTAGAAGAAGTTCCTTTTTATATAAAATTAAGACCCTCCCTAAATACTCCCTCTTTGTATAATCCATGGACTTTGATATCTTACTTTCCCTTCGTCTTCTCATTTCTACGGTTTTTGTTCCATATACACACCCTCCGTTCCTCCACCTTCATAAAGTCTTTTAGTTTCCGAGACTCCCTTCTTCGTTGACACGGGATATCTGATTTTATTATAACCCATTCCGTTGTCGTCGTTCGACTGAGATTCACACTATTTTTCCGTACCTTCTTATAACGTAAGTAAATTTTGATAAAAAAGACGACACTTCTTTTACACCAGTCTCCTCTTTGACTGACTATCTCGAAATTAGTACTTCTTTATAAAATATTATGGAAAGAGAGTCTTTGATAGTCAAGTTTATCTATATATTTAAATTATTTCAGACTTAACTAATTATATAACTATTAAGACATTGGTTGATTGGATCTTATGTATACGAAAAGTTTAAAGGTACCCTATAAAAATTAGTTAATAGATATTTAATAATTCTGGATATCGTTTTAGGGTAATTTGACTTTATTCTACTCGTATAAAAGAATAATGTAAAGTTTCCTGTTCTTGAAAAGAACAGGTTTTATAAAGAATAAAATTTATTCTTTACGTTTAGTTTAGAGAGTCTTCATCTTTTCTTAAAGAATATTTTTTAGTCGATTTTTATGTCTTAGACATCTTGAGTTCTTTTTTATTCGTATAGAACAATTTAATACACCCTATTTCCGTTTTTGGTGTCTCATTTAAATACCGAGATATCAGAAAGGTCATCAGTACATACCTATACTCTCAACCTGACATTTCTTCCGACTCGTAGTTTCTTAACTACGAAACCTTGACACCACAACCTTTTCTGACAACTCTTACGGAACCTGACGTTCCTCTAGTTCGGTCAGTTAGGATTTACTTTAGTCAGGACTTATAAGTAACCTTCCTACCTACGACTTCGAGGTTATGAAACCGGTGGACTCCACTTCTTGATTCAGTGACCTTTTCTGGGACTACGACCATTTCTAACTTCCGTCCTCCTCTTCCCCTACTGTCTCCTACTCTACCAACCTACAACTACCTGTACTCAAGTTCTTTCGAGGCCCTCGACCACTACTTGTCCCTCCGGACCGCACGACGGCAGGTACCCCAGCGTTTTTCAGTCTGTGTTGACTCGCTGATTTGACTTGACTTAACGAAATGTTTTCACAATCACGGACGATATGTCGTTTCACTTAGGTAATATGTATTTGTATATAGGGGAGAAAAAACCTAAAAGACATTTAAATCCAATGGTATCTCGTGACTGATCTCAAGGGACAAGATATGTCCTTCAAGAGTAATCAATACAAAATATGTTTCATATAAGTTCGACCAAAATCTTTTCCGTCTCCTGGGTCTCTAGTTTAACGGTTGTAGGCGACCTAGTACCTTTTTCGTTCTCTCAAGGTCTTTTTGTAGATAAAGACGAAATAACTGACACAGTTTCGGAAACTGACACACTTAGTGTTATTTGACACCTTTTAAGACTTTCTCTACCCGTATGGTCTGGTGGACTGGACGGAGAACTCTTTAGACATACGTCCAGTCCTTCGTTGTCAATCTTGACCTGTACCTTTTTGTCTGACCAAGGTTTATCCTTTTCCTCGTGTAGTTCCGACATATAACAGTGGGACGAATAAATTGAATATACGTCTCATGTAGTACTCTTCACGACCCGACCTTCTTCGTGTTCGACCTTAGTTCTAACGGTCCTCTTTATAGTTATTGGAGTCTCTACGTCTGCTGTGGTGGGAATACCGTCTCTCACTTCTCCTTGATTTTTCAGAGAACTACTTTCACTTTCTCCTCTTACTTTTTCAACCGAATTTCTAGTTGTAAGTATTTTACTTCTAGTACCGTAGACCAGGGTAGTGAAGTACCCTTTATCTACCCCTTTGTCACCGACTGAAATAAAAACCCCCGAGGTTTTAGTGACGTCTACCACTGACGTCGGTACTTTAATTTT